>CAEMYA010000573.1:81500-106767 GCA_903131615.1 Diplodus sargus | reverse complement strand
CGCTGCCGCAGGTATACATCCGCTTGTTTCTTAATGTGTCGTAGTCCTGAGCTCTGCAGTGACTGGCTCTAATGCACATGTCACTGTGGGGGCTCCGATAGACTATGCTCCAGAGTGTATAAAGCACCCTTGAACCAAGCAGCAGCCATGTTGAAACTCTCATGTCAGTCTGATCCTGATCCGCAGAGATATTTCTCACACACACACACACACACATACACACAGACAGACAGAAGTTCCTTGCTTTTATAGAGAGATAATTTCACCATTTATTTATTTTGTTAATGTCTTGATGAGTATAAGGTAGTTAATTAGTTTTAATACAATATTAGTAGCATTGTTTTTGTGATTTTTGAATATTTGATTAGGCTTTTGTTTTGAAGGCACTGGCACGGGCACTGGCACTGGTAAGGGTTCATGGTTTTTTACCAGGGTGACAGGGCAAAAAAGACACAGATGGCGTTGTCAATTGTTTGCCACCCAAATTGAAAAATAAACCGCAAAACCGTACCCAATGGCTGGAAAACTGTTTTGTTACACACAACCTGCGTAAGATTCACTTTTTTCAGTGCCTCAGTGGCCTTTTGATTTTGAATTTGTTGATAATGTTTTTATTTGGACAAAGGGCATTATTACTTAGAATAAATCCGCCACTACAATAATGATACACTTACACTGTTGCAAAGTGCTTCCCGCAACAACAACAACAACAAAAAACAAAACATTAATCAAAGAAGTTGGAACAGAAAAAAAATTAAATGGTGAATGAAGAGTAGGTTTAGAAAATCTCATAAAAAGGCTAACCTATAAATACGATTTCAGGAGGCGCTTAAAACAGTTAAGGGGATATTCCGGTGTTAATTTAATCCATGGTCTAACACGCTGTGAAACTGTTAGACTCCCTCTGAAGAGATCAAGTTAGCAGACCGCTAATTTACGGAGTTTTATAAACCTCAGAAACGACTGCACGACAGCAATACATTGCAGAAAATGGATCCAAATTATAAACCGCCACCAAAAAGCCACAAATAATGCTCAGAACAGCACCACACTTCAGCAACAGTACAAATAGGGTCTCAGCACATAGTCTGGGGCATCTAACCCCCGCTAGCTTAGCTAGGGAAGCTATTGGGATGCTAAAAACAGAGTTGACCTCTCCTCCATCAGCTTCTGGGTCGGCGAAGTCCCGATGTGATGATTACCGAGTGCGATTAGAAATGCCCAATTCTGTTCTTTTCCCTGTCCGCTCTCGATAATAACTGTTATAAACCGGCAGGTAAGACACATATGAACTTTGATTGCTTTTCCATGGAGTCATAATCATACATTTTCATCCATGCACCGTGAAACTCTACTGCACTCGGTAATCATCGCATTGGGACTTTTCAATGCGATCATAATCAACAACTATACATAGTGTTTTTATTTGTTCTAAAGGAGGAAATTAAAAAAAATATTTCTTTACCTCTGAAGGAACTCAGGTGTGGAGCCCAGATCCACGGGATAGTGAATAGCTTCCGAGCATGAGGCAGACGGCAGTGATGAAGGTGGGGATGTGGTCATTCACGACCTTGGGGTCTAAGGCAAGCATGAACCGCCTTGAAGCGTAGCAAGAGGTTCCTGTAAAAGCAGAAAAGAACTAACAGCACATTAGTCATTACCATTCAAAAGTGTTGCATGATATACAGAAATTAAGATACTTCAGATTCAAAATGATCAATTACAATTTCCCATTGTTCGGTACCTCAACATCCTTTACCAAACTAACAAAGGAAAAGGCATGACATTGCACTGTTTTCATACATCATCTTGTGCTAACTCTGCTAACAACTTCTTACTTCCAGCTCACTTGTTTTTCGCCACCTTGTGGCCTGTATGAGTCGCAGCAGTTGGGGGTGTTTGCCGACCTCCTTTTGAATTCAGCACATGTCACCAAGAGGCTTTTTTGTAGGTCTTGGTGAGTTGGACATGTGGATTGAATTTCATAAATCCAGGTCAAATGTAAGGCGGAGGCTGCTTATTTGAAATCTTCTAGGGGGCGCTATTGAGCTATTTTGCCACTTCCGTAACTATTGAGTATAGATGTATTCAGGACAGGACTCTAATCAATCCTGTGAAATTTGGAACTGATTTGGCAATTTATGTTTGAGTTATGACCACTTCGGTGGAGTTTATTAGTATGGTATGTGTGAAAGAATCAAAATGGCTGCTTCGCACTAGGCCCCTCTAGCATTACATGCTAGTCTGTGCGGGGCACTGTCTCACTAATTACCAAAAATAAATAAATTACTCTTTTGTAAATATTTTACTCTTTTTAACTTTTTTAACTAAAAAAGTAATTACTTACTGCATGAATTAGCCTACCTATTATATGAATTATTGTGTCAATAAAATAAAGACAGAACAGTACGAGAAACACAAAGCTTGTCTATTAGTGAGAGGTGTCACTCGGGTTAATATTTATTGGCCAAACTGAATTGAGTATCACACTGTGTAAACAGTAATTGAATGAATTTTAGACCAATAAAACTTGTCTAACAGTGCACCTGTGCTACTACATTTCCTTTGTGCTGCTGAAATCTTGAGCTTGCTAGCACCAGTGCTACCACCTAATAAAGTGATCATACAGCTCTGTGTAATAACATTGAAGTGAAAATGGCATGCTGGTGCACCTAAATAAACAACGTGGTTCATTTCTATGGAGTTTGCAAAGAAGCACATAACCCCTCAAAGTCTTAACTGACTTGCTACAGAAGTTACAGCTAAACATTTTTCTAGCATTAGCAACGTTAGCTGTAGCTAGCGACTTCTCAGAGCCCTTAAGTGACTCTTCTATTCTGCAAAAAGCAGATAGCTACACGTCCAGCAACTTTTAAGATATGGCTACCTGAACTCCTCTGCTTGAAAGTCAACGAATAAGAGCTAATGTGGCTCTGTGGCTAGCTAACGTTAATTGGACAGTCTGAATGAGTTGTGAATGTGCTTACCTGAAGAAGAGACTCTACTCCTGTGGGTACGAAGAAATGGCGGTGAACTGAAATTTCTAGCTTCCGTTAACTCCGCGGTCCTCTCTCTCTTCTCTCTCTCTCTCTCTCTCTCTCTCTCTCTCTCTCTCTCTGTTGGTCTGTCTGTCTGTGTCTGTCTGTCTTATGCCTGCTCCTGTGGGCGCGAAGAAATGGCGGTGAACTGAAATTCAAAATTTCTAGCTTCC
The DNA here is from genome assembly GCA_903131615.1 of Diplodus sargus. Classification (NCBI taxonomy): domain Eukaryota; kingdom Metazoa; phylum Chordata; class Actinopteri; order Spariformes; family Sparidae; genus Diplodus; species Diplodus sargus. The sequence continues at coordinate 103,556 of CAEMYA010000573.1, read as the reverse complement.
GTTAACTTCGCCGTCATCTCTCTCTCTCTCTCTCTCTCTCTCTCTCCTCAATTCAATAAAGTTCTATTTCATTCTTCCTGACTGCCAGAGACGGTATGAAATACCTGGATAAGCATCACGCGCATGCGCAGATCGAGACATAATACCAACAAAGTCATGTGACCTGGGTGACGCAAGCGACCTGATAAAGGGGGCAGGCACCCAGTGATCGTCTCCTTTTCATCTTCTCGCCTTAGCGCACAGGTCGTTGTTTTGAATTAGCAAGCCGTCTACTCCAGTAGCCTCGAAACCGCAACTTACCGGTTGGAGCTACGAACTCGTCCTCCAGAGGCTGCGTAACCGGCGCTCTTCCCCGCCGTGCATATCCGACCGAAGCTCGGACTGCGACAGGTAAGTAGATTGCTTTTTCCGCCGGCGGGTGTGCTCCATCCCCGCTTAGCGCCTCCGCTATAGCCCGGGTTGATTAGCTACGTTACTGCTTTGGTAGCACAGCTTTCCTGCTACCGACTGCCCGTGTGAGGTGCTTTCGCCTCGCTGACGGCCGTGTCGAGAGTTAACACCCACACCGCTACCTACGGTAACGTTACTGTGTGAAGAGCTTGTAAGCTGAGTGTTTTTTCGCTCTGTTGCTACACCGTTAGCTCATTTGTAGCCGAGTGTTTTCTCGCTCTGTCACTGCATCCCCAGTGTTACGACACTACGGGTGCTGGTTTGACGGGATCTATAGCCGAGTTTTCCGCTTGTACTGTGACACAGTGCTGGGTTGGCTGTAGCTGGGTGTTTTCTCGCCCTGCTGCTACACCGCTCTGGTTTATTTGTTGGATTGTACTTGAGTGCTCCCGCTCAACTGCCAAATTGACAGCCTCTGTGACAATGTTGGCTGTTTTTGTCTCCTGCATGGATCCTCTCAGCCCACAGGATGGCCATGACAGATGCCCTTCGTGCCTTGGCATTGAACACCTCCGAGAGGCGCTCACTGAAAATGCTTGCATTAATTGCACCTGCATGCCATTAGCAGAGAGGACTGCGAGGTTGCTTAAATTTGATAGTTGCTTTGCTGAGGCTGGGTTACCTCCTTCCGGGACACCAGCATACAGCCCTCATCCCGCCCCCAAGCGCCGTGGACACGCACAGGATGATGCCCCCATCGCTAGGAAGAAACAGGGGGGTTTCGAACCTTAGGCCCTTAAAGTGGACACTTTTGCCTCTGAGTTTGCACAGATTAAGGCCCTCCTTCTTAATCTGCAGCCTGGTGGTCCCTCAGCTGCTGCTGGCACTGATGCTTCAGAGCCACCACTCGGAAGACCACCACAGGGCTATGATGACAGTGATAGCCTAGCTTCTCCGCCCCATGTTGCTAGCCAGCAAGATGAGGACACGCTATCTATTGCGGCCTCTGGGAATCTCTTTGCTGATGATGAAGCAAGGGGACAGGAAGAATGTGAGGGGGGGTCCCCCCTTCCCTCGGTGACGGACTCTCGTGGATCGGGTGCAGACTCCTTGAGAGATGCTGAGGCCAGCCTGTCCACAGTTAAACAGGCCATCCAGTTGGCCATCTCACGGCTCGGGTTGGATGCTGCCCCTGTAGAGGCTGCTCCCTCTAACGCTTTTTTCAAACATGTTCCTCAACCATCCCTCTGAGCCCTACATCAATGAACTTCAGAGGTGTTGGCCGGACCCCAAGGCTTTCCTGCACCTGCCGAGTGACTGCAGGGCTTTGGCTGCCATGAAAGACGCCGCCCAATATGGTCTAGATCAGATGCCTGCCATTGATGCTCCAATCGCTTCTCTGATAGTGTCCCCAGATGAAGCCCTTAGAGCTGATGCCCGTTGTCCACGCCCACAGTGTAGGATCACTGATGACCTCCTTACCAAGAGCTATGATATAGCGGCTCGAATGGGGCGTATTGGTAACTCCCTTTCCCATCTGGTTCTGGCTCTATCTCTCCAGGCTACTGACGCAGATGCCCAGGCGCAGGCCCTCAGTGACGCTTCACTCCAGGCATTTGCTTTCATGACTAGAGAGCTTGGTAGACTGATGTCCACCTTGACCTTGGCCCGGCGCCAAGTGTGGCTTGCCCAGTCTCCTTTGTCGGAGGCATGTAGGAAGACACTCCGTACGCTACCTGTCTTTCCAGGTCAGATGTTTGGACCTGCAGCCCAACAGGCTTTAGGGCGCAGTGTGCAGGTGAAGAAGGTCAAGCAACAGTTTGCTGACTTGCGCCAGGCACCACTGCCTAGACCACTCTTTCCAAGGGATACAGTATTCAGTTCAGGCGCCGACCCCCCAAGTTCAGCGGGGTCAGAATGACTGTTGTCAGGGACCCCCTAAGATCTCTGGCTCTAAAGCGGGAAATTTCAGTGCTTCTGGAGAAAGGCGCCATCGAGTGTGTGAAAAGTTCAGACCAAATGAGGGGGTTCTATTCAACTTATTTTCTTGTTCCGAAGAAGGGCGGCGGCTTTCGCCCCATCCTCGATCTCAGACAGTTGAACCAGTTCGTGAAGGTTCTTCGTTTTCGTATGCTTCGCACAGCAGATGTTCTTCAGGTGGTCTCAGAGGGAGACTGGTTTACAAGCGTTGATCTGAAGGATGCTTATTTTCACGTGCCAGTAGCACCCCGCCACAGGCAGTTCCTTCGTTTTGCCTTCAACGGACAGGCGTACCAGTTCCGTGTGCTCCCCTTCGGGCTCGCACTCGCCCCTCGGATCTTTACCATATGCGTTGCAGCAGCACTTTCACCTCTGCAAAGCAAGGGTATTCGTATTCTCCCTTACTTGGATGACTGGCTCATATGCTCCGCAACCCGCGAGCAGGCCATCAGCGACACAAAGTCCCTTTTGAACCATGTGACCCAGCTGGGTCTTACTGTGAATTTTGCAAAAAGCTGTTTAGTTCCCAGTCAGCGAGTCGTGTTTATCGGGGTTGTCCTCGACTCAGTCATGATGAGGGCCTCTCCCTCCCCACAAAGGGTGGAAGACATTCTCAACCTCGTCTCACGTGTTCGGAAGGGTACAAGGTTGACATATGGTCTATTTCTCCAGCTACTGGGGAAATTAACAGCTGTGTCGATGATCGTCCCCCTGGGGCTCCTCTCACTGCGCCCCTTGCAGGTTAGGGTCAATGGTTTGGGCCTCGACCCCAAGAGACACCAAGGCAGGACAGTGATGGTCTCAGGCAGGTGCTTCCGGTCTCTCAAACCCTGGAGAAGCAGGGCTTATCTCTCCAGCGGTGTTCCTCTGGGCTCACTTCCTTCCCGTCGGGAGGTAGTGGTAACAGATGCCTCCCTCTTGGGCTGGGGCGCTGTTTGGAACCACAGGACAGTCAGGGGAATCTGGAGTCCTCAGCAGAGGCTCCAGCACATAAACGTGTTGGAGCTGCGTGCGGTACACTTAGCCCTCAGGCACTTTCTTCTCTTCTTGGAAGGGAGGCATATCCTTGTTCGTTCAGACAACACTTCGACAGTTTACCATGTGAACCACCAAGGGGGAACCAGATCCAGTCATTCTCTAAGGGAGGCTCAGAGGCTCCTTCAGTGGGCTTCACCTCGCTTTGCAAGTCTCAGAGCAATGCATTTGCCGGGTGTGCAGAACGCAGCTGCAGACCTGCTTTCTCGCCAAAAGCCCCCTCCGGGGGAGTGGAGGCTGAACCCCATGGTGGTCCAGATGAAATGGGAGAGGTTCGGCAGAGCGGATGTCGACCTATTTGCCTCAGAGACGTCAACGCACTGCCCGCTGTGGTTTTCCCTATCGGAACCGACCAGCCCATTGGGGCAGGATGCCCTGGCACACTTCTGGCCGGACTGCCTCCTGTATGCCTTTCCTCCGATCCCACTACTCATGCTGACACTTCACAGGATAGACAGTTGCAATCACACTGTGTTGCTGGTGGCTCCTTACTGGCCCGGGAGGGTATGGTTTCCTCTTATCCGGCGGCTTCTCAACGGAGTGCCCTGGCCTCTCCCACTGAGGCAGGATCTCCTGTCACAGTTGAAGGGGAGCATTTGGCATCCTCACCCGGAGCGCCTCCAGTTGCATGTCTGGCCCCTGAAGGGCCGGACTCGTTATTGAATTTTTGTGATCAGGCTGTTGTCCAGACCATAATCAGTGCTCGTGCATCCTCGACCAGACTGCTGTACGCCAACAGGTGGAAACTCTTCTCTGGTTGGTGTGACAGTGAGAATGTAGACCCAGAGCATTGCTCTGTACCTGTACTGCTCAAATACCTGCAAACGTTGCTGGATAAAGGGCTCTCTGCCTCTGCCTATAAAGGTGTATGTTGCTGCCATCTCAGCTCGACATGCCTTCGTGGATGGTCGATCTGTGGGGTCACATGCTCTGGTGGGCAGGTTTCTTAAAGGTGCTATCCGTTTGCGCCCTCCGCGGGCTGTTCGGGTGCCTTCATGGGATCTGCCTGCTGTCCTGGAACCCTTGTGTTCTCCTCCGTTTGAGCCCCTGGAACACTCTGACCTCAGGTGGCTGTCTTGCAAGACTGCCTTCCTTCTAGCTGTTACATCTGCAAAGCGAGTTGGTGAGCTTCATGCCCTGTCCGTTGCCAGTGACTGTTTGAGGTGGAATTCTGATGGATCGGGGGTTACTATGTGGCCCAACCCCTCTTTCCTTCCTAAGAGGCTTTCTGCCTTTCATGTTAACCAACCCATCAGTTTGGCAGCTTTTGCCCCAGAGTCGGGGGTGGAGGGACTACCTCCTACTGCCACCTTTCTTTGTCCTGTCCGCGCTCTGAAACAGTACATAGAGGTTTCTGCTAGTTTCCGTAAGTCTGATGCTCTGTTTGTCTGTCATGGAGGGCATAGGAAGGGCTATGCCTTGTCTATACAGATACCATATCTCATGCGTACAGGCTCGGGGGCCTTCAGATCCCGGCAGTGAAGTGTCATTCGACCAGGAGCGTCTCCACGTCGTGGGCTGCCTTGAAGGGTGTGCCACTGAATGACATCTGTGCTGCAGCTGCGTGGGCTTCCTCCTGTATCTTTGCTCGCTTCTACAGAGTTAACGTGGCCGTTCCCCATCCTGTGGCGGCAGCTGTCTTGTCTGTTCCTGCGGTCTGCAACTAAGTCTCGGTGAGTGCGGATTCCTCATGACTTTGTTGGTATAGGTCATCCAGGTATTTCATACCGTCTCTGGCCGTCAGGAAGAATGAAATAGAACGAGAGTTACGGATGTAACTACGGTTCTATGAATTCTGGATGACCGCCAGAGTTTGTTGTCACTCGGAATCTTGACGAGAAGATTCTGTAGGAGACGATCACTGGGTGCCTGCCCCCTTTATCAGGTCGCTTGCGTCACCCAGGTCACATGACTTTGTTGGTATTATGTCTCGATCTGCGCATGCGCGTGATGCTTATCCAGGTATTTCATACCGTCTCTGGCGGTCATCCAGAATTCATAGAACCTTTGTTACATCCGTAACTCTCGCTTTATTGACACGGAACAACAACAAACACAACAACGTTTTCATTGTCATTGTCATGTTTTACGTATAATAAAAAATGTACATGTACAAGAATAAAATAAAATAGAAATTGTGTTTTCACTGTACAAAAGACAGATATAAAAAAAATACTATTATTTTATGGAAGCCCATTTCCGCCACTTGCAAAAATTATGAGATACTTTGACTAAGTATCTCATAATTTTGACTTAGTATCACATAAGTATGACACACTATTTCATAATTCTTTTTCATCAAGTGGCGGAAATGGGCTTCCATATTATTTTAAAAGGATGTGTTAACAATGTTGCAATAAAACTCTGTATGATAAACTCTAATGATTGTTGTGGGCCTATGTTTTCCTGTGAGACAATAAAGTTAATCTTATCTTAATTTACTGTGTTTTGACAAAAATACAACATGTATAGTTTTCTATTGCATTAAGTGCTTCGCATCGGCCCAAACAATGCCCCTTAACTGTGATATAATAAGCACATACCACAGCCTGTCCTGATGTATTGCTTAAATAAACCATACTTTTTAACATTCTACTTTCTATAGAAATGATGGTATGATGGTTGTGTACTGTAAATTTAAACGTAAACACCAGAAAAATCTGTAATTCAGACAGAATGATACCGTCAATTTTAGGGTAATTACACACTTGTGACATTACGGTATTTTACCGTGAATTTGGCAAACTTTTTATAACATTCACAGTAAAATTCTGTATTTTCTACTTAGTAAGACCATAAAATTAAAAGTTATTTACTACGGACATTTTTTACAGTGTAGTAATTAGTTAGATTACCCTTTACCGAAAAAAGTAACGCCGTTAGTGACCCCATTTTTTTTTTTAACGCCGTTATTCCCATCACTGGTTAAAACATGGACTGAGGAGTCTGAAGAGGCTCTGAGGGACTGCTTTGACTCAACTGTGTGGGAAGAACTCTGTGTTTCTCATAGGGAGGACATTGACAGTTTAACAGCAAACCCTGGATTAATCCTGACATATAGGCTCTACTTAAGAGGAAAAAGAGGGCCTTAAGGTCAGGAAACAAGGAGGAGCTGAAGGCTGTGTAGAAGGAACTGAGGAAGAAGATCAGAAAGTGGAAGAACAACTGCAGGAGGAAGATGGAGAACCAGCTGCAGCAGAGAAACGTCAGTGGAGTCTGGAAAAGCCTTAAAACAATCTCAGGGCAGAGGATCAGACGTGGGTGAGCAACATGAACCTATTCTTCAATAGGTTTGACCAGACAACCACCCCTCCCCGGCCCAGCCATCTCTGCTGCCCCCCACCTCTTCCACCCCTCCTGTTTCCTGCCCCATTCTCATCACTACCTCCCTTTCCACTGCTTTCCTGTTGCAGACCCCCCCCCCCAACATTCACCCTCCCCTCCCATCCTTCACTCAGCCCCCCTGCTCCACTGGTGAAGAAGGCTATGGGTCCAGACGGGATCAGCTCCAGGCAGTCCTCAAGTTCTGTGCAGATCAGCTGTGCAGGATTGTGGAGTACATCTTGTACATGAGCCTGAAGCTGAAAAAAGTGCCACTGCTGTGGAAAACCTCTTGCGTGGTACCAGTACCAAAGATCCCTCACCCAAAAGAGAGCTACAGACCAGTTGCTCTCATTTCACACTTGATGAAGACCCTGGAGCGGCTTCTCCACCCTCTGCATATCAACCTGGCATTGGAGTGGATGACGCCATCATCTTTCTCCTGGACAGATCACTGCCTCACCTGGAGAAGCCTGGAAGCAGTGTGAGGATCATGTTCTTTGATTTCTTCAGTGCTTTCAACACTATACAGCCTGCACCTTTGTGGGACAAGCTGGGGCTCGCAGAGGTGGGCCAACACCTCACATCCTGGATCCTTGACTGCCTCACTAACCGGCCACAGTATGTAAGGACTCAGGACTATATGGGACACAATAATCTTTAGTACGGGGGCCTCACAGGGAACAGTCCTGGCCCCTTTCCTGTTCACCCTGTACATTGCAGACTTCTACCACTAATCACCTCACTGCCATCTACAAAAGTTCTCTGCTATCGACTCTGCTATTGTCGGCCTCATCAGGGACGGGGACGATGGAGCCTACAAAGAAGTTATTAAGGACTTTGTGGACTGGTGCCGGCAGAACCACCTCCAGCTCAACGTCGGGAAGACCAAAGAGCTGGTGGTGGATTTCTGCCTTGACTGCTATCTAAAAACAAGGCGGAAATGTGCTGGGCTCTGCATGAGATGGGTGGAGGTGTCAATGTTGTGCGACCCACAGCCGGGGAGTTTTAAAACCAAGAAACAGCTGATTACAGCAGTCAGTCCATCATTTCATCTGCGGACATTAAGATGAACAACTGGACAGCCGCTGAGATCCAGGGGATGCACGCGTCTCCTTGGTCTCTGCAGCTGTTTATTTGTATTAGCTTGTTGTTGTGTCGGCAAGCTAAGAACGGTTGCTACTTACAAATTAAAAGCCCCCCGCTAAGAACCCAGTTTTAAACTCCAATGGGGTGCAATGTAAAGCTCTTATTTTGAAGACAAATTCTATGTCACTGTTCGCAGCCCAACTTCGAGCTTCACGTCACGTTACATGTTTAAGCCTAACTCAGTGGTGGCTTTTGGAAAAGGATGAATATTACACCTCGGTTTTAGAAAGACAGGCCGGCACATTGCCGCCCTTACCTTGGAGCAAATGTGCTGCCTTCTCCATCTAAAAAGGGCTACTGATTAAGAAAACCGAGTGGATTCCAGTTTGTTTAAACAGGTCAAAGCAATCAAGAAAAACTGTGAAGGATTTCTGATTCTGATTCTGATTTATGCATTAAGAAAAAATAAGACATTGTGCTTACTGCTTTTACGCACATGTGCAAGTGCTCCAAGCATTACTGCTCTGACTATTCTGCACTATGTAGATGAAGAAATGAAATATGAAGAAATGTCAAAAAGCTGATGAAATAAAAATAATAAAACTTCCGGTGTAAGTTTAATCCATGGTCTAACACCGTGACAACGAGTAAGACCCCCCCTCGAGAGATCAAGTTTTCCGACCGCTAGCTTATGTAGTTTTAGCAACATCATAAAACACTGCATGATAGCAATACACTGCAGTCTCTGCCTCCAACCAAGAAACCGCCTAGCACATAGTTCGAGGCATCAAACAACTGCTAGCTTAGCCGGATTTCTACTGAAAAGACAACACAGCTCACAACGCTCCCGCAGCAGCGTGGTGAGCTGTGTTGTGTTGCGATCAGAAATGCTCAATTCCGTTGTTTTCCTTTTCTGCTCTCGATAATAACTGTTATAAACTGGTAGGCAAGACGCATATGAACTTTGATTGGATTTCCATGGAGTAATAAACATACATTTTCATCCTTGAGCTGCGGAACTCTACTGCACTCGGTAATTGACTCGCAGGGCTTCCCCACACCGAGCAAGCTGCTGCAGGAGAGTGGTGAGCTGTGTTGTCTTTTCAGTAGAAATCTGGCTAAGCTCGCAGATGTTTGATGCCTCAAACTATGTGCTGGGACCCTGTTCGTACTGTTGCTAAAGTTTGGTGCTGTTCTGAGCATTATTTGTGGCTATGAGTGGCTTTTTGATGGCGGTTCCTTGGCTGGAGGCATAGACTGCAGTGTATTGTTATTGTGCAGTGTTTTCTGTTGCTAAAAATACATAAGGAAAAATTGATCTCTCAAGGGGGGGGGTCTTACTCGGTGTCACGGTGTGTTAGACCATGGATTAAATTTACACCAAAATTTAAGCCATAACCATCTTCATGTATAGCCACAGCACTACATACTGGACATTGTAGTTTCTCAATGTTCTTCAGGGTTATCGAAAGTTATCATTGTCGGAGGTGTGAGTTATAAGAGGTAGAATTTTAACTTAGTGAAAAGGTTCAAGCGCTTTCTATGAATATACGATATTGAATTTAAATATCATTGTTTTTTCTTAATTCATGCTGCCTTTGGCTCTTCCTTTAATCTCTGCTTGTATCTAACAAGATGCACTCAGTGAGGACTGTGTGGGTGTGCTTTGGTTCACAATGGGCTGCTTTGAGTGAATAAGGTGTCAGGTAAATGGATTGCTCACATGGTGGGTGTGCAGTGTACAAGGACTAATATGCATTAATATGCTTTCTGGTTGCTTTCTGTATTAAAACACAAAAATACAATGAAATAACTGTGACTGTGGATGTTAACAACATAATCAGAGCTGAGATGTTGTCTTCCTGCCTCTCCCACCACTTTGACATTCAACTACTCTGTCTTCACATGTAGGAGCTAAATGCGGAGTTCCAGGCAGGTAATCACTTTTGTAGCATTTTGTTTGTTTGTTTGTTTGACATTTGTTTGTTGTCTGTAACAAAAACAAATACAATATTTTAAACCATTACTGTTACTGATTTAAATAGTCAGTTTAATCTATTGTTTTTATAATAACCCTTTTAACCTTTATTGCTTGAATTAAAACTTGTTTTATAGGCCCATTATTTTGAGATCATGATATAACAATATAAATATGCTAGTAAGTTTCTGAGGGACATTTTCTCGACAAGATCCAGTTTTCTTGAAATATCAAATTATGAGTATCTGGTGGTTACACATTTTTTATGCCTCTTATGCCAAAATAAATGTAGTTGTCTTAATATAATTCAGATCCAATATGTTACGATTGCATTCAGAAATAAGTTTGCTCAAAAATCCAATTCATTATCTACCCCCTTTGTTTTAAAAACAAGCTCATCCAACATAAGCCAAGTCATCTCACATTCCCAGGGCACTCGTCGGCTTTTGCGCCTGCCTTGGTCCATTCTCCTGGTCCGTCCTTTTAGTCTCTCCTGGTGGTCAGGATCATCTCTCCTGTTCCATTTTTGTTTGTCTTTCACAGTTGCTTCAATCATATCTCCGATTAGTTCATTTTTCCATATTCTCCAATCTTGTAAAGCCAACCACTTCCTGTGACGAAGTAATTTCTATAGGTCGGGACTTCTCTTAGTAGGGTTGCCGAGTCCTTGACTGAGTCAAGTTTAACAACCGATCATTGTGTGATTTGGACGAACCTAGGTGCTGTATACTTTTGGTAACTAGAGTGCTCTTTTAATTAATGTTTTTGGCAAATATTTTTTTTTCCCCCCTGTGGATGCACATTCAACCTTCACCTGCACTGGTTGACCTCTCCTGGTTAGTCATGCTGCATTGGCAATGTGAGCCCCATTACCAAGGCCTTGCTTAAACAGGTGCACAGCTGTAGCAAGAATATTTTTGCCATCTTCCAATTCCAAACAATTATTCTTTTGATTGATTGAATCCTTTATTTATTCAGGGAAGGTCAATTGAGAGCAAGCTCTTTTTTCCAATGACGCCCTGATAACAAAACACATTAATAAACATACACAATATGATCATAAATTACAATTACATTCAGACTGCAGAACATTGAACAAAAGTAATTTGAAACTATCTAAAGACAGGGTATGAGGCCTTACCACTGCACTCTCTGAGCTTGCATTGATCCCGTCTTCCAAAATTTGCATTTCTGAATATAGATCGTCAATTTCCATATCAAGCATCTTTTTTCATTTTGGAGCCGTATTTCTTTAGCTCTGATATCAACCTCATATCTGTGTGTTAAGTAGCTGGAGTCAGGATTTGGTTAGGCTAGATAAAGTATGTAAGCAGGGGGAGACGGCTAGCCTGGTTCTGTTTAAAATTAACAATACATCCAACATCTCTGCAGCTCACTAATTCATATGTTGCATCATGTTTGTTTAATTCATATACAAACCAAAATTTAATTACATTTGTCACCACAAATTATCAGTTTTATGTCTCTATTCATGGACAAAACACAACATGTCCCTCAGTGAGCTTTAGAGGGTCTGTAGGTGTAATTTTGAACTTTTGAAAGAGCCAGCCCAGTTGGTTCCCTCTGCTTCTAGTATTTATGCTAAGCTAGGCTAACCACGCCCTGTCTCCAGCTCTTTGCTAAGCACACAGTAAAGACAACACATCCTCATTCCTAAATGACTAAATAGGTTGAGTGCTAATGACTCCCCAAATCATATATAACACCATTCCAAAAACAACATGACTGTTGCAGCATTCTTGTACACTTACAGTTTGGTTAGGTTTAGAAAAACTTTTTTTTTTTTAATTTCAGTAGCGACAAACCTGCGTCACAAAAAGTCATATTTATAATAAAATCTTAAATTATATTACAATATTGTCTTGGAATGGTGGGCTTAAAAAACACATCATGAGCAAAATTTGTTATCTTGCTATTAAACTATAACTGATCATAATCACTACTATAATGATGGTTTGGCCTCATGGTACAACAAGATCCTTAAACAGTGAATGGTGTATTTTCTCCTCAGATTTGACACATCATGTGACCCTGCCTTTCCAAGATATGATGTCATTCATCCCACTGTCACCAGCAAAAACCCCTCCTATATGTGACCCTGGTAGTGAAGAACCAAAGAAAGGTACATCACATAACTAGAGCATATAAACAGTGCCTGCTTTGCTGACTGATCATAGAACTGTCAGGAGAATCTGTTGAAAATATGAAAGAAACCAGAATGGAAAATAAGGACGTTCTGATGGTTCCATTATGCTCGGGATTTCACCATGATGCAAATTATGTAGCAATTAGATTTCACTGTGAGAACAGAACATTACCCTGCCTGCCATTTTGGAACTTTGTTGAGATCATACATTAGAGAAAGCAAAGTTTTCATCAGAGGGAAAAAAGCTACAGCACTGGAGTTATTTCTAGCCTTCAGTGGTGCAAACAGATTTCCATTTTGACCTTACTATCTTCATCTGAGTCAACGCAGAAAAGATGAGGCAGATACGTAGACATTTACACAACCTAGAATAGGTGTGCATTTGTCTTAAACTAAAGTATGTCCAGGATATTAATTAAATTACATCATATAAGCAAAGTATTAAGTAAGACAGCATTATGACAGTTTCCGAAGCAGGCCGTATTTCTACCTTTTATAAAATGAGAACCTAACATCAAGAAATGTTCACTGAAAAGAAACATAATTGAAGCGTAGATATTTCCTCATCTTTGTAAAAAAAAGCCTTCATCTTAGTCTTTTCTTCATTCCAGCTACGTTTGCAATGGAGATTAGCGTTGAACATGATAAGAGAACAGGCAAAAGTCAGGTGGTCTCTACAGCAACCATCACCCCAGAAACCATCCAGGATAAGGGGCTGAAGGTGTATGATGATGGCCACAAGTCTGTATATGCACTGAACCCAGACGGAGGCAAAATGCTCAATGGGGCAGTTGGTGAGATGACATCCACAGAGTTAGAGGAGCTGCTGCTTCAGGCCACAGATAAGAAATTTCCCACTGAGGTGCAGTACCATCAGCCTGTCTACTCTATACCCTACACAAGGAGCAGCAGGCCTTCAACACCCAGGACACCAAATAAAACACCCCGGCAAACTCCAACACCAGGCCCCAGCCCCATGCTGGGAGATATTTCACTCAGGAATCAAATTTGCAGAGAAGAAAACCAAAGAAGCCACTATCTGGAGGGATGGAAAAACCAAAGCAAAACACCTAGTCCTAACTTCAACCAACAAGACTCCACATCAAGAGTCCAAACATCTGGAGAGGAAACCAGGCTGAATTACTCCCACATTCCTGGACAATTCAACAGTGACAGGCATCTAATTCCACAGCCTCTCTTTGGTACCAAAACTCCACATGGACTTACCAACAGCAAGACTGATGTGAACACTCCAAAACCAGCAGCTCTTGTCTCAGTCAAAACTCGGTCAGAAGGAATGCCAGCACCCATACAACCAATCCACAGGGCTGTAGAAAGCCAGAGTCTTTCACTAGCTAGCCACAAGTCTGAAGTTCATCCTGATGCCTTAACAGAGACTATGAACCTTGTCAACACTCTGCAAGAGGAGCTACAATCAGAACCTGTCACCATGATCTTCATGGGCTATGAAAACGCTGAGGATGAGGAGGAAGAAGACATTCAGGCTGAGCTGGTAATCATAGGCAACAGTGATGATAATGATGACAATGAGGCCCTCTATGTTAAAAAGGAAAGTGACATGGGGGAGTGTCTCTCATACCACCCTGAGGGATACAAGAGCAAAGTCTTCCAACCCAAAGTGGGTATCGCCAAGGTAACAGGATGCAGAGACATTATTGAAGATGCCTACACAAACTGGGATGAGTTAGGGCTCCACAAGCCAACATTCATCCACAAGCCTGGAAAGCACAGTCCCTGACTCCAGGGACAGGGGGTGGATGAGTCTGAAAACACAGGCAGCATCAATATGGAAAAGATGAAGCTCTTCTCAATTGGAAGATAAGAGCGAACCTCGCCTGGGTCATTGAAGAAGTTGTTTGAATAGATGTTTGAATAGAATTTAGGTAATTAATCAGTTGATTCTTTCCCTCTGCTTCCTTTCTTCGTATTCCTTTTATCATTTCCATGGTTCATAGGTCTGGACATATCTTGTGTGTGAATGCCTAACCTGCTGCCAATCCAACCTATAATACTTCTCAGGCTTACTCCACATGCAATTCTTAAGCAACAAGAAGACAACAACTTTATCCCTTTTTGTTGCAAAAAACCTTAGCCTGACATTTCTGTGCCTTGCCCTTACTGATGGAAACAGGTTCCAGCCACAAACATTGGTGATTCAGAAGGCTTTAATGCCACCTCCTGGCAAATTAGTTTTATTACACACATATTAACCTTTACACTGAGATGGTCAAAACCTGACCAGTTTGGTTTTAATACTCTATATCCACTGCAAAATGAAATCCAAAATAGATGTATTAATGGTAAATGAAACTAATATTGTGCTTTAAGGGCCAGTATTAAGCCATTTTGAAGATCTTGCAGGTTGCCAGAAATCAAGTCCCTTTTTGCTACTATCCAACCTCCTCCAGTATAACCGTTTTATTTCTTTAATACTTAAGGAAGACCCCTTGGAAAAACAGCTAGACCACATACATACATTAATAGATGATTGTGGTTGACAAAGCCTTTATCAATGCCTCATTATCGCCATCTTTTAACTGCAAACCTTATAACAATGACTTACTCTAGCAATCTAGTCTGACACTGTCAATGTTAATAAATTGCTTTTGGTGCCACTGCAGCAGATAGTTATGCTTTAAGGTTATATACTGTAAATCAACCGACCTTGCAAACTAAACATCATCTTTATTAATTCCTCATCACTGAACTATGCAGTGTGGCTGACGTGGGCACACTTTTAATTTTGGTCTGGGTCTGCTTCTCCTGGTTAAGTCAAAGAAAGAAAGAAAGAAATGTATCACCTGAGCTTTTTCAAAAAAAAATATTTTATAAAACAGTGTTCAGTCCCACTTGTATATGTGTATACTAATGTAATGTATACACAATGTTGACAAACAATGACATGTTTTAGTTTATTTTATTGAGCAACTGTTTATTGTAAAGCTACAATTGATGTGAATAATCCTGTAAATGTTTAATAAAACTGTGTTAGTTATGCTTTATTTGGTGGCCATTATTAACTAAAGCATTTCATTCATTATTAACTATGAATTAACTCTTATTTAAAATGTAATCAACTATACATAAATGGGGCTAAATGGGGGAAAATCCCATGAGCCAATAAGGTGGACAGGTGAAACCAGTACCATACTGTCGCAACAAGGCTAAAATTTAAGGGTTTTATATATATATATATATATATATATATATATATATATATATATACACACATATTTGGACATAAAAACAGGAAATATGAAAAACATATAGCCCGAGTAGCACTCTGGTCAGAATGTCATGTCAATAAGAGGAATGTTCAGGTGCCCACATAATAAGTAAATAATATATTTATCATTTATAAAGCCATTTGTTACAACTGAGAAACATTCTTGAAGTATGACTTTTTTTAAAGTTGTGCCTTTAATTTCAAATGGTTCAAAGGTTTTTAAGGCTTTTAAATCAAGCTGTATTGAAGACTTGGGGTTTGTTTGAATTTCTGCTGTAACAGTGTAAACTAACCAACCTGTGTGCTATTAGTTCCCCTCTGATTAAAAAGATTTTCCCATCAACAAGTGGTGAGTGTTTTTGTACTTGTAAAGACAGTAACTAAGTGCTGACTGTCATTTAAACAGATCAATTAAACTGAGATCAATTTGATAGTCATTAAATATGAGCATAAACATTATTTTAATTGTGTTTAATGTATGTCTTGTAAAATTAATGAGTAATTTAATAACACATTTAGGGCAGATGAATATTCTTATAAAGAGGTGTATGCAAGTATGTCTAAGCTGTTCTGTATGAAGCCAGGCCAACAGGATTTGCTTTGAATCTTTTTATCAGCTTGGACACAAGGACTGACAGCTGAGTGGACTAAGTGTTGTTCTGTTCCTCATGTAAAACAGTTGTCCTTGATTGCTTTCTCTCCCTCTCTGCTTCTCTCTGTGGCATTATGGGAACATGGAGGAGGGTGGAAAAAAAACAAGGTGGCACCTTAGACATCATGCTTAAAGGATACAGTTATATAACAGTAATTTCTTATGCAAGACAAAAACATGAGAGAAAAGTGAGAAACTCAGGGCCATCCATTGTTATTACTGTCACTGAAATTCAATTCACAGTGTGTCTGTCTTTCCATTTTCCCGAAGAGAGTACATAACCACAGTGTGAAATTACTTTTCTCCTGTGTCAGGAATGCACAGGCACGGTTAATTGCATGCAAGTCCATTACAGTTTTTCTTGATTGCTTTGAAGCAGCAGTCAATTCAAACTCCATATTTTCAAAACAGTTAACACACAGGCCAAACAGTGGCACTCATGGTCAAAGTATAATAGGAGTATAAGAAAATAAGAAAGCTGGTAGTCTCATAGTTCACAAAACATTTCTGCAGCTTCACAGCAAGCATTTTCCTGAACAACTGACCTGTTTTAAAACAAAGAAAAGAAGTTAAATATATAAAAGTTAAAGTATAAGAAATAGCCACTATTGATACTCAGTCTCTTCTGTCTTGACGATGGGGTCACATGGCCTCATCCACATCACATTCATTATCCTCTCTTGCAATGAACCAAGGGAAAAATCTTCTTGCATGCCATCCAACCTTGACATTCCTC
Source organism: Diplodus sargus (assembly GCA_903131615.1). Classification (NCBI taxonomy): domain Eukaryota; kingdom Metazoa; phylum Chordata; class Actinopteri; order Spariformes; family Sparidae; genus Diplodus; species Diplodus sargus. The sequence goes on along the minus strand of CAEMYA010000573.1, from coordinate 86,961 downwards.
TGCACCTATTTCTCACTCTAATCTGCCTTAGACCTCTTCAATCCATGTTGGCAAAGAACAACGCAGACGCTGCACTTCTTAAGGCCTGCAGACTGATTGCTCATTGAAGATTTGTGTTTAGGATTGTCAAACCGGTGCTTTAGTGATTTCATACTAATATAGGTAGTTTCTAATAGTTAGGAACAGATGGTTTCTGTTGGTTACCATAGCTAAAACAATGGAGTTTGGACTCCTTGAATGACATCCGTGTTAACTGTTCTGCAAAAGGGTGGGGAAAATATGTCAATTCAATGAGAAAGGGTTAACACATTTGCAAGAGGTGTCTTGTGCTCTGCTGAGACAGTGATGATGAAAACCGAGTGGATTCCAGTTTGTTTAAACAGGTCAAAGCAATCAAGAAAAACTGTAATAAATGCAAGTCTATAATTGAAAAAGATTTTTTTCAAAGGTAAATACATCAATTTGGTGCACTTCTAAAGCAAAAAAATGAGATTAACATAACTGAGAAGTTGTATAATATATACACTGGGGAGAATATTGAAATAGAACACACTGAGCTTTGCCTCTGCTGCCTGATTAGTCCAGTCCTCACAATAAACTATATTTCACAGCTTTGCCTGCACAATGTTAACACAAAACCTATAAGCTATAGTCAATAGTTGATATCAATCCATTGCTTTCAATCTTGTTTTAGTCCAGAGTTGTAGCCAACCCTTGATTGAGAGGCTAGATAAGCACTGTCTTGTTTAAAAAGTCTGTGACCATGAGTACCATCTTAAAGTGAAACTTTCACCAAAAAGCAACCTAGGCTTTATTTGTGAATGTATATGAGCCAAACCTCCATGCATAATTACAACTTTTAAGATTTACTGTAGTTTCGTTTTCGGGGGCACTCTTACGCTAGCATCGGAATCACTATTTTTAAAACACTAAGAAGGCTCGACATAACATGAAACTTTGCTCGTAGTATCACAAGCGTCTCTACACATGAACACGAGCATTAAGAACATTGTGTGTGTACACAGAGTTTACTAAAAAGAAGGTTTTTGAACTACTCATGGTTGCTGCTGCATCTCAGGCGCGCTGCCATCATGGCAGACAAAAAGTGTTGATCCCCAAGTACGACCTAACAGGTAGGAGGTCCACCATTAATCTCCTACCTGTTAGGTCGAAAATTAGCTTGCCCGAAAACGAAACTACGGTAAATCTTGAAAGTGCCTCTATCATCATAATTATGCATTAACATGAAGGTTTGACTCATATACATTCACAAATAAAGCCCAGGTTGCTTTTTGCCGAAAGTTTCACTTTAACTTCATCTCATCAAAGCACCCAGCTGCAGATAGACGGACCTGAAATGTATGAAAGTTAACTTATATATTTTAAATGTTAACAGTCTCTCTTAAGAAATGTATACAGAATTTTACATGGGGAAGTTTGCAATTGATACAGGTATTTGAAACTGAAAAGTTTGTAATTCATACAAAAATGCGAAAGTGTTACCTGAATTTACACTTCAGAACGTCAGTAAGAAACACAGAGTTTAGATTTTGAGTACTTTTACTGTCCATGTTTAGTCGAGCATATTTGAACACTGTAGGCGTAACAGCCCAGCACAGCCTCATGTCGTTCTGGCACAATGCATCTGCAATCCCTGAACCCGTCTTTGGGTTAACTAACGGCAACTATACTTATAGCAGCAATTAGCTTATTAACTTACCTGAGAAACAAATAATAATAACAACAACAAAAATAATAATGATATTAATAATATTCCATAAACAACCGAGAGTTGAGATAGTTTCACCAAAAACAGTGAATACGTTTACAAAGTTGTGTTTTGTTAATATTATTGCCATGGCTGTAGCTGAATACACAACATAAAAAAGTTCAACTTCAGTTGCAGAGATTACTGACACATGGTCCTGCATTTGTGGGGTTTGTGATCAGAGTGTGTGTGTGTGTGTGTGTGTGTGTGTGTGTGTGTGTGTGTGTGTGTGTGTGTGTGTGTTTCAGGGATGGAAATTAGCACCCGCCACCCGCCAAATGCGGGTGAATTTGCGTGCTGGCGGGTGAATTCAATCAGTTTACCAGCCACTGTGGCGGGTTCATTCCGATCACTGGTTACAGTCTACACAGATTTCCTCCGCTCTCCTCGCACAGTTACCACACACGGGCTTGTGGCGTGTCAAGTGTCCGGCGTTTGGTTCGTTTGCAGCTCTTTCGGACCGGCACTGCCTCCGTCTCCGTGTCTGCTGCGGTGGTTGGTTCCGCTGCTGCCACCTTGTACCGACTGCCGCGACCTCTTTCCCCTCCATGTATTCCGCCCTCAGCTCCTCTGCAGCTGCTGCAGGACTTTCCTCCGGGCTCTCCTGCTGCTGGTGCTCCTTGAAGTAGATGCGGGCATTGATCCCAGCCAGGCCGAAGACCGCCACCGGCCATCTTCTGTACAGCCTCTGACGGAGCGCGCCCTCGCATCTGGTCCGGGACGTCCACGCCGTACACGGTGTTGTTGTACTGGTTTTAGACTCTGGTTTTGCCTTCGCCCCACTAAAGCTGCCCACACCTGTGTGCAGGTGCTCAGGATGCAGACATTCTTCCTCGGATTTCCCTGGTACACAGTCAGAGTCGCGTCACTTCAGCACCGAACAGCTCCGCTCGCTGTTTCACGGAGGAGAGACTCCCGTGTTTGTTTGCCCATGGTGCCAACCAGGCGAGATAATACAACTATATAACTAACAAGTAAATTCGTAAAGAAGCACAAACAATGTAACAATGAAACCCCGCGAAATGACGTGTGGTCAATATGACCGTTTATGGCCAAAATAGGTAAAACATATCATATTGTCTTTGTCTTTTATGTAATTTATATAAAAACTATTCTAAATTAAAATACAGACAGATTTATTTCACATATTTGAAAACGGCCCAAATGACCGCCTTGGCCGTTCTGCTACAAGCCTTCACTTGGACTCTTCACTGCTACTAATTATTACTCCGCGCTCCGGTCAGCTGAGCTGGCTGCTCTTTGGTCGGAGTTTACAGGAACGGAAGTAAATTAAAATGTGGCGTTACATCGTAACGGTTGAACATAGGGAATAATTAAGTACAGTAAATCCTACAGTTGCAAGTAGATATTGCTATATATTACTACCTTCTAATCACCTAATGTTGCAATTTCCACTTCCTTTGTGTGGGTTCAGTGCAGTCGAACATATGAAATAAGTTGCAGGGAAATACTGATATAGATTTATAACCATCTAACCTTCATTTTGAACCACTTTGTCTTTTCAGACTTCATTTCCTATTATTTCACAGCTTAGTAGGTGACCCTTGGATAGTTTCACCCCTGTAATCATTCATTGGTATCACATAATTACTGAATAATCAACTCTGGTAACAAGTACTGATTGGGAAATACTATGTGCATGCCATGTACAAGAAAAATATGTTTCACGGCATTGTACTGTACACATCAACGCTTAAATATAAAAGTGGTTGGTAAAAATGTTGAGTGGCTGGTAGATTTTAGAATTTACCAGCCACAGTGGCAGGTGGACAAAAAAGTTAATTTCCATCTCTGGTGTGTTTGTGTGTGTGTATGTGTATGTGTGTGTGTATGTGTATGTGTGTGTGTGGGTGTGTGTGTGTGTGTGTGTGTAGGGGGGAGAGCATGTGCGTATCCAGCAGGGGCGGGGGAGCCTGACATTTGTAGAGAAGACACTTTGCTGAAGCAACAGCGTAAAAGAAAAGAAAAATCTCAGCAAGAAATACGCTCTGGTCAAATAAAGTAAAACTTGCCTATTTGCTGTTCATTTGGACAAACACTAGATCTAAATTTGTCATTGTTGCCAGACAGAAGCTACAAAAATGGGCAGAGTTTATTTTATGCTTTTTATATCAAGATATAACAGATTTTGGCTGACTGAGGCACACAAATTATACATACAGTATATGCATACTCAGCTTTGTGTTGCCTTTCAAATATGCAAATAATAATGATCCACAACACGGGGCTATCCATCTGAAAGGCAATTACAGATATACAATTGTCTTCAAACAGTACTAAGAAAAGAGGACAGACTTTATGCTATTCATAAATATGGCTAAGAATTAATAAAAAGGTCTGCGGACAACATGCATTAATAGGCTACATAAGTCAAACAGACACTTATTATGAAATTGAAACAAGTGAAAGGATTAAAACCAATCAAAATTGGTTTGAGTTAAAATCACTACTTGATTAAGGTTAAGGTGGTCACAGTTAAAAGAAACCCATCAGTAAGAAACAATTTTAGCCTTGATAGAATTGTTATTCTTACCTAGTTGAAGGGTATTATGCAAAAATCTCCCCAAGGTTGAGATTTTTTGCTTAATTATTCTATGCTGGGATTAGCAGTCAAAACTGTGACACGGATTGTCAAAAAGGGCAGAAAGGTAAGCATCCACCTGTTGTTCACATGTCACATGTTTTGACTAACAGGTTTTGGCATGTTTCATCTGAAATACAGTATTTAGTTTTCCTGCCAAGAAGCGCATCAAATAAGTGGTTTTATGCAATTGAGGTAGATGCAAAAGGTATTTATATTTGTGTATGCTAAGTGTGTTTCATTGCTAAAACCACAACCCATAATGTCAACTTATGATACTGCAGTTTTGTACTTTTTTTGCACGGTTTAATCTGTGAGATAACCTAGGCCAGAAGAAGGGGTACGACTTTGCATTCCATGCCAACATGTCTATACGTGTCAACATTGCTATAATGGCCTGATGTGCCCATTCTGTAATAGTGAATAGTAACTGTGCACACAGTTAGGCCACACACTTGGTTCGGGCTGATCTCATTGTGGCATGTTGCTAGAAACTTGTGCACGATGCATCTGCTTTTTCTTGTGGTTGAAGTAGTAAAAATGAAAGCAGCACAGCTGAGAGCAGCCATACATCACTTTAGTGTCGCCAGAATGACCCAGCCCCCCTGGGTGAAGACAAATGCTGGGAAAGTGCCAGGAGCGAAACAGCAAACAGCTAGTAGCAACCCTGCTTTGAAGCATTAACATGAAAAAATGAAACAAATCCTAAAAGTTATGATTTGATTTATGATTTTGATTTAAGAATAAAGGACAGACAAAGGAGATATCTTTAGGCCGTCTGCAGAGAGGATGAAAATGGTAAACCGCGAGAGCCGGCCAGTCAATACAGGTCCTTCTGTGTCCAACACTTGATCACAGGTTAGTTAATGATGTTACTGAGTATATAACATGAGCTGATAATGCCTGTAGTTCAAAGTGAATCAAAAAAGTACCATTTCAAAGTTGTTACTACAGTGTTTATTGTGAAAAATAAAAAAATATGGCCCAACAGCGCCGCTCGTCCCTACACGCGGAACACTCGCTGTGCGTATATGTATATATATATATGTATGTATATATATATATGTATGTATATATATATATATATATAT
>CAEMYA010000573.1:59526-80295 GCA_903131615.1 Diplodus sargus | reverse complement strand
GTGTTTTGTGGACTTGGAGAAGGCATTCCACTGTGTCCCTCGTGGCATTCTGTGGGGGGTGCTCCGGGAGTACGGGGTCGGAGGCCCTCTGTTAAGGGCTATACGGTCCCTGTACGATCGGAGCAGGAGCTTGGTTCGCATTGCCGGCAGTAAGTCAGACCTGCTCCCAGTGCATGTTGGACTCCGGCAGGGCTGCCCTTTGTCACCGGTTCTGTTCACTATTTTTATGGACAGAATTTCTAGGCGCAGCCTCGGGCCGGAGGGGATCTGGTTCAGGAGCCATTGGATCTCATCTCTGCTTTTCGCGGATGATGTGGTCTTGTTGGCTCCTTCGAGCCAGGACCTCCAGCATGTCCTGGGGCGGTTTGCAGCCGAGTGTGCAGCTGGGATGAGAATCAGCACCTCCAAATCCGAGGCCATGGTTCTCGACCGGAAAAAGGTGGCTTGCTCCCTCCAGGTGGGAGGAGAGTTCCTGCCTCAAGTGGAGGAGTTTAAGTATCTTGGGGTCTTATTCACAAGTGAGGGAAGGATGGAGCGTGAGATTGACAGGCGGATCGGTGCAGTGGCCGCAGTAATGCGGTCGTTGTATTGGTCTGTCGTGGTGAAGAGAGAGCTGAGCCGAAAGGCGAGGCTCTCGATTTAACAGTCAATCTACGTTCCGACCCTCACTTATGGCCATGAACTTTGGGTCATGACCGAAAGAATAAGATCCTGGATACAAGCGGCCGAAATGAGTTTCCTCCTCAGGGTGGCAGGGCGCTCCCTTAGAGATAAGGTGAAGAGCTCTGTCACCCGGGAGGAGCTCAGAGTAGAGCTGCTGCTCCTCCACATCGAGAGGAGCCAGCTGAGGTGGCTTGGGCATCTGTTTCGGATGCCCCCGGGACACCTCCCTCGGGAGGTGTTCCTGGCATGTCCAACCGGGAGGAGACCCCGAGGAAGACCCAAGACAAGCTGGTGTGACTATGTCACCCAGCTGGCCTTGGAACGCCTTGGGATCCTCCTGGAAGAGCTGGAGGCAGTGTCCGGGGAGAGGGAAGTCTGGGTGTCCCTGCTCAGGCAGCTACCCCCGCGACCCGGCCCCGGATAAGTGGACGACAATGGATGGATGGATGGAAGATAAGATAAATTGAGATAATCCTTTTTTTGACTCTCAATGGAGAAATTTAAAGCATTGCAGCAGCAAACAGCCGTGTAGGAAAATAGAAGTACAAAATTTAAAAATAAGTATATAAAAATATTGACCTATCATCAAATCAAATCTTAATGAATATTATTATTAGTTGTAGTCGTTTTTGCATTAATTGCATTTTAATCTTTGTGAGGCTAGTATTTACATTCATTCACTCAAAATGAATTTCTGCTTAGGGCCCCAATTTGGCCAGGGCCCTGTGGCCCAACACCTGCTTTTAGAATGGAGTGATTCACATAAATTGAACTGACCTACCTTCTGATAATGAACCTTGGAAACAGCATAAAATAACGTTGGATTATAAACCTGCTGAATAAAATACATTTTTGACAGAAAATGACCGTGACATTTAAAAAGGTAGTTGTGTGTGTCAGGTTAGTCCACTTTGATGGAGACTAGAACTGCCTGGACACTCATCAACCGCTATTCTTTATTAATACAACAACAACATAACATAATTGCTTGCCTGTCTGCAATGCCGGCCCTGAGTAATTTGGTGCCCTAGGCAAGATCTTAGCCGGCGCCCCCTTGCTTCGCGGTCAATTTCACAATCAATGTTCATACACTTACACAGAAACTGCGTGTATGTATTCAAGATTGTATTCCTTTTAAGTCAAAAATATCACACCAAATAAAAACTGAAGAAAGAAACAGTGATAAAAATACAATATAAATAAGGCATTGCGCAGACATATTATCTCTCAGCCTCAGCAAGTGCCATCTCTTGCTTATCTATTGCCAGCCGCTTTTCAAAACGACCTCCAGCTCCTTCCATGTTGCCATGTGGGTATTGTGCTCCCGGCGATCCTCATAAACCTTCAGCAAGTGGCTTGCATTTTTCCATTCCTTTAGTCCTTCCTTATTAAGTCCGTATTCTTTTGGAGAAAACATTTAGCAGCAGAAGCAGTGCAAGCTATCATTTCTGTGTGAGTAGATCAGCTAACTTCTTATGACTTTTTCCCCATTGACTAAGACTCAAAAGTTACAAAAGTCATGTTGACACTCTCTCATCTTTGTTTTTGGGAAATATGTAACTGCTTTTTTATTTGAAATGGTCCTCTGTGAACTAGCTCTCATCTTACAGTTAGAAGAGATGGCCAGCCAGCAGGGTCTATTGGTGCAGCCTTTAGTCCTGATGCTGTGTCACTCTGCTGTGCTGAGTTGGAGGGACAGGAGCACCTGGTGCTGTGTCACTGGGGTGGTGGTGAAATATGTTAAAAGTGCATCTGAAGTGAAAAGAGAAGTATATGTGACCACTGCATGTTACATAAAAAATAAACAGATGCTTGATGTGTGCTATATGCAAGACTAATATAGACTAATAATAAAAATTTGATGAGAATTTCAACAAACAAACTGTGACACAATAAACCAAAGGCTTACAACTACCCTATTACTTACAAAGGGGATGGAAAACTAAAAGCATTTTAACTGACATACAAGCAGGAACACACAACCAACAGGTAAAATAACACCTGAACAGGCCTAACGTTAACTTTGCAAGCGTCCTTCATGAATTTAAAGTGGAGTAACATAAACGTCAACTCGAGTGCATTACTGATTATTAAACAATGCTGCTATTGTCAGAAGTAAGCTAGCAAGCTAACACTCTGCTCCAACAATGGTAACTACGATGCATTAAACTATTAATTTCCTTTCGCTTCATCACATTGACATGACTGTACCTGTATCTTCGTCACTTTTTTCTTCTGGTTCTTTCCTTCTTTTCTTTCTTATTTCTTTCTTTTGGACATTGTGATTCTGTTATAGTATCAGTAAATCTCTCTCTTGGTCTTGGGGTCTCGGTGCAAGTACCCCTAGCTGCAGAATGCAGATCGGGGAGTGGCTCAGTGTGGGCGGTGTAAAACGTTTAACCTCTCCCACTCTGCCCACATTGAACCGCAGTAGGCCGATCACCGAATTACTAAATGTGGGCGGAGTTAAACGTTTAACCCCACCCACTTGCCTCCACATTGAACCGCTGAAGAAGAAGAATGTTTGTCTGAGAGAGAAGAAGCAATACAGTTGGCAAAATCGAGGTAAGCAAGGTTTTTTTATTTTGTTTTAACGTGCTACTTTGCAACATTTTTAACAGACAAGGAAGGAAGTAACATCATTTTATTTTAAAATAAGTTATGCTCTTTATGTATTTGCATCCTACACCTTGATGATACACCAAGTTATGAGCTTTGTTATTAGTTATTAGCTTTTGCTAATTATTTTAGGCACGGCTGGACTGGTAATCTGGTATACCGAGTATTATCCCGGTAGGCTGTCGACTTTTGGGGGGAAAATATTATGCAGAGTTTTTACGTGCATTTCATGAATATAACCTGGAAATAAACCTTCAAATATCATTTACCGAGTTTTAGATTAATATTTATATCCGACTTATTTGTCACTGTTTTGTTACGTTTGTAAGTTGTCCCTCCAAAAAAGTTCAGGCTCAGAATCTGTCTCTGAAGCATAAGGCATTGTTCAAAGCAGTATTATTGTACACATATCCATCAAGGTTGTAGAGGTGGAATGTCACAGTGCTGGTTTTGCAGTCATTTCTCCATTTTAATTAAACCAGTATTCTTAAAACCAGCTACTGATCTTTTTTACATCTTGCATTGTTATTGTGCCTATAAGAATCACAAACTATTTCCTTTCTAGAGGAAGCTTACAACTTGCCCGAACTGGGAACAGGGAATGGGGTATGTTGCCTGCTGTGGGCTTTTCTTATTTCACTGTTTTCTGCCTTCTCCTACCTTTATTTAATAATTGTTTTCTTTGTTTTTGATCAGGAGGATGCTCTGCTAAGGGACACCATTGAGGCAGCAAGGTGGTGTGGCACAGAAACATTCAAGGGAAAACTTTCCCGTCCCCAAGTCATCACCATGGACGAGGAAGATTGCTTGAGGGCAGTGGAACTGCTTCGTATGTCTGATGGCCTGGATGAAGAGTAGACGAATTAACTAACGGACCTGTACATGCTACATTAAGCATTTCATAAAGACATTATGGACACAAGGCAAATGCAGGTGTTTTCTGCTTCTGAAAGAAAGTGAAAGATAGGAATAAAGCGTGTTCAAGTGTCAGTTTCTGATCTCCTTAATGTAGCTGATATAATTGAGTGTACAAAAATTTAACATGTGTCTATGTCTATACTGTTTGTCACTCTCACTTGGGGAAATGCTACACTGTAATGAATTGCTGTATATTTACGGTGGATTTACAACAGTACCCTAATATATTTTGTTAAAATACTGTTAAATATTCGTCCCTCACATGTAAATTAACAGTTAAATCAGTCATTTAACAATTACAGTAGATAACTGTAATTTAACAGCATAAAACAGTACTTGTAATGAATTACTGTACATTTACGGTGAGTTACAACAGTATCTTACTATATTTTAAGATATTTTTTAAATACTGTTAAATATTCATGCTTACATGTAAATTAACATTTAATGCTCAGTTAGCAATAAGAAACTGCAATTTCACAGCATAAAACAGTATTTTCTGTCAAGCCGTGGAGACATGTGCTAACATCCCTTTTCAAATACAGTCATTATCCATCAGCATCTTACTGATGATTGCGGGCTTATGTTTCTATTTTGATGATAGCACTTATTTACTGATCAAACTCCTCAAACTACTCATTTTTCAGTGACAATATGTAACCTAACTGGCTATTCCTGAACTTGACTTTGGAGAGCACAGCTCTGTCATATCATTTCAGCCAGAGAAGTCCATGTGGTGTTCCACAGAGCAGGTAAAGTAAAGTTATGTTTATCTCCCTAAATTGTGTCCAGTGTTGTTTCATCTGCATGATTACTGAACTGTTGACATTTCACATGTTTCATTAGGCCTGTTACATTATTTCAGGTTGCTAAATAGGGTTAAGTGAAGCAAGCTCTGTAGCTAGCTTGAGCTCAATTAGCTGTAGGTTGCTGACCTTCATAAAGTTTTTTTTATTGTAAAATGTACGTGTCATTATCTGATCATTTATTAAATAAACTTCATTAACTTCATTGCACACTAAGTTTTCCAGAGGCAACCCTCCCTAAACTACAACTAACCACCCTCTTTCCTTTCCGTCTCTTGCTTTTCTCTTCTTTGCACTTTTCGTCCCGTCTTAACCATTTTTTCTCTCCCTTGAACAGTTTATTGCTCTGGCCCATTTCTCTTCCCTCATTTTTATGTTCCTTTCTCTCCCTCCATTAGTCTTTCATATTTTTATATTTCACCAGAGATGTTGTGTTGCTAATTTTATTTATTTATTTATTTACAGGCACTCATCATCAGTGACTGAGGAGACCGGCCAAACACTGCTGTTAAGTACTCACTGTTCGCTCTTTCTTTCTCCCCCTCTTTTCTTTCTCCATGTCCAGTGTCTATTGTTCACATGCAAAAGACTTGTTTTAAAGCTAGACTGTTACACTGTTCTTGATGGTATTTTAAATCGGTGTTACACTGTTCATGATGCTATTTTAATTCAGCATCTGAGGTCATGAGTTCAGTAAAGCCTGTCACTAATGATTGTATTGGAGACAGTTTCTTCCAAATATGGAAATGCAATACCTTTTAATTTTTGTAATACAAATGTTCTCAATGTTACTAATCTTACAAAGTCTGCTGTACAAATGAGCACTACGTAATAAACTACAGCAATGTTATGGAGTGTATATTCTCTTGTGTTCTATACCAGGGTTCTCAAACGTATTACTTAAAGGTCTGCATCTGATTTTTATTCAAGGTCAGAGGTTAGGAATGATTGGCAATAACAACTAAATTTAATCAATTCAGCTATGATTATGTCTCTTCATTGAGCTGACATGCATAGAAACACTATGTTGATGTTAGAAACTGAGGCAGACACAGCTCAGACAGTTTGGTAGTTATTAAGTTCAATAAGTTATTAAGTGAAATTAGTTATCAGTTGAATAAATTGATCCGCTTTAAGCACTAGGAGGCAAGACATTAGTGTGTTTATTGTCGGACTTTTGGATGTTGACTGGCTGTCGGGATGAATGTGATAGCTTAGGGTTGGGTATTTGAGAAGCCCTACATACTTTGTTTTTAAATTGGTGAGGATTTATACAAATGCAAAAATAGCACACTGGCATATACTGTAAAATTACCATAACCCACAGTTCTCCTACTGTCATGTACTGTAATCCAAAATACGGTAATATGCTGTTAAATAAACTACGGTAGATGCTCTGTAAAATTACCATTACCCCTTTATCCCACCGTCATATACTGTAATCAAAAAAACTAGAACAGTCTGGAGCTAGAACAGTCTCAATATTATTCACAAATAAATGCAGAGGGATTTGTATCCGCAAAGCTGGATCCGTATCTGTGCCAGAGTCATTTGTATCCGTAAAGCTGGATCCGTATCTGTGGCTCTAATTTGCAACTTGTATATCATAATTTGTTCATCAACTTAGTATTTTTCAGTGGAAATATATTTGTAAAATTTCCACCTATTTGTGTGGATACTTCTGAGACTCTTCTACCTTGCTGTTTTAACACAAAATCCACAAATGCAGGGCACAGGTGACTCGTAAAATGTCACTTGACTCATGTTTCGTAAAACACAATTCACAAATAAATGCAGAGTGATTTATATCTGTAAATCTAATCCGTATCTGAGACAAACGGATTTGTATCTGTAAATTTGAATCCGTGTTTCAGCCAAAAGGATTTGTATCTGTAAATTTGAATCCGTGTCTCGGCCAAAAGGATTTGTATTTGTAAATTTGAATCCGTGTCTCAGCCAAAAGGATTTGTATCTGTAAATCTGAATCTGTATCTGTGCCATCTAACTCGTACATCATCATTTGCATATCAATTTAGTATTTTTCAGTGGAAATATATTTGTGAATCTATTTTTAGCTGTGGATCTTTTTAGGACTGTTTTTCCAAGCCATTTTGTGTCACACAATTCACAACACGTGTGTGTCTTCCAGTAGATGGTGCTAATGCAACATTGATAGACTGTTATACTAAACAGAAGAAGAAGACCAAACCAAGTGCTGCCACTGGATGCCTGCTTGCTTGGGGCAACAGCAGCATGGCTAGCTAACTAGCTGCTTCCATGCTGCTATTTTCACACTTTATTAATTATGAAAAGTCACCCAGAGCCATAACTGCGGTCAAGCGAGCCGTGGTTCGCGTTAGCTTGGTCAAATCAGCCGCACGTTGTTTTCTAGTGCGCGAATCTACTAACATTTACGGTAATCGTAATGAAACCGTTCTGAAGAGCTGCTGGTAGTGACTGTGGGGCAGACTGCAGTCTCACAGTCAGACCCGTGAACCACACAAGACTTTTACAGTCATTATTCCCGGTAATAAACTGAAGGTATCACAAAGGTATCTCTCGGTATTTCAAAGTAAAGGACGACGTGAGAAAAAAAAAAAAATGTTTTCAATAAGTAGTTCAAGATTCATATACTGCTGAACTTAGTACTTCCTAGACTACTTGCATGCATACTATGAAGTATATTTACTGTGTACTGGTTGAGGAATCCTGTGTCAAATCCTTAACAGAGAAAAGAATAAGGATGTTTCACCCAACTTTGATGTGGAATAAAAAGCTTATTTTCCATAAGTAGTCCAAGACTCATATACTGCTGAACTTAGAACTGGACTATGTGCATGAATAATATGAAGTACTTTTACTGTGCAATTTTTAAATAATCCTCTGTCAAAATCCTTAAGGGAGAACAAGAATAAGTCTTTTCACCCAAATTTGATGGGTTTGATTACTTGTAATTAAGTCTCATTAGACTGTGGTATTGCTCCATTTTTGTAGTATTTTTTGTAGTATTTCCTACTTGAGAAGTGAGCAGTTTCGCGGTGCAACATCAAGGGTTTGTGCAGAACCCTCAAATTCAAGCTTGAGAAAACAGACAAAAAAGACAGACACCAACCCCCCACATGGGGCTGAGAGGGAGGTTTTGTAATAATTATACATTCATAACACACCAATGATAACATATACTTTTAAATAAGCTTGTAAATCTATCACTATGAAATCATAAGCTTTTATTTCACAACATGATAGAAGTGCAGTGTACATTTTTAATGACTTGTCGTCCATGCCGGTGTTACGGGTCTCAGGGATGGGAGAAAGCAGGTAAAGCAGGGGAATGACAGTAAAAGTACTTTATATTATTGGACTACTAATGGAAAATACGCTTTTTAATTCCACATCAAAGTTGGGTGAAATATCCTTAATCTTGTCCTCTGTTAAGGATTTTGACACAGGATTACTCGAACAGTACACAGTAAATATACTTCATACTTTTTTTCTTCTTCTCATGTTGTCCTTTACTTTGAAATCCGGACGCATACCTTCGTGATACCTTCAGTTTATTACCAGGAATAATTGCTAAAAAAGTATCGTACGTTTCATGGGTCTGATTGTGAGACTGCAGTCTGCCCCACAGTCACTACCAGCAGCTCTTCAGAGCGGTTTCATTACGATTACTGTAAATGTTAGTAGATTTGCGCACTAGAAAACAACGTGCGGCTGATTTGACCAAGCTAACGTGAACCACGGCTGGCTTGACCGCAGTTATGGCTCTGAGTGACTTTTCATAATTAATAAAGTGTGAAAATAGCAGCATGGAAGCAGCTAGTTAGCTAGCCATGCTGCTGCTGCCCCTTCTTTAAGCAGAAACCAGTGGCATTTGGTTTGGTCTTCTTCTTCTGTTTAGTATAACAGCGTCTATCAATGTTGCATTAGCGCCATCTACCGGAAGACGAGTTGTGAATTGTGTGACACAAAACGGCGTGGAAAAACAGTCCCAAAAAGATCCACAGCAAACGATGGAGACTCACAAATATATTTCCACTGAAAAATACTACACTGATATGCAAATGATGATATACAAGTTTGATGGCACAGATACAGATTCAGATTTACAGATACAAATCCTTTTGACTGAGACACGGATTCAAATGAACAGATACAAATCCTTTTGACTGTGACACGGATTCAAATGAACGGATACAAATCCTTTTGACTGAGACATGGATTCAAATTTACAAATACAAATCCTTTTGGCTGAGACACGGATTCAAATTTGCAGATACAAATCTGTTTGTCTCAGATACGGATCCAGATTTACAGATACAAATCCATTTGTCTCAGATACGGATTAGATTTACAGATATAAATCACACTGCATTTATTTATAATTGTGTTTTATGAGACACGAGTCAAGTAACATTTTATGAGTCACCTGTGCCCTGCAATTTGTGGATTTTGTGTGAAAACAGCACGGTAGAAGAGTCTCAAAAGTATCCACACAAATAGGTGGAAATTCACAAATACATTTCCATTGAAAAATAATAAGTTGATGAACAAATGATGATATACAAGTTGCAAATTAGAGCCACAGATATGGATCCAGTTTTACGGATACAAATGACTCTGGCACAGATATGGATCCAGTTTTGCAGATACAAATAACTCTGGCACAGATACGGATCCAGCTTTGCAGATACAAATCCCTCTGCATTTATTTGTGAATAATATTGAGACTGTTCTAGCTCCATACAGCTGGCCCTAGTTACACACGTTTCAAGTTCAGTGGGATCTGAACCTTGGTAAGAAGTTGTGTGTGAAGTTGTGAGGGCTCATGAATATGTAAACGTATTACCATTATTTTATTCACAAGATGAGACAAGAATGTATATCGAATATTATGTATTATTACTATTATTATGTAGGCTGGTATTTACATTTTAAATAAGAAAAAGAAAAATGAAACAATAATGTTGAAATACATATTCTACATGTGAAATCAATACGTGGGTTTTAGGCCACTGTCAGAAGGCGCTGCATTGACGCTTGAGAATGGGCTGCCTGGTCTCCACCATCAGATGGTGCCCGCGCAATAGGTGGTATCGAACATTGTTGAGCCACTCCCCAATCTGCACACTGCAGTCAGGGGCTTTGCTCTCGGTGTGGTCAGATTCAGGCAGCTCACCTCTCGACCCCGCCACCCTAACAGAGGAGGGGTACAGGGCAACAAGCCAGGAACCCAGAAAAAAGGCCTCTCCATTATTTAATAGACTTTTGCTATGAAGTTATGTTGCTGTGTGGGCTGATATAATATTTCAAAATAATAGTAGTAATAGCACTGGTAAAAATTGTTTTTTTATTATATAATATTATTATTGTTTTTATTCATTTATTTATTTTCCTCTCCCGTTTGCGGCACCCCTCGTGGATGACGGCACCCCTCGCATTTGCCTATACTGCCTATGCCTAGAGCCGGCTCTGCCTGTCTGGCTATTGTATGCTATTACTTTGGCAAAGCTGTTGGACTTTGTATTTAGCAGCAGTCCAAATAGAGGGGCTGTTTCGGAGCCTCGGGGTATGACACAAGGGCAGAGTACCTGGATAGTTTGCTCTCATCTATAAAGCACAAATGAAAAGTGTCTGCTCTGGTGTTATGTCGAAGTCTGTTCCTTCATTGTTCTGTGTTTCCCCATACCAGTGGGAGTTGAGATGATTAAAAACGGACATCATTTCTACTATATCCCCAAAGACCTGCCTACTTGTTAATAAAACCAGGTGTTTAACTCAAGCACAATCCAATCAATTTATTTATATCGCCCAAAATCCCAATCACATTGCCTTAGTGGACTTTACCTTCTATACAGTGATCCTCTGTCCTAAGACACTCAATTCAAGTAAGGAAAACCTTGCCGTTGCCTCTGCCTTTTTATAGTACTGAGATCAGGTTTCCTTGGTCAAATTCGTGTTGTTTTTCAGTTGTTTTTCAGTTGTTTTTTGCTTAAGTCAACAGCCGGCTGCTAGCAGCAGCCATGCTAATGATGTGTTTGTGACATCTGCACCAACAGTAATACCACAGTAAAACACGAGAAGTGGAAGTTGAAAAGTTGTATAATAATGCTTTATGTTGATGTTTCTACTGCCCCCAAGTGAACAAAAATGTTAAGTTTAAAAAGTCTCCCAGTAACAGCATTTAAACATTTACACATTTTCAAACCCATTTCTTGTGAGCGAGTTCACTTCTGCAGTGTCGACCAGGTCAGTGCAGCAGAGGACAAAGTTGACTAAACTGTTGATCACTTTTCTTTGACTAGACGTAAAAAGGCATTGGTCGACTACATCTCTTTAGGCCATTATAAAATGAGTGACAAAGAGTAAAAAAAAATGTCAGTGTCAGTGTTGGGGGTACATCATCTCTTGTAACACAGCCAAAATTTGAGATGCATATCAAGTGTCTTGTTGTGAGATGAGTTGTTGTGCTGAGCCTCAGTGTCATTAAAGAGAAGTGTGTGTTGACAATTCAAAACAGATGACAAGTACATAAAGCCATTGCGAAATTAACAGGTGTTTTCATACAGGTTCTTTTATGAGACAGAAATGAAATCTATTTTTTCTGTTTCAAGCAGCAGGTAAAAACACAAACTGATTTAATCTATAACCCCAACTCTTTGATGAAATATGTGAATGTAGGTGTTATTAAAAAAAAAAAAAAAGAACATTCAGGCTTTTAAACTTCTTCCTGCAGGCAGAGAAATAAGCAGGTGGTTCAAATCATTCCCGCTGTGGGATAAAATCCCTGCATGAGCACTAGATGAGCTCCTCTCTGCCTGAGTGTCTGTTCATCAGAGAAAGCTCAAGTATTGGCTGTCCTCAGTACACCCCCCTTCCACCAGCTGTCCAATCAGAAGCAGCAGCAGCTAGCAGAGCTGCCAGTGTGAGGCTGCACACAGAAACAGAGCAGAGCCCTCTGCATTAGCCCGCCACACTGTCTCAGGTAGGTCTACTAAAACACACACACGCAAACAAAAGTTTAACGATTTTCCTTTGTTTTAGAGTATAGATCCGCACTGCATTATCTACAGAGCTTCTAAAATGGAAATCACGTCATGTGTCGGTATTGATGTGGATGGAGGGATGCTGCAAGCCTCCCAGCAGAGCACAGTTATTGGGTTGATAATATGCTGTGTATAGACTAGCTGCAGTAGTCTGTGTGTGTGTGTGTGTGTGTGTGTGTGTTTGGGGGAGAGATGTGCTTTCAGTGTGTGAATAAACGGTGAGGTTAAACTGTCCTTGTATGGAGTAGATATTTACGTGTTGATGAAATAATATCTTCAATTTATCAAGATACTAATTTGCTAATTACTAATTTTGTAATATTTCAAATGGGGTTGATCTGAATGAGAACATTTTATCTCCTTGTGAGTGAGTATCTAGCCATACAGATAGCTATAGCTGCATTTGTCCAGGTCAGGAGATATCTATCCATTTTTTTCTTTTGGTAATATATGAAATTAGCCCTTTGGGTTTGTTACATTTTGATTATGCATGTATACATTTATATGCACTCAACACAACTCCACCTCCAGTACATTTCCAAAATATCCCATTAAGTTCAACAATTGACGTGTTTTATGATCATTAATGGTAGTAACATTCAGCGACTGAAGGCTGAAGGCCTCCACTATATGGAAAAAAAGAGACAAGTTAAAGAATCCTGATTATTTGAAGATTCACAAGAAAGTGAATCTACACTTTCTTGTGAAACACGTCTGGAAGCAGACGCGTTTCCTGGGACCAGCGGTGCTAGGAACCCTATGTAATTGTAAGGATTTTTAGGGGGCCAAGCCCGAGGGGCCGAGGGAACACGTATGCAATCATACGCATTTCCTAGGACCAGCGGTGCTAGGAACCCTATTGTAATTGTAAAGATTTTTGGGCGGCCAAGCCCGAGGGGCCGAGGGAACGCATATGCAAGCATACGCGTTTCCTAGGACCAGCTGTGCTAGGAACCCTGTTGTAATTGTAAAGATATTTATTTTTATTTTTCTCCGGCTAAAAGTGGTGCTGCAGGCTAAACTGTGCAAGGGAGGGCGGTGCAATTTTGGAGGGTTGGTCCAGACTCCTGCAAATATCTCAGACCCAAAAAAATACATATATCCGCATGCAGGCACTATAACCTAGGCCAACGCGGGCCAACTCCCACACCGTATGTCGCACATTCAAAAGCCTTGTATCCCCAGATTCCCTGAGTGGAGCTGAATCATTTTGCCATTGGCCACGCCCACTTCCGCCAGAAAGTTTTTTTCGCAAAATCGCAAAAACTTTTTCGAACTCCTTGGGATTTTGTCTGATCTGCGTGAAACGTTGCATGTACACTCTTCAGCTGGACCTGATCTTAAGTTATCAAAAGAATTTTGCTCGGTGAAAAAATGCGCAAATTATTAACGAACAAATTTCTGTAGCTCACTATAAAAATGTAAACTGTTTGATATCTCGATTAAAACTAAATGCTATTAACACCAAATTTAAGATCCATGGTTGCCATGAGACTGGGAAGGGATGAGCCGAATTTGGCTAAAAATATGGGAAGTTTATATCTCGGCTACACCGATTTTTACGCAATTTGGTCGATATGATGTAGGGTCAATCCTGAGGTCATATCTTGAAGGTGGTCATGACTGGTCAATATGGGCATGGCTTATTACAAGATAAACAACAAACATTAATTTCAGCCAAACTATTATGCTGACAGCTTTGAAATGTATATGGTACATATAGAATAGGACACAGTTCTTCCATACCAAAAATTGCACATGTACTCCACTAGGTGGCACTTTAATGGATGCAATGGCGTTTTTGCCTATAACTTCCACATTTTAAATAACACATTCGCAAACCTTAAATCCATATGTTCCCTGAATTGAGCTGGGTTTTCTGAAATAGGACACGCCCACTTCTGTTGCACATTTCGTTCGCTAAATCGCCACATATGCAAAACGACTTTTTCGAACTCCTCCTTCAATTTAAGTGCCATCTGCCTGAAACTTTGCACATATAATTTCCAGATGTGTCTGATGAAAAGTCATCAAAAGAATTTTGGCACTCCAAAAAGTCTGCTAGTTTTAACCAAACAATCTTTTTTGCTAGCTAAAAAAACACATATTATTTCATATTTCGGTCAAACTAAATGCTTTCAACATCAAACTTAAGTCAGTTATTCCTGAACTCATCCAGAGGCTCTGTAATTGCCCAATAGATGGCACTATAACGGATGTAAATTCATTTTTGCCATTAACTTCCACATTTTAAAGAACAAAGTGGGCGTGATTTAGTACAACAAATCCAAATCGGCACACATTCAGCCTTTTGCACTTCCAGTGCACTTCCCATTACAGCGAATACCACGGCTCAGACGTTGGCCTGTGTCCTCACTTTTGCCCTGAGCCTGTCATCCTTTGGGGCCGACTTCCATGGGCTTTTTTTTGCTATTAAAAGCATCAATAGGATTTATGTCATTAAATCCTATTGGAAGAGCCCAAACCAACAATTTGCTGGTACCCCTAGATTCCACCAAGCACATTGTGTCGTTATGGCCCCGACATGGACACTAAAACTGGTCAAGACACTTTTAGACAATGTTTGTGGTTCAATAAGCCACAACACACACAAGCTCACAGAGACCTGCCGACTGGAATCAAGGCAACTGCTCTGACTTCCCTCTCTGCCTGTGGTACAAAGCGTCAAGCCCATTGGATCTTGTTGAATAGTAAATCATTAAAACAGCTAACTGCAAAATAGTGTATTTGTTGGAACTATATCATAATAAACTGCAGTGTGTGTTTTCATGGTAATGAAACCCCAAGCAACAGTGTCTCTCACAGTTTTTGAAAAACAATGGAGGAAAAATTAATGCTTGTCTCAACAGTCCCTTTTTCTTGATAGACAGTATAAAGTGATGGTATTTATGGTGGTGGTATATTTGCTGTTTAGCCTGCAACTGTCTTGCACAGGCTGCTGCAATGACTGCATGAGAATTCTTAGTGTAAAGATGTAGCCAGCGTTTTCAAGGCTTTCACAGCCAGAAAATGAAAACTCTAACACATGTCAGTGCCCGTGTGCAGCTCCAACAAAAGCTTAAATGTGCTTGCACACACAAACACAGAAAGCATCTGTATCCATTTGATAGATTTGTATCCCTCCTAGTGAACTGCCACTGATATCTCTTTCATATTTGCCTCATTTTTAGACTAAAGCTTTGCATACAAGTGAATTCAAATTGAAGTGTATGTTTGTGTGTGTATATTTCTGCTGCTTTAAAGAAAAGAAAACCCTGACAGCCCTTAACTTTTCGTTGAGTGCAATCAGGTTGAAATGTATCCAGAGGATATCAACCAATGCCGATGGAGGGTAAACACAAACACAATTCATTGTTTTTAGTGGTGGTTTATACAATTTACCACATTTCTATAGCCTCACCTAAATCTCAAAGGAATAAACTCAGAGCAGATGTTAGTGCTGTTCTGATGTCGTTTGCATGACATTGATAAGATGCCGGACTGTATTATTTTCCCTGTACATCACTGGAGAAAGACTTTCACAAAGGCTGTAAGAAACCTTTCCACATTTCAAGCTTCCACTGCTGTTACATTAACTCCATATCGCTGATTCAAGATGCACTTCATTTCAATGTCCCTCATTCTCCGGGATTTGAACTAATTATTCCCTTTTTCATTAAGATATCATGCCTTGCATTTAGAAGATAAAAAACGATTATGCAAGCACGTGTCCAAACCCACAACCTCAACATGACATTTTATAAAGAGCAAAACATCTCGACTGCTCCTCACTGAACTTAGAGATTCATCATTTCCAGAGAAGTGGACGCTCAATCCAAGTGTTAATTCACCAGAAAGCTCCATAGAACGTTCTGCCAAGGCCCAGCAGTCCCCTTGAATTTAATCAAGCCTAATCTAATGTCAAACTTGATAACCCTGTATCACTCTCAGTTTTAAATCAACAAAAAACTGCTAAACCAAATTTAATGTGACCAGACCTGTGACAGCCCACCACTAGGCCAACAAAACATTGCAGATGGCAACCTCCATTGTGTTGTGGAAGAATAAAAGGTTGATAGAAAGAGAATTTTAAAAGAAATTGAGCTAAAACAAAGAAAAATCCCTTTTTTAACCTTTTTAGATCACATCCATGGTCACATTGTGCACCTGTTTAACTACAATGCTAAATACATGCTATTTATTTGTATCTCGTTTCTCCTCACCATAAAAACAAAATCTCACATGCGCTTACATAAGCTTGAAAAAACCAGAGATAATAATTTTATTCAATGATTTCAGGTGGAACTGGATCATATTTTATGCAGACAATAATTTTTCAGGTTCTCCCTCTCATATCCTTCAGCTGCTCTTTCTGAAGACTCTGTGATTTATGCGGTGTTCTGATGAACAAAAGGCTTTCCATGTTGCTAAAGTAACTTCTGACAGCAGGTAACTGTCCCAGGCTCCAAGTGATAACGGCCGGTGTCAGGACAGCAAACACTAACTCTGGCTAGAGTTTACCTGCTATTAGGTAGTTACTCCTTGCTTGTTTAGTCTTGCAGCCAATGTTAGCAGTCTTACCCCTTGGTTTCACTGGGCACCTTTTTGTTACCTGCTGTTTTGTTCCGTCCTCCATGTGCTCATTTTATCACTCTCCTTTATTTCTCAGCTTGTACTGTGATAAAGTAGGATGTGTAGTTACATTGTTTGGTTATTTGTCTGTTTTAAGTTTGTTTATTGTTAATATTACAAACTTTGTTGTGCTGTAAATCCTGAGTTGGTATGAAGTGTTTTATTTTGAAAATTGACCGGATGCCATTCAGCTGCCTGACTTTCTGTATGGCTTGATCTTAATCTTAATTAATGATTACTTAAAATCATTTACAGGTTTGCGCAGTCAACACAACTGAGGTGGATGGGGAAGCGGGAGATAAACTCTGAGCTTCATTCCTATGTCTGTATGTGGTGCAGTCTGTGGATTGCTTGTGTTTTTGCCCTCAAATGCAAAAGACTGTTTGCACTTGTGGCAACAAGCATTGTCCACATCTACTGAAGTGAAGTTTAACCAGACTTCTGAGGTCCTTGTAGCAGGGTCTCTGTGTCTGTGCGCTGGCTGAAACAGCTGCCCTGCTGTTTATCTGTTGCACAGAGGACAGCCTCATGAGGATGAGAGGTGTCCTCTGGACTGGGAGTAGGAAATATATATGAACATCTTCTAATACAGACAGCAGCACCCTATACCCTAAATCTGTAACAAGTGAAATTGTTCACAATCTCTTCCTGCAACCTTAACCATTAATTTCAATTCCTATCTTAAGCTATGTTTACAGGTGGCAGATAAGACAATTATACATATGAATCATGAAACAGTTTCATGGCGCAAAGGCAAACAGCATGTAAGCCTTTTACTTTTGACTGTTAATTATCATGTAAAACTGGCATTGTAGCCTGTCAATGTGAAAATCATTACATGTGCAGACATTTACTAGATTACAAAAGTATGTAAACAGTAGTTTTCATGATTTTATACAGGTTATGTTGTGGTTTTTACTGCATAGATGGGAACTGACATTGTCATTACCAAATGGCCTGAGGAGGCTTCATCTCAACTCTCAGCCTCATCTCAGTGACAGTTCTGCCAATAGTCCTGTGTGTGTGTGTGTGTGTGTGTGTGTGTGTGTGTGTGTGTGTGTGTGTGTGTGTGTGTGCGCGCGCGCGCGGGTTTGTGTCAGTTTAACACTGTTCACACACGATACCATCAGAGTTTGATTTCACTCAGTTACCACTCTAACAAAGCATCACTGTATGGTCTCTGTAGTCGTGTATGAAGTTTGTTCCATCTGTCTGTTTTACTTGGATGCTGTCTTGATATGATTTCTGTGTGGATCATCTACATGTTGACGGTAGGTATAGCTACGCTCATTTTGATAGAAGAGAAAGTGATAGATCAGTTTGGCTTTGGAATTTAACTACAGCTGCGAAATTAAGATGATTTATTATTTTAAATATTTTATTTAAAGGCCTCTGACTAATCTTATATTTTTAAAAGATATAGGTTTAAAAGATACATATGTGGAAAGCACATACTAATTATTTCCAAGCTGTTCCATTGTTCTGGACGTCAACCAGTTAACTGCTGTTTCTCCACTTTGTCCCGGTTCTTCTGCAGCCTCATCGTGCCTAGGGTGCATGTTGTATACAGGTTTTTAAAAAGTCACATGTAATCATAGCCTAGAGTTATTTTGTTGTTATTGTCAACAAATGCCAGGAAAACACCAAAACCAATGATGCCAATGACTGGTCTGTCTCTAAATACTCAGGGTTCCTATACAAAATTCAAAAATTCTCAGTAGATTATTCCAGCCATATTTGTTTTTTGTAACCTGGATGATATATAGTATTGTATGCTATTATGTTGTCAAATAATTGGCAGAATATTTTAGCTAGTGATTACAGGCCACTGTCCCCCTAACTCCCATGATGGAACAACACATCCTTATATCTATATGACTGAAAAGGTTGATCGTCAGTTGTCAAACAACATGACTGTTGCAGGGTAACAGCAACACCTTCGTCTTATGGTCACAGTATGGTTAGATTCCAGCACTCAAATTAATTGGGTTAGGTTTAGGAGAAGACCAGATAAAAATAAGTAAGTTGCTGATGTAACTTTCGTTGTAAATGTACTTACAATACCTGAGTGACTTACGTCATGCAATGTACTTAACATAATTCAACTACATTAGTAAGTTCAGATAACTCACTGGTAAGTTGTGCATTCACACTGTGTACGAACAGCGGTCTCCCAAATGAAGGTCCTGTGTTTTGTTTAACATGACCATTAATTCCTGATTTCTTCCCTGTGGGGAATCTTTGCTGTTTATACTACTTTATCTAACTTACTTCTTCAGCTGCTAGAGGTTGCTGAACCTCAGCTGCTAGAGGTTGCTGAAGAACAAACGTAAATATGGGTCTAATGAATTACTTTTCCCATTGTTACAATGCCGTTACCGTTACCGACTATAAAATGTGGCGCGTTACAAATTGAAGTTTCTCATTGAAGCTGTTGTCATCCGACTCGGCTCTCAGCCACCGGAGCAACAGGGCTGCTTTATTTTTCTCCGGTGAGGCAGGAGGGAGGGGCGGGACAACCGCATAGGTGATTATTGGCTCTCTAAGGTAGAGTGAGAGTTCGTAAGCCAATCAGAGGCTGTGTTCGGTTTACACACAAACCATACAGCCTCACACACAAACTAGCAGAGGTGAGCTGCAGAAATGGCGAGTCCAGAGGGAAAGTTTACGTTTTCCAAGTGGAAGTACAGACAGTACTTTAACCTCCTTTGTCCATGTCCGTTTTAAGCAACTCTAATATAATGAAGCATCTCTCAACTGCACGCGCTTCTACAACACTGGTGGGCAAAGACTCCGTTGTTGACACTGTTGATGCTGATAGCAGGTGTAGCTAACGTGAGCTCCGCTAACACAGAAGGACACAGAGCTGTCAGATGTTTCTGTTCCAGCTTCACTAAAACTTGTGACACAGACTGAACTGAATGCAATGATAGGCAGGTATGTTGTTGAGAACATGCTCCCGTTATCAACAGCTGACCCAGACTCCTTCATTGGCTAAATACCAGGGAGAGCAGGTGCCGGTCCGCCATGCAGAAAGACATTTTCTAAATACATAGATGCAGAGTACATTAAAATCAATGCCGCGCTCAAAAGGGGAAGAAAAGAAAGTAACGCAAGAGTCACTTTTCCTGGTAACTAGTTACTTTTATATTGGAGTAAGTCCGTTACTGAGTTACTTTTTGGGAGAAGTAACTAGTAACTATAACTAATTACTATTTAAAAGTAACGTGACCAACACTGGTCTTAACAGCCTTTGAATACAAACACAATACATGTTAGAATAGAGTCATTGTTGGGTTGCGTCCTTTGATTGAATTCTAGATTTAAAAAAAAAGAAAAGAAAGAAAAATATAGAATATCTCCAGACACTTGTCGAGAATCAACAATTTGAGATTAAATATTAAATGGAACGGAAGGGTTTGAAACTACAGATGATCTTGACACAGATATCTTAATGAATGTCCATGGAGTCCAAATGTTTTTAGTGAAGGATAAATCATACATACACTGTTGAGTATGTACTGAATTAATCTTTTAGTGAATATACTATTAAAAACTCATGTAATTTCCCAGTGAACCCAAAACTACTGGGTTATGTAATACAATTTGAAACTTTAACTGTGATGCCACTTTTTAAAAAGTAATGAATTTGTTGAGTTTTTGGAGAGAATTTAGGGATTTGCTGTGCGGTTAGTTGCGGCTACCAAACCACTTGCTCAAAGATTTAATGCTTGCATGTACAGTAGGGTGCTATCAGCATACTAATACACCGATCTATATATACATGCATTTACTGCAGAGATGAGGCTGTTGTCTGAAGAGTACGCTCACTGTGACACGCTCTAAGCATTTTTCTTTCATAAGCTTCTACAGTAGAAGACAAAAAAGACAATGTTGATAAAAATCTTTGTGAGCTAATGATCAAGATCACTCAGACTAATGTAACATTCTCTCTAATATTAAGAATTTTAAAATTCTACAAAGCCATGACTCAATGCTGCAGTAAAGCATGTGTACACGAGGAAATGTATGTATATATATATATATATATATATATACATATATATATATATATATATATACAT
>CAEMYA010000573.1:47665-58110 GCA_903131615.1 Diplodus sargus | reverse complement strand
CTTTATTCACAGCCAAACTGCAGACTATATTGTACACTTTATTGCTGTCGCTACTACTGCTACTCCTTTCGCTTCTCCTTCCTCTCCCATTCATTCACTGACCGCACGTACGCACGCTCCCTCACTCTCGCTCGCCCACTCACACCTTACGCACCTTACGCACACACACCTGATGCATCGCCCTATTGCTGAAAGGGGCTACGCCATGCAGGAGACCCATCGACAGAACTTGAACCCCCTCCTCTTTCACTGAAGTCAACATTTGCGTTGTCGACAAAAAAGCCACACCTTGCAAGCTCTGCAGAAACTAGGTGTCAGGTTATTTTGTTTAATTTTTCAATTGACTGAAGATATGTTATTGTTACATTATGTTGTCAATAAATGTTTTAAACTTGGCAATGTAGTGGGGTACATTGCGAACAAATGTCAGAAATTATATTGCATAAAAGTCTAGTCAAAAAATGGCATAGCAACCTGTGCTTTAAAAAAAATAGGGGCGCCGCTTAGCTCAGTCGGTAGAGCCCCATGTTTAGAGGCTCTGTCCTCGCTGCAGCGGACCCGGGTTCGAATCCCGGCCCGGGTCCCTTTACTGCTAAAAAAAATAAATGTAAAAATCGAGAATCGAATCGAATCGTGACCTTAGAATCGAAAATGTAATCGAATCGAGGATTTGGAGAATCGTGACACCCCTACAAAGCAGGGTGACAACAGACATGGACGCGACTCAGGGGAGCGAGGGGAGCACATAGTTGCTAGGGCCTTTGAACGGCAAGTTCTTCTCTTCTTAGTGTATTCCATTGATTAGTCATGCAATAGAATTTTGGAATGTCTTAGAATTCGAATTCTTTATTTGGGTAGGCTAGCTTTAGCAGATATGAGATTTAAATGCGATTAATTAGATTAATTAATTACAAATGCTGTAATTAATTAGAATAATTTTTTTAATCGCCTGACAGCCCTAATATATATATATATATATATATATATATATATATATATATATATAGATACAGAGAGGGAGAGATAGTTGATTCTATTACCATACTGTCACATATTATCTTCAGTTTAAGCAAAACTATTTTAAAAATTATATGAAAGAAAATACCTGTCTGCTGGCCATCAAGAAGGGCCTTAATGCAGATACATTATTGAAAATATTCATTAGTCTGAAGCTATCAAACCTCAAAGGACTATTTTGTGTTTGGCAAAAAAAATATTGAAATTGTATTTTACTCATGCACAAGATTACAACAACACTTCCTCACTGCCAACATCTCAAGTTGCAGCAGCTTGGTCATGCTATGACATATTAGACTTTTGGATTGTCATTGCTGTTGTGAAATGGTTGTGATTTCATTAGGTTTAGTCACTAAAAAGTACTGCACTGCTGGATTTGCAGGTGTATTTTTAGACCTCACTTCTTCCCAGAAATCCAGTGTCGCCTGTGTGACAGTCAATTGGCTGTTTGCAGCTTTGCCACGCCTCCATGACAACATCACATGAAGGCAAAAAGGGAATGATGTCCTCTGAGACAAACCTTGAATGGTGCAGCTTGGACACATTCTCAGTGAACCCAGGGTCTCAGGGTGTTTCGGGTCTTGGACCATCAGACACCCTCACCTGGGCGACCCAGCCGGGGTTAATCAGTCTCCGACTTGTGTCCAAATAGTGCACTTCACCATGTATCGCCCCTCTTGGTCCACAGCCACCTTGAGGCTTTCTCTGCTGCCTCGATGATGTTTTTGGTGGCTTTCCTCTCCTGTAACCCCCTGATGCCAAGGAGCCTAAGTGTCCAGTGCAGGCTCTGCCCTGGAAATCCCCTACAACCAACCTCGATTGGCTCACAGCAGGCCCTCCAACCATTTAGCCTTCCACCAGCACCACTTGCTTTGAACTCTCCGATGTTGAGGCCTGAGTGCCACGCTTGTGATGTGCTCTGGGAACTTCAACTGCCTCCCAAGGTCCACCTTCAGCTGCCAGTCATGCGCTGATGATAACAGCCCAGTTGGGACGTTTCGCTGTGACTGAGGTTTCTCTCCAGCCCTGATGACTGTGATGTTTGGCCTTCCTGGGGGCTGGTATCTACTCTGCTGGATTCCAGCACAGATGACATCAGCTACTGCCTTCAGCACCTGGTCATGGTGCCATCTGTACCTCCCCTCTCCCAGGGCTTTTGGGCAGCAGCTTAAGATGTGCTCCAGAGATCCTCTTGCAGGGCACAGTGGACATGCTGGTGTTTCTGCCAGCCCCCAGCAATGCAAGTTTGATGGACTCAGGAGGACATACACTGACTGAATCAGGAACTTGAGTCTTGCTCTCCAGAGGAGACTCTGGTGTCAGGTGAGTCTATGTAAAATAGCGCCTCCCTGGCTCTTGTGACTTTGAATTCCACTGCCAGGCCAGAGAAAGGAAGCTGCAGGTTGTTAGTATGTCCATACAGGGCAAAGCAGCTCAGACTCTTCGGAAGACCGAGCCACCTGCACAGGAACTGGCTGATGTTTCGCTCAAAGCCCGCCACTGTTGTTATTGGGACTCGGTACATCAATAATGGCCACAGAAGTCTTGGCTTGATGCAATGTTGACATATCCATGCCTTGAACCTCCCAGGAAGGCCTGACCTGTCCACTGCTGATTGCCAGGTTTTCAGCTCTGCATGCGCTGACTTGATCGCTGCTGTATCTGTCAGACTGGCATCGAAGATTTTCCCCAGGCTCTTCACAGACTTCTCTGACACTGATGGAATTGAGAGTCCATCTAAGTGGAAGCGGTGCTTGCCCTCCACTCTCTCCTTCCTCAGGACCAGGTACCTGCTTCTGGCTGGCTTGAATGTCATTCTCGCCCATGAGCCAGCAGCATCCTGGCACTGATGTTGCTCTGACCATCAGAGCGTCCATGAAAGCTCGAATCGGCAGATCTGGACAAAGGGCCTCTACATTCCACTTTCGCTGCCTTGACGAGCATAGTCATCACCAGAGCAATCAGCGTCACTGATATGGTGCAACCAGTGATGATGCCTTTCTCTAGGCAGTGCCATGCAGATGTTATTGCGCCAGAGGTGAATCTCATGCTGGAACTACTGTAATAGTCCTGTATGAGTTCTGTAACCTTCTGTGGAACGTGATGGGTTGTCAAGGCTTTTGTCACCAGTTTATGAGGGATGGGTGTTTGCCAGGTCAAGCCAGATGACTGACAAATCCCCTTGATTTTCCCTTGCCTCTCTGATTAACTGGGTGACCACTCCTGTATGTGGGCTAACTTATTCAAGTCATATAATGCAAACTACCTACTCTCTCTGGCTGACCAATCACTGCTGGTTTGACACGCCACTAACAGAATCTATACAGAATCTTGTGATGTGATCTTTATTTTCACAAACACAGTTGCATATGCTTGCAAAGTAAATTCCAAAGTCATTCCAGAGTGTTACGCATGTGACAAAGAGTCGATTGATTTTTCCAAAAATGACAAGGCTGTTTGGAAAGAAGTTTGTATTCAGCATTTTCCCTATGTAGCATGTACACAGCACTGCTCCCCATCACATCTAACAGTCTGCTGATGAGGTGACAAGGGGTGTGTGTGTGTGCGTGCGTGCGTGCGTGCGTGTGTGTGTATGTATGTATTGTGTATTGGAGTATGAGTGCACAGTTGTGGATAAAATGAGGTGGACAAATGTATTTAACGCTTTCTTTAATGTGAGCAAGGAACACACCACACTGTGGTCTGACACGTTCGTTCGTTCGTTCGTTTTCTTTTCCGCTTTTTTTTTCCTTGAGGGTTGCGGGATGTTGCCGCTTTTTTTATCCCCCTGAGGGGTTGCGGGGCTTACTGGGGCCAAATCCAGTTGTACTCATGGGCGTAGGCCAGGGTTCACCCTGAACGAGTCGCCAGCTCATTGCAGGACCCTTACTGATGGCAGTGGCTGCCCCACAGGGTGCCAACTGCACATCAGGAGCATTCTGGGGTTCAGTATCTTGCTCAAGGATACTTCGGCATGTAGCTCAGTCCCGCCCAGGGGAGCTGGGGATTTGAACCAGTGACCTTCCGATCACTGGTCCACTAGCTCTACCCACTGAGCTACAGCCGCCCCTGACACGCCCATGAACATATTAGATTGATAATTTCGTCATGAAACCTAAGATGGATGAATGTGTTTACAGTACAGAATGAATGTCATGTTCATTTATCAAGCAAAATCAGTTTCTGAACACACTTGATGTGAAAGTAAAGGCCATGGAGCCATGCTGAGGCAGCTAGACTTGTTATGATAAAAGTGTTCACTAATTTGTTGATCAGTTATCAAGTTGGCTGAAAATATATTCCAGTGCATATACCAAGACTGAAACCACCATTGCAGAATTTGGTCACATCATGTCCCTTCTTTCTTTAACATGCTTCTTGATTTTACCCCCTGGTTATGTTCCCCTCAGTTCAGGAACCATTGGTTGAAGATCTGTTTTTGACAAATGGATTAAGTGAAAAGGAAAGATTTCATTAGTTTCGTTCTTGAGATACTGCCCTGCAGCTACACAAGACAGGTTGCCAGTCAACGTAATTAGGTAACAATGAACTTTCAGTCTGTTTCCGTTGTTGTACTGTTTCATTCTGCTGTAATGATTCAGACACTAAGATGACTATATTGATTTGCAGGTGATTAAACCATTATCACAACAGACACTGCAGCTCAAACACTGATGCCAGTCACTGGTGAAACTCTGCTTGGTCACATTATGCAGGAGCAGACATCCTGAAAGGAATGTGCCTACTGTGACTGTTCCAAAGAGAGATGAGGAGAAAGAGGATTAGAAACTTGGTCTGTCTGTGGACGGGCACTGCCAGTATTTGATGTTTGGGTATCCTTTTAAATACTGAGTTTTTGAGTGAAAAGAGCCCACAGGCCCTGGTGAGCTGCTGGACTGACACATGACATCAGATGCAGGGTGAGGCGGATTAAATCAGAGCCTCATATAGTCATGTAGTGCCTGTGAACATTTTGTTTAAAACATGGGTCTCAAACTTGCGAATTGGCCCACGGGACGATATTTTGTGGCCCCCACCTTGATATGAAAGTTTAATGTTGATTCAAAGGACATGAATAAAACATGGAAGTTTCATTCATGTTCAGGACAGTTCATGTTCAGAAGAACCGTTCATGTTCAGAAGAATCCATTCAAGTTAAAGAACTGTTAATAATGACATTTGAGAAGATTTAATTTTTTTTAACAAAGGTTTCTTTTGTGGAATACCTGATGCGGCCCAGCCTCACCCAGACTCTGCCTCCAGCAGCCCCCAGGTAAATTGAGTTTGAGACCCCTGGTTTAAAAGAAAGAAACTTCTGGGTGAACGAACTGAACTGAAACTATCCATTCATCTGTCAGTTCATTTGAGCGCTCAGTCAGTGATCAAATTCAAGTTAAAGAACTTGGTTTACAACCTTTATTAGTAGGAACAAATCAAATGAACAGCCTCTTTCAACAATGGAACAAGCCTTTTACACATGACATGGTGCTTGATGGCCCTGGTGACGTGATGGGCGCTGGCTCCGTGTCACCCTTAGTAACAAACTTGTGCATTGACCCTGTTATGACAAGAAATCCATCCTAAAAGCAGATCTTAATGGTAAATTACACAATGAAATGAATGTAAATACTAGCCACTGTTAGACCTGGGTAAAATGGAGTACTCAGATGCAGTCAGTGAACGGTGTTGACAGGCTTTTATTTTGATGTTTTTATGAATTCTCGTCAGAATGGGTGACAAAACAGGCTGTGAAAAACTAGACTCGCCTGAACAGACGAGGACGACACACAAGAAAACAAAGAACAGAAAATCACTCCCGAAGGAGGAAAAACGCACAAGGTCTACACTTATCTTAAGAAAGAATACGCTATGAAAATTACACAAAACAAAAGACCACTCTCAAAGAGGGAAAACCAAAAGGCAGAAAACTTGGCTGAGCTACTCTGAATTACAAAATACTACAAGAACAAAGGACGCTCCCAAAGGAGGAAACAAAAAGGGTCAGCAAACAAAACTATCTTCCAGACTAACCAAAAAACTATCACAAAATAAGGTCACTCTTCTTCAGAGGAATTGAAAAATCATGAAAATACAAACTTGACAAGGCACGAGGTTCTTGACTTGGACTGTGACAGAAGCTGGAGGTACTCGACACGACGAAATACTCTGGCAACAAGACAGGGGAAGACGAGGACTATATACACATGAGGGAGGGTGACACAGGTGGAAACAATCAGGGAATCAGGGGAGACATCAGACCGGTGACACAGGAGGAAGGGCGAGAGACCTGAAATGAGAGGAAGATTAGATTTTCAACATAAAACAGGAAGTTCGCCAGACAAAACCCCAAGACAGGACATCTCTCACCGCGGTGTGACAGCCTCACAAAGATTAAAATGCAATTAATGCAAAAATACGACTACAACTAATAATAATATTCATTAAGATTTGATTTGATGATATTTCAATATTTATATATACTGCTACAATGCTTAAAATTTCTCCACTGTGGGTCAAATAAAGGATTATCTTAATTTATCTTATCTAATCTTAATATATATATATATATATATATATAGCCGTTTGGAGGCTATCTCTCCACCTGCAGCCAACTGCCTGTCTGCGCATCTGGCCGCTGATTGGTCAGATGCTGCGTGCTGTCAATCATTGCGGCAACGTGTGTGGTGTCAGATTACTCGTCTCTTTTTTTTCCTCTCCTGACTCGGGCTGACTTGGTGCTCTATGCGCACCTCACTGCAGCGATGTGCATCCTTTGTGCATTTGCAGAGAATGCGCCCCCTTGCGCAAAATGGGGCCCCCCCATGGATCGTGGGGCCCTACGCACAGCGCATGTTCTGCGTGTAGGGAGGGCGGCACTGGTTCCAACTATGACAGTCTACCTACCCCTCTAGTGTCAGTTTTACACATGATAGGCGCATGTGTTTTTTGTTTTTGACCACAGGGGCTGTTGCTGTTTTCAGCAAAACCAAAGCATGTATCAATATAGAAAATCCCACAAACATTACCATTTAATGTTAGGTTGATCATTGTATCAGTCTAAACAATCCCCTCTTTACCAAAAAAGAAAGGATAACCAAACTATACCATCTCCCATCGAGAAAAAAAATACCAAGAAAATGATCAATGCCAAAAACCAATGTTTTTAAATAAGAAAAAAACAACAAAGAAACTGTCTGGGCTCTCTATAAAACCAATTAGCAGATGCAATTACTCATATGTTTATAGAATTTCTAGAAAAGATGCTAATTGTGTAGAAAAAGATTTGAGCAGATACATATGGATTTCACTTTCAATATGAACAGTGATGTAAGCAGACCTGGAGGACAATTTCTTACCCCTTTACTGTCATCTCGTCACTGACCTAATTTAGATCTCCTAGCTGCAAACCCTGTTTCCTAGAAATTATGATCACATACATAACATTTTTGACTCAAGATACTTTTCGAAGGAAACGTAATGCTGGCTTCATTTTTTGTGGGAAATGTTAACAACACATCCCTCAAAAATAACGATACTTAAAATGTTCTTTTGTTTTCTTCCAAAATGTTAAGATCTCATAATATGATATGCACTTGTAGTGGCTATAGCATTATGGAACATTTCTGTGGTTATGGTTACACGCTGTAACAAATTGTCAAATGTAAGATAGCGCTAACTATGAAGAAAACCCAGAAATTCATAATGATGTTATGTCTGGAAATCATAAATATTAAACATGCATGCTCAGATATTTCTGCAATTGTGGCAGAAGTGCTGCACACAGCTCAGAACATAACATCAAGCGGCAAGCTGATGTTACCAGAACCACTGCTTGGCAGGTATGTCTCAGTGGGTAGAGCGGGTCTTCTAGTGATCGGAGGGTTACTGGTTCAAATCCCGGCTCCCCCATGCCGAAGTGTCCTTGGGCAAGATACTGAACCCCAAATTGCTCCTGATGAGCAGTTGGCGCCTTGCATGGCAGCCTCCACCATCAGTGTATGAATGTGTGTGTGAATTGGTGAATGTGGCATGTATTGTAAAGCGCTTTGAGCTGTCAGTTGACTTCAAAAGCGCTATAAAAATGCAAGACCATTTACCACTCACTAGGTCACTGTTCCTTTTTCTCTGTCTTTTCCTCTATCAACATCCACTTTGGTCTTTTGACCTCTGTTATGGTGTCCATAGAGGCTACTGAGACCAGTTTCATAAGCCGCTCACCCAGCCGGTACTGGTGCCTATTTTGGAACCTGGGGCTGAACGGACTTGAAAACCCCCTTCTCTGTGATAGCGGTGTTAACACTCCCCGGTGGAGCTTGAGGAAGAGTCAGCTAGCAAAGCTAACTTGTAGCATCAGGTTGCTTTCAGGAACCTTTGTAAATCACAGAGAGTTGAGGCGAAGCAGTAGGAGAACATGAGAGGGAAAACCAGAAACCATTTTTCAGTCAAATATGATCAATTTTCACCATAATTACTGATAACTGGTGTTGTGTTATGCACTGCTGTAAAGTGTTACACAATGTGATCATACCAGCTCACCGAAATTACATAGTGAAGAGAGAAGCAATAGAGGGGCAGAGGGGCTCAGACATCATAGACTATTTTACAAGTCACTGTAATGTTAAAATTATTTTGAGGTTGTTTTTTATGGTATAATAGTTGCTCAAAAACCTGTTGCCTCGAACAAAATGTGAAAAAAAGTCCTTTTAGTCTCCTGTAATGTTTCTTAGTCAAATATAAACCTGATTTCTAGGACGCAGAGTGGTTAAATGAATAGGCTATATTTAGATACATTTGCTATGTTTTAATTAAGATGTTGTAAACACACACTGATCTACAAACTCGGACATACAGAAAATACAGGAGGCAGTCCTAAACACTCTTGAGGCCTGCTCTTAAAAGCAGGATTTGTGCTTGACAAGGAAGCTTCGGGGCTAACCCTGAGTTTTCAGTACTACGATGGTGGTTCACCTCTTAGTGGGGTAAATCGTCATGGTTAATTATGCTGCACACTTAACCTGCTCCGCAGCAGCTAACATTCAAGATAACAAATCAACACATTTAAAAGCACTGCCTTCTGACCAATAGAGTCTCTTGAAAATGGCATTATCATTCATAGAGGATCTCATGGACCTCAGTGCGTGGATCATGATACTTTATAGGAAGACCGCCTTGAATTATGTTTTAATTATAAATATATGTCATTTTTATTTGCTCCAAAGTGTGTTTGACACCAAATCACGGTGTGTTCTGAACACGGACA
The DNA here is from genome assembly GCA_903131615.1 of Diplodus sargus. NCBI lineage: Eukaryota > Metazoa > Chordata > Actinopteri > Spariformes > Sparidae > Diplodus > Diplodus sargus. Next base: position 48,833 of record CAEMYA010000573.1, on the reverse strand, counting down.
AAGGAAATTCACTAATCCCTTAGTGAAAGTGGCATCACATGTGCACCTCAAAAGCTACTTTGTATCCATCCAGAACTATATATACCTCTTTTACCCATCATGAATAAACTTTTTACATTGAATACTTCATGATCACATACAAAATGTCAATGCTGCAATCACAGTATTTAACCTTTTTTAATGAAGGTACTTGTCTATAGCGCACCTGATTGATTGCATTCAAAATTATCTTGCAGTCTTGCTTCTTGACTTTCTTGAACATTTTTATAATGTGGATAGTTGATTGCATGAATAATCCCTGAGTTAAAATGGAGATGTGGGATTTCATGGGCAGTTCACTGGTCAGTGTAGGAAAATTGGTAATAAATTAAAAACAATCTTTTGTTTCTTCTTGTATTAAAAACCTATAGAAAGACTGAAACAATCAATGATACTCACAAGTCCTGTGTGCATATTCACAGGCTGATATAGCTCATTACTTTCTGTCAGAGAGCTTCATAGTTGTCCGAAAACACATCAATAACACTAGCATCTAGCCAATGCAGCTTACATGTTGCATTTGCTGACATGTAAGCTTGTCGGAGTAGTCGGTGTTCCTGAAGCAACATTTACAAACTGCTGTAGGTGTCTACTCCCTGCAGCTGTGGGGCCAGCAGCAGAGTCACAGCAAAACCTGGTAATGTTGATGAGGGAAAAGGAGTTGTTTGCCTCACTGAGAAGATATTGATGTGCAGCCTGTGTCCTGCAGCTCTTCATCTAACAGCTACTTCTTGTTTCATTACCCCCACAGAATGAAAAAAACTACTCCCAGACAAAATCATTGTTTTGCTGTGTATACTAACTGTATACTAACTCAACTGAGAGAATATCTTCTCTGTGATTCCCATAATTAGTGGGCTGTGCTCGCCAGTGATATTTTCCAGAGTTCTAGCCACACGTGTCTTCTTTCTCCCAATGTGTCTACTTTACTGGCAGGATTTATGGTTTTTGAATTAACTGTCTCTAACCGACAAGAGTAGCTCTCAACAATCCTATTCACTCCAATGTAAATCGGGGCGAGGATTTTCCAAACTGCACCTTTTTTAACTCGCTCGTATTTCCACATTTCTGAAGCTAGGACCACGAAACTTCATGAGTGTCTTCTTTAAGGCCTTTCTGGCTCGATCGT
>CAEMYA010000573.1:22492-42382 GCA_903131615.1 Diplodus sargus | reverse complement strand
AACCGTCACCTAGCAACAGAGATCAGCTGGGCCAGCAGAGAGAGTGACAGACAGACTGACACACATGCACACACACACACAAACTCACATGCACACAAACACACGCAGACACACACACACACACACACACACACACACAGACAGACAGACAGAGGACACTCACGTTAACCTTCATTAACTCTCCCATGAGGAATGAATGGGACGAGGTCAAAAAAGTTGCAGACACACAAGTACACACACACACACACACACACACACACACAGACGGACACGCACAGATTATTAATCAGTTCTCTAGAACATTCATGTTTTCGCAACGCAAGTCGCGAAAACCTGCTCTCTCTCTGTCTGTCTCTGTCTCTCTATCTGTGCCTGTCTGTCTCTCTCTCTCTGTCTGCCTGTCTCTCTATCTGTGCCTGTCTGTCTCTCTCTCTCTGTCTGCCTGTCTCTCTCTCTCTGTCTGCCTGTCTCTCTCTCTCTGTCTGCCTGTCTCTCTCTCTCTCTCTATCACACACAGACAGACACACACACAGAGTCACACACAGAATATTCATGTTTTCGCGACATAAGTCGCCAAAACCTTAAACTTTCCCATGAGGAATGAATGGGACGAGGTCCAAAAAGTCGCAGACACACAAATACACACACAAACACACACACACACACACACACAGATTATCAATCAGTCTTCTAGAACGTTCATGTTTTCGCGACATAAGTCGTGAAAACCTGCGTAAACTTTCCCATAAGGAATAAATAGGACTAGGTCAAAAAATCACACACACACAGAGACAGAGAGACACACACACACAAAGTGAATTAGACCAGGTGAAAAGATTGAAAGGAAGAATTCAAACATCGACATCTCTGGCATACTTTGACCGAGACACACCGTTCAAACTTTAAAATGTAGATAAAAGTCCAAATTATCAACGTGGGATTCAACTTTTGCTTTAGCTTTCGTAGTTTTTGTTTGTCACGGGGAAAAGCACACAGCCCACTCTCGCGATTCCCCGGCGGGGAATTGTCTAGTTATTTTTCATCCTCCTTCCTTTTTTCTGTCGCTATCTCCTCCCACACCGTTGGTCGCACACAAACAAAAAATATATCAAAACATGCGGCTTGTTCTGACTCGGTATGCTATTATTCAGTTTACCGTAACATTAATTTTTCGCGGCGTAAGTCAAGAAAAACTGTGAAAAATTTCCCAAAAGGAATGAATGGGACGAGGTCAAAAAAGTCGCAAATCTGCAATGTTTTTCAAACTTCTCCTGCTCTGGCATGCGTTCACCTAGAAACACCATTCAAAACTTCAAAATGTAGGCACAAAATCCTGTGTATTTAAGTTGTATTTGAACTTTTTTCCTACGATGTCTTGTTTTTGAACTGTGACCCTTGAATGACGTTGAGTGATTTTGGAAAAATTTAGGGTTTTCAATGATTGTGTATGGCGGAATGTTCGTGCAGCAGAGTGGCAGGGGCCAACTGACACAGTGGCAGAAACTAAAAAATTATCTCAGAAATGTACTCTTTCCATGATGATCCCGGCCACAACTGTCACTCAAAAACAGTGATATTTTCCAGAGTTGTAGCCACACGTGTCTTCTTTCTCCCAATGTGTCTACTTTATCGGTAGGATTTACGGTTTTTGAATTATCTGTCTCTAACCGACAAGAGTAGCTCTCAACGGTCCTATTCACTCCAATGTAAATCGGGAAGAGGATTTTCGAAACTGCACCCTTTTTTAACTCGCTTGTATTTCCACATTTCTGAAGCTAGGACCACGAAACTTCATGAGTGTCTTCTTTAAGGCCTTTCTGGCTCAATCGTAAAAAAAAAATTGCTGATTTCATGTATGATTTTGACTAATAGCACTAGTTTGACGTCTTAGATTTGAGGCAGAAATCAGTCTCAAATCAGCCTGGGACAGCCGTTGCTACGGGCCCTCACCAACCGTCACCTAGCAACCGAGATCAGCTGGGCCCACAGAGAGAGTGACAGACAGACAGACACACATGTACACACACACGCACACAGTCACACGCAGACACACACACACACACACACACACAGAGCGTGTAACCGCATAGGCGTAATAGAATTACTACTTCTTGGATGAGGTCAATGTTACCGGCATTACCGAGGCGGGCAGACCTCTGACGGGGCCACTCAGCCAGCTCCTGCCCACCGTCCCGCGTGGGGTTGTGGGCTCGTCGGGGGTCTGTCTGCCTCGGTGGTATGGCCTATGGAACATCGGTTTTGGCTAGGACATACAACGCCGCTAGCTTAGAAGCCATAATGTTGTAACCATCCAAAGTACACTTACCACAAGTTATGAGATTGTGAAACGATGGTGTATGATCCTGTAGAAGCCACAAGTCCGTATGATATCAACCTTGTTTTAAGAAAAGCCTGTTTTATTCGCGATGTCATGGAAAAGTACTACACTACCCACAATCCTATAGTGTAACAGCGACGTCTCCGATTGGTGGAGCTCGCTGTAACCATGGAAATGTTTACTCAAACCACGAAATTTCCAGACTTCCAGAACCGGAGCCGTTTAAACAGTGGGTAGTGACTGTTGAGCACTATGTTAGTGAATCTGCATTCACACTCTAAGCCTGCAGTGAATTTATTGCAATTTATTGAGCTTAAAATGATAAATGATATGCAGGAAACATAAGAATGATATCAAAGCATGTCAATTTATACACCTTTTTATTGAAAAGTAAAGGTTGTATCAAATGAGTGCTGTCAGTTGTCTCACGTGGGTAACTTCTAAAATAGATATTGCACAATGCGCTTTTTTAAAGAAACTAAAGGCCTGTTCTTAGATAAAACAATTTGCAAACAAAAAACACATCTAGACTGTCTCATATCATTTTGATAACGTGGTGTGCAACTTGAATTAAAAAAAAGTCTGTTCACAATATGCTTTTGAAATATTTACCGTAAAATACCAAATAATAGCCGGGGCGTTTTGTTTCAATCACTTTACAGACCAGGCGGTAATTTGCGACCGGCGTTTAATTCCCTCCTGGAATAGTTTACCCATAATTCTCACTTCATTCTGACTTTAATCTCAGAATTCTGACTTTTTTCTCTGAATTCTGACTTTTTTCTCAGAATTCTGACTTTAATCTCAGAATTCTGACTTTAATCTCGGAATTCTGACTTTTTTTTCAGAATTCTGTAAGATTGTGGGGGATACAAGTAAGATTGTGGGGGATACTTTAATCTCGGAATTCTGACTTTTTTCTCAGAATTCTGACTTTAATCTCAGAATTCTGACTTTAAAGTCAGAACTCAAAAAAAAATTCACATGTAGCCCTAATCCTCTTCCGTACTGACGTGTCTTATTTGCACAGAGAAAGTTGCGGTGCACAAGGACTACAAGGAGTAGGCAAGAGAAGCAGAGTTGCCAACTCTCCCGATTTTTAACCCTGTCTCCCTCGATGCTCCCGGTCAGTAATTTCTCCCATTAATCTCCCAATTTCACAGTGAAGGAAACAAGTAAGATTGTGGGGGATATTTGTCGCAGTATCTGGCAACCCTGGCCTGCCTGCGAGTATGTGCCGGGTGTGATTCTTCCTGATAAATCCTGCAATCCAGCTTTTCCAACCTGAAAATGAGTCTCTCGTGAATCATGCAAATCCGTTTTTGTTTTGTTTTTTGTTGTTTTTTTTTGGGGGGGGGGGGGCGTTGTGCAAGGCACAGGTCAGGTATTGGTAAACACAATGACATTTGATTTTGACGATGACATGATTTTTGTAGGTTTAATATCACGAGCGAATGGTGAATTTAAGTCACACACAGTGAAAGTACTACACCCTAAGTTACTACACCGTTTAAGTTGAGTGACTGAAATCCTCGTCATCATATTCAAAGGCTGCAACAGGCGACTCATCGAACCGGGGTGAAGTTAATTTTTGGTTGGATATTCGGCGGATATTCACTCAGGTCCAGCCGCGACTTCACTGAGGTTCTCCCAGTGTTAGCAGCTGGACGACGGTCAGCTCACCTCCCAGAGCCTCGCGTTGAATCACTGGAGACTTATTTAGGGACCGTCATTTAATTACTTACCATAAATGTATTAATACAAAATAATTGCAGTTTTTTCAATATCTTTCATATCATGTGGCCCACTGACTCCAAACCAGCAGCAGATTGTATTAGTAAACTGGACGAATGAGACACAGCTATGTTTATTGTACTTTAGTGCTTCCTCGCTTTAATATGAATGTTAATGTGCAGAAATTGTGATTATTTTTCTCAATAGTCTTGTCATGTGGCCCACTGACTTTTGAAACAGATTCTGTTTCCATAAAAAATCTATAATAATAAAAAATATTAATAATGGTAAAAAAGTTCTCTAATGCGCAAGAGGTCAACATATTTTCAAGCAGCAATGTCAATTTCTACACTATTTTGTCTCATGTCTTAGATTCTGATCCTGAAAATGAATTTTTTTTCAAAAATCTCACCAGTAGGTGAGATTTAAAGGGCCATTTTTCAAAATGTTCTTCCCCCCTACTGTTGCTGGGTTATCAACTCAGAGCACAGCTGCTATAAAAATAATTTAGGGGAAACACTGTGTTCCAAGACTTTTGAACAAGAAACTTTTGGCAAGAAATTATGACAAATAAAACGCACACCTAGCAAAGGAACCTTGTTACTTGGGCCGATATACCGATGAAAAAAATCTCCCCATTTTTCACAACCCAATGTTGGCGAGTATGGAGAAGCCATGTTCATAAGAACCATTCATGTTCTTCAGTGTTCATTCATGTTCAGGACAGTTCAAGTCCAGAAGAACCCATTAGAGTTAAAGAACTGTTAATAATGTTGTTGAGAAGATTGGATTTTTTTTTTGTGGAATACCTGATGCGGCCCAGCCTCACCCAGACTCCGCCTCCAGTGGCCCCCAGATAAATTGAGTTTGAGACCCCTGATCTAGAACATTCATGTTAACCTGCGTTACTTTCCCATGAGGAATGAATGGGACTAGGTCAAAAAATCGCAGACACAGAGAGGCACACACACACACACACACACACACACACACACCCTCACATGCACACAAACACACACACACACACACACACACACAAAGTGAATGAGACCAGGTGAAAAGATCGAAAGAAAGATTACAAACATCGACATCTCTGGCATACTTTTATCAACATTTTAAAGTTTGAATGGTGTGTCTAGGTCAAAGTCCAAGTTTTGTTCATCACGGGGCAAAGCGCACAGCCCACTCTTGCGATTCCCCGGCGGGGAATTGTCTAGTCTAGTGGCAGCTGAAAATGAAAATTAGCTCGTGTACGCAAATTTGAGTGTGTGGATTTGCGGTGCAGCACAGCGAACTCTGGCTGAGTCTGAAAATGATTATTAAAAAAACCTCAGCTGTCATTAAGCATAAGCAGTCACATATTTAGAACAGATCAAAACCGATTATTTTTTACGTTTTTACTGACAGCACTTTTTTGTAAAATAAAATATGTAAATAGTCTAACGTGACAACTAGTTAACGGAATACCTAATAATCCCGCTGGCAAACCTGCTACAGAGCAGGAACGCAGATTCAATTGTGCGCATACACGCACACGGGTCACAGTGGAGCTGCTTCGGGGCGCTGAAGGGCAGGTGGCTCCGTCTCGGACCAGCAGGGGGAACTCTGCTGTATACCCCAGAGAAAGTGTGCCATATTATTTTGGCCTGTTCAGTTCTGCACAACATTTCATTAGTGAATGGAGCCTTTGATGTGCCGGCACTGCCGGGATGCCGCTCTCCATCTCGGAAAAGTTTCTCTTCTTGCCAGAGTTTCTTCTCTCAATGTTTGACCTCAGTGGGCGAGGCCTCCGATCCACGAATATTTAAGGGCGTAACATGTTTATGATGATCGAATTCATTTATCAAGACCCGATCATTCGTACGCTGGAATTGGTCAGATACGAACGTTTCATAAATCACACGTGTGTCCTGTCGTAAGACCAATTCGGCGCACAGATCTGCATCAGTTTTCACGCAAGATTGATAAATGAGGGCCAATATGTTTGGAGCTGACATCCACAAAATGACATAAAAAAAATCAAAGAGAGAACCACTTTGACAAAAATGCCTGTTTGACCCTTTACATGTTAATTTATTTTTCCAGAGTTTGATTTAAATGACAGAGCAGCAGGTGTCCACTACTTTTTTTTTCTCTTACTTGTGTTACTCCATACCTCCATACCTTCTTGAGTGGTTACTGTGGGATAAAGAAGCCTAAAAGCATATTCGGCCAAAACTAAAACACACAAAAATCTGGCTTTTATGAGAAGTATCATGCCTTCGGACACCGTAAATTCAGTGAAACTGTGACACTGCTTTGTTGGAACTGGGACAAATTACAAATACAACTTCTCCTTTAATAAAGACAGAATTCCTGATGCTATTATAGCAGCAGTACCTGCAAAGCCGCAAATTTCAACCCATCTCACTGTTGATGATTGCACATGGTTTTCGGGCTAGTGGGGAGTACAACTAAAGGTGTACTTGGATCAAATGTTTAACTAAAATAGAGGTTGATGAAGCATATTTGTAATAACAATTACTCATAGAGAGCTGGCAACAGTTAGTGGCATTAAGGGATTGTGTCTTAAAAAGTCAAGGAATGAATATAGTTAGTGATGGATCCTGCAGTGAATTTTAATAGTAATCGAGATGTCTGTGTGTGCATGTGTGAACACAGCAATTGTGGGGTTCAGCTATTCATCGTGCAGGGACACTCGAGCAGTGTGTGGGAGGCAGACCCAGCCCTGCAATCTTACATAAGTACAGATATAATGCCATCTAATTCAGCTGCCTTTTGATGTGCTTCCTCTCGTTCTGCACATAACCCACTTAGAGAAACATTCACTCATCACAGCAACGAACAAACAACCCTCCAAACAATACACACACACACACACCACGCCACAACGATCTTCGTCATCACCCCTAGTCCTTCCACAGATCTGATACATCTGAAAGTGTTTCTTCGCCTGGCACACATTTAAGTGCTGTTCATGGACAACGTCACTGTGGTTATTGCACTTCAAGACTTGTACAGGAGGATTTGCCAAAGTCACATTGGTGTGATTACATTCACAGTAACATCATGAAGTGTTATTGAGCTAGTTCAGTGTGAAATAATTAGTGTGATGAGTTCTGTATTGAAGCAAATAATCTCAACAGATAAAATTGTCAGTCTAACCATTCTCAATTGTATCAGCTTATATTTTGTTGGGGGTTTTTTATCTGTTTTTTGGGCAGATTTGGAGGAGTCACACAGGCTTATTCAATGAATACACTCGTCATTAGGGAAATGAAAAGACATCTTAAATAAAGGGTGACTCTAGAGAAAGACAAGATTAAATGGTGCAAAATATTCCAAGGGGAAGAAAGGACACTGTCAAAAGCTATTCCTATGCACATTAGTGCTCTCAGCTATACGTTCATCAAAGGTCCAAACTAACCTTTTCTTTTTCATATTCTGTCTTTTCTCAGAAAGCTACCTCAGTGGATTTAGAGGCAGATGGAAAAGAACTGAACGAAGGCTCCAGCACAACTGAGAATCACAACTCTTTCTCCATCACCATGGAAACCACTGAACAATCAGAGCTGCCAATGAACTATGAAGTGGAGGTCGCTGTGGCTGATTCACCTGAGCAGGGGAAGGATTTCAGTGCAGATGAAGCGCAAGTTTATACAGAAACATCAGAATCCCCAGGGGAAAACACAGTGCTTGACAAATTATTAACTGACCAGCCAACTGACACAATTGAGAATGACAAGCCTGACTGTGCTGTGACCAGTTTAAGCACTGAAATGCCATGTCAGAATCAGAAGGAAGCTTTGATATTAGAACAAGGGCACGAAGAGCTCAATAGGAATGAATCAATCACCTCATCTGTGTCTGACACACTCTCCAGTGCTGACAGTGTTTATGAGAATGAGGCACATCGTAAGAGGCAGGACACGCCAGAACAAGATCCTGAGCAAGAGCAAGTCCCTGAGCCAGAGCAGTTTCCTGAGCCAGAGCAGTTTCCTGAGCCAGAGCAGGACCCTGAACCAGAGAAATACCTTGATCCAGAACAAGATGGTGAACGAGACCAATACCCTGATCCAGAGAGAGACCCTGAGCTTGATAACTACCCTGAGCCCGAGCAAGACCCTGACGCCGACCTGTACCATGAGCTGGACCACAACCCTGAGCTAGAGTTATACCCTGAGCCAGAGCCTGATGCTGAGGATAATGAACTAAATCCTGAAAATGATGGCTATCAAAATCTTGTTATAGACACAGAGGAAGAACCAGAGGCTCATGGCATCCTATTTGAACCACCCATTACAGAGGAGACGATATTAGAGCAGCTTATTAGAGAAGAGGCAATGTCAGATGCGTCCAACGAGTCCTACCATGATCTCGTCCCTGATGAAATAAAAGAGTGCCTGAGAGTTGAGATTGCAGCGACTTCCTCAGATAGTGAGGCAGACGAAAAATGGCGAACAATATTCTCCTCATCCATAAATAAAGAAGATGATGACTCATATTTAGACAGTCTTCAACTGAGTGCCCAGGAGCTCTTTGTGCAGAAAGTTGAGGTGACAGACTTTGACGAATCAGACAACAATTTAGAAGAAGTCTGTTTTCAGGTTCCAGTGGAAGAAGTTCTGGAGCAACCAGAGGATGTCATTTCCTGTCCTACTGCTCCACAAGAGGTTAAATACAACCCTTTAGGCCTTCAAGGTTTGTCAAAGATCTCTGAAGATGAGGGTGAAAATAGCAAAGATTCCAATCACAATCATACCACCCACCAACAGCACATCAATGCAGATCAAAACAAGAAGCTACCTAAAGACTTCTGTGTGATACAGGAAACCAGGAGCGAGAATGTTAGCACAGAACACGTTGACTTCCAAGTGGCTCGTAAGCAGTGGAAGGAAATGGAGGAACAAACCATGAATAAGATTGTTTTACCAACAACCAAGCAGCCCAGCTTCCATGGCAGCCACAGCTTCATGTACACACCAGTCCGGAACATTGAAAGACCCCAGAAAAAGGCCCATGTTTTGGAGAACTTGAATCTAGTTGGGGATTATCCTCAAACCCAATTCAGCCCTTGCTCAGAGGATTCTGGCCTGGATGATTCCAGTTACAAGTCTCCTTACGATGACCCAGAAACATCAGTTGACAGGGAAATTCGCTTATCAGTGGAGAGGGAGGAAAACTTTAGAAGAGAGAGGGGGTTCTCCAGGATGGGCAAATCAACTGATTGTGCTCCATCACGAAGTATCCCCAGGTCCATAAGCACTCCACTCACACCATCATTCATCATCACCTCCTCACCCACTAAGGAACCACTAAAACATGAAGTGGCAAACAACGTTATCATTCTCGACCCCAGCACCGATTTCAGCTCCAGCCCCCGACATGGCAAGGAAAATGTTGCAGCTCTGGCTGGCGACTGGCACTCTGAAGACAACAGCTCCAATGTCATCATCTTAGAGACATCCAATCTGATTATTCGCAGTGCCTCAGAGTTTTCCCTCAACAAGTCCTGTGAGCAGCCCCAAGAAAAAATGTTCCTAAACAACCCCTTTTTCAAGTTGCGTTCAAGAAGCTCAATATCACTGGTGGATGAAGAGATCAAGATGGTTAAGCAGAGGGAGGAAGAGTTGAGGAAAGAGAGGGCAAATCTGTATGGCAAAGGCAGGTTCAATACAGAAGGGATGCTGTCAAATCACATGGACACTTTGGCATTTAACAATTCGGGTATGTCAGCAAAATACTGACCAGAGAACAATAAATTATTTACAACATTATGTTCACTTTGTTTGTATATCTGTAACCTAATGTTGATCTTTGGTCTTTGCTATTAGTTGATGTCCCAGTGAAGTGCAAGTCCTCTCCATCATCCCCAATGAAAACAGCCTACAGGATGGATCGCTCTGCTTTATCCTGTGATCACAGAGTAAGCTCCAGCTCAAGAATTTTTAAAAATCCTATTTTACAGAAACAATCATCAATAAAAAAAATGTTGCATACATCTTTTAATATACTTGATGAAAAATATGACCATCACATCTATTTATTATTTGGATTTCTATGCATCTATTCGATTTTAAGTATTGTGGCAAAATGCAGCTTGCTAATTCTGAACACCAATATTACCATGTAAATCTTTGCTTGTCCAACCTTCAGTCTAATAACCGGACAAAGAAGGTGAAAGTGAAAAAGGAGGAGGTGGATGAGGAGGTGGAGGAAGAGCTTTGAAAGCAGGTAAACAATCAACTGTCTTTCTCAGTTTCCAGAGGTCTACACTGGAGGAAGACGCAAGAGTGCCATGGCTCTGCGCTGGGAGGCGGGCGAGTTCACAAAAAACGAATGAAGAGGAACTAGTGAATGGTTTGCCAAATATGGGCATCAATGGTCAATGTTATACTCATTCAAGTTAGATGCAGTGTTGCAGTTGTGTGTTTCATGTTGTGAAATAACCTAAATTCTCTGCTTCTGTGATGCTTTTGGCAAAACCAGCAAGGTGATGAGAATGTTTGTTGCCACACTAGTTTGTACAAAATCCATAAAAAAAACTAATACACACAGTAGTTTGTATTAGTTCTTTATGGATTCTGCATACTGTACCATAAACATAGATAACACTTAATTATGGCTAGATGGCATTATTTCCAAATACCAAATTTGAAATGCCCTTTCACTTCTGAAACAAAGCTAATAGCTGGAATACTGCTGGTTTCAGCTCTCATAAGGCTACAACTTCTATTATTTGTTGGAGTAGTAATGTTTATTTCAAGATTGACAAAGACAGTGCCAATGCTCACTTTCTATTTAAACCAACATATGAATGAACAATACCACTATTTTGAAATATGGAAAGTAGTGGTGGTATAATTGGACAAACCATTTCTGATTGTTGCAGGTATCACAAAAAACGCACTTTACAGAAGCAAACCCAGGTTATTTGTTTATGCATCACGCAATAATTTACTATAACTGCATGCCTCATTCTTGATGATCCCTTGCCTACTGAAGAACTATTTCAAAAGGTCCAATTTAGAAGCGCAGAAGTTCAAAAAACTGCAAGTGAAGGAATAACGATTTTTAAAAGAATTATTCTCCGATTACTGTTTTGGTCTTATCTACAAGAACAGAAGTAAAAGGTAACACTGTATCTTAATACACTACTCATATGCTTGTTGGGTTGGGTTTAAGGTAAGGTTGGGTTGAGAATAAAGATGCATCAATAGATAATAGTTTTTTTTTGTGTTTTTTTTTGTTTTTTTTATCTATTAGGGTCAGCAGAAACAAGCCATGAAGTGAAACTTCACATAAAACATAACCATGAGCTTATAGATCTTAAAATGTCATATACAACTGATGGAAACTGCCGGGATAAAGTGTAGGCAGTTGACATTTATGAAAGCCACAGATGACACATCTACAATATGCTCTTATTACAAGTTTATTACTTGACTTTCATCACTTTCAATGTGAAAGTGATAGCGCAGGAGTTACAGGCAACAAGCCTACCAAGCCAGTGACCATAGTACGTGCCTGCGTTTCAACATTTGTAAGCATGAAACTACTCGATATTTGTAAGGAGACCGTGTTGATGAGCGACAAAACCAGTTGTTTTCAACGAAACCTTGTGACATCTCCAGCTGTGTTTGTGATGTTTTTGTAACCCTAGAAAATGTCTTCAGACCAACGTACAGTAATGTAAAGTTGCAACATAAAGAAATATAAAGTTTAAACTTCTCAGTGGTTTTGCAGAAACGTGCTTTGCCAACATTTATTCTGGCAGAAGGGTTAATTTATTACTCTGACCTACACCTTTCATATTACTCGTAGTCACTTTATCAAATGTAATTATTAAACTAATGATTTTTGCAGGGGAACCACAAATTGATTGGGAAACAGATTTTGACAATACCACCAAAAAAAATAGCAGCAACATTGAGCATCAGAAATGTCCTTTTGCTATGGCTCAGCAAGGATCACTGACTGGAGGAAGCTAAATATTTGCTTCAGCTGAACATTACAATGCGTCTTTACACGCAAGGACTGGGTTGTTTTGCATCTCATCCTTTGCAGTGTAGCAAGAAGGTTCTTCAGATTGGAAGAGAGAGTGACCAACAATCTTTCAGCACACATATGACATGTGGATAGACTTGCAAAAATCTATGTTTTATAAAAGCTAATAATGTACTGACAGTAAACTGAAAGTATTTGTGAGACAGGTCTTTTTGCTGAGATGCCTGAACGTTTGACACATGTATTGTTGAATCCACTCTTTGCTACACTTTTCTTGAAATTATAACTCTAAATCAGATTGTAAAACATATTTTGATGTTATTGTATGTCTTGATAAAGCAAATCGTACATTGCTCAGTGTATATTAATTGTATTTTCTTACTATGCTTTTTCATGCTGCAAATGATATTTCAAGGTGAGCTGGATGGGGATAAAACAGCAAAATATACAAAATATATCATGCCCATACATTTTACTTGGAAAATACAGTTCACTCAGACAACTCACATAGTGGATGTCAAGATTTTACTGAGAATGAATATAAATATTTTTTTTGCACGGTGGTGAAGCTGTCAGCACTGTCACCTAACAGCAAGAACAGTTGCAGATTGGAACCTGCCGGCTGGCTGGGGCCTTTCTGTATGGAGATTGCATGTGCTCCTGGTGCCTGGTGGGTTGTCTCTGGGTGGATCCTTCAGCTTGTTCTGCTGATGGATGGCTTTCAATTTGTCATTCCCTGAGGGAAACTTCAGGACGCAGAAGCAGTTAGACAATTCAATGAACATTTTGTGTTATCTTATAAGAGTGCCCACCATTCAGGACCAATCACACTATATAGAAAGTGGGCACGGATGTCTGAAATCTTACATTAGTGCTTTGGAAATTCCAAATAATAACATAATGTAAGGTATTTTAGTCTTTATACAATACTATAATTGACTGTTCACTTCAAGTTAAGCAAAACATTGTTTTACATTTCATGTTTGTATGCTTCAATGTTAAAGTATAGCTTACAAAGGATTACAAGGATTGCTTGCCTATGTTTAAACATCTGTGAAAAGCCCCTGTCTGCCATGATGTTTTGGTGCTTATTTGGCTCATTATGACTAAATATGAGGGGGCTTTTCCTTTTGTGTTCTTCGTGCAAGTACTGAAGAGATTGGTGTGTGCAACAATAAAAGATGTATACAAAGAATGTCTACTAACTTTATTTGTTTGGACACATGCACTTGCTCTGAAAGTAATAGGTGTGCAAAGATTACATTTAAGCCAGAGATTGGAACTAGAGGACAATTGCTGTATCAGCAATGGCTCATCCTCTGGGGAATATAAATGTGCATATTTACAGTAGGTCTCTTGCTGGTGCTAGATGAAAAAAAACATGTAATATAAAACATTAAATTACTTTTGGATCTTCTGAGACCATGAACATGCATAGGTAAATCTAACATTAGATTTTAGATACTTTATCATGGACCAATGTGTTATGTAGTTTAAAGCTCTTTGGGCTGCATTTTTTGTACATTCAACTGACCTGTTGTAGGATGCTTTGTAATGTGAACAATCTGGGTAATACTGTAAATCCTCACCTTTTTTTTCTCTAATGAACAACATTACTCCTTATCATGTTTGGCTTCATTTTAATGTGCTGTACAAAGGGACACTGGACCTGCTCAGACCTGGTATCAACATCCATCCTGAGTGATCTGATCACAGTTGGACAGCTCACTCATCCAACCACATTAGTAGGTGGTCTGGGCCGCATGTAACCACATTATTTTGGCGGTGTTTAAAGACATGTGCCGGGCCACACTGAAGGGTCAGCTGCTCAACTGACATCCTCTGCGAAACAACAAGACTCTTTAGTGTAGTCTTTTCCAAAATATAACTGATGCTTTAGTACCTTTAGTCTTGTACGTGCCCAGGACAAGATGATCACCCCCAGCAGGTTATTTTAAGAGTCAGAGCAACTGTTTGTCAATCAATGAATTTTGTTTGTGTTCCACCACAACACTGCATATGATGTAAACAGTTTATTGTCACTTTTGTACATAACATCAGGGAGCTTCCTGGCATGAACACGTACGTTTGTGTGGTACATGTCTGAATCTTCTTTACCAGAAACAAGTAAGTGTGTTTGGTAACATACATCTAAAGCTCAACATTTTACTTGGGGGACTGTAATGATTGGTGAACTTACAGGAAACTACGATAATTGTTCAAATTTGTGGAAAAGTGACTGGACCAAATTGTAGGATTGCTGAATGGTTGAATTTGCTTTAATTGTCGTAAATTCCTGGAGGGACTTAAAAATAGAATGTGAAGATTGGTTTCAAGTTGTGCTGCTGCCTCTCTAACTGGGGAAATACACAGCTCATATCAACATAATACCAGCGTTTCAATACAGTTTTACGGGTATACAGTTTTCATGTCATAATTTTTATTGATAATTATCTAAGGCAAACTACATGAAAACAGATAGGACAGGCAGGAGCTGTGCTGCCTGTGTGGACAGAAACACATTTGAACCATAGCAGTTAAGCAACACAGCCGTCATGCACTACACACGCAGGATATGTGTTTTATGTGCATAAGTGAGCAAAGAAAATGCTCACTTTGTAGTCACTGGTGCTGTTTCCTGTGAATATACATGCATCAGATATGTATGTTGAGTTGGTAATAGATATAAACAAAAGATGAGGTTTAAGGTATTTCAGATAAATCTATTCCAGGACCTTTAAATTACTGTATACCTCCTCAGTCCTCTGAAATGATGGAAGAGTTCATATTAGGTCTGTCGTTTAAAGACTAGTACTGAGAGTTGACATTTTCACTCACACACACCCACATAAGAACATCAATCTCTGACACACACAAGCGCGCGCGCGCACACACACACACACACACACACCATAATCATTTTTGGCTTTAGTCATAATCAGTGTTGGGAGTAACGGCGTTTAGGTATAACGGCGTTACTAACGGCGTTATTTTTTCAGTAACGGAGTAAGCTAATGAATTACTTTTTCCATCGTTACAACGCCGTTACCGATACCGACTATAAAATGTGGCGCGTTACAAATTGAAGTGTCTCATTGAAGCTGTCATTCGACTCGGCTCTCAGCCACCGGAGCAACAGGGCGGCTTTATTTTTCTCCGGTGAGGCAGGAGGGAGGGGCGGAACAACCGCAGAGGTGATGATTGGCTCTCTAAGGTAGAGTGAGAGTTCGTAAGCCAATCAGAGGCTGTGTTTGGTTTACACACAAACTGGCCGAGGTGAGCTGCAGAAATGGCGAGTCCAGAGGGAAAGTTTACGTTTTCAAAGTGGAAGTACAGACACTACTTTAATCTCTTTTGTCCACGTCAGTTTTAGGCAACTCTAATCTAATGAAGCAGCTCTCAACTGCACGCGCTTCTACAACACTAGTGGCCAAAAACTCCGTTGTTGACACTGTCAGTAGCGTGACCATACGTCCTCTTTTACCCGGACATGTCCTCTTTTAGGTGGCTGTCCGGGGGGAGTTTATAAAATCCTTCAAATGTCCGGGGTTTTGAGTTTGTGTAGCGTATACTTTATCTTCGCATCACAGATCATTGTATTTACCATACACGTTCAATGGTTCACTTGGAAACACGCTCTGAGAGGCAGAGTTCCACGCCTATCCCCCGAACGTGTATTCATTCATTATGAAACAGTGCAGCGCGTCAGAGCTCTCTGCTGCTCTGCCCCTCCGCTCAGTTCGAAGCAAAGCCACTGACACGACGCACGCATGCACTGTCTGCCGGTGAGCGAAAGAAAAGGTAGAAATGCCGAAACGCAAATGCACTTTTACAGACGAAATGCGGAAAAAGTACCCGTGTTTTCGCCAGGGTCGTGAAAAATGGGAAGCAGAGTGTACTGTCTGCAAAGCTGGGACATATGATAGATAGATAGATAGATAGATAGATAGATAGATAGATAGAATTACTTTAATGATCCCAGAGTGGGAAAATATGTGGTTACAGCAGTAGTGGGTCTGCAAATAAAACACTTTGTACATAACATAAATAGAAGGCAATATATGCATAGTGTATATATACAGTGCAAAACAAAACAAAATATGCAAAATATACTATAAACAATAATAATATATACAACAAAACAAAATATGCAAAATATACTATAAACAATAATAATATATACAACAAAACAGTAGAGAGACCAGAGTTTGTATGACCAGAGTATGTGTCTGTGGCAAACAAAGGCTCTAACAACCTAGAAAAATGAATATGTTGTTTATAAACGCAACTTTGTGTGAGTATTTTTCAGCATCTCCAAGAGGCCTGGTTAAGTGTCTTTTTGGGAATTCACACTGAAAAAAGGAGACTGGCCAACTCTTGGATTTATGTAAGCATCTTGGGTGTATTTAACACAATTGCCTCATGTTTTAAAGTTAAACATAACTATATCGTGTAGAAACTACATAATATGCAGAGTGGGTACATAAATTTGTTCAGATCATGTTGAGATGAAGTAAATCAAGAAAGCAGCAATGTTAACTAGAAAAATTGCATTTCCTGCGAAAATACAGTGTGAATGCTGAAGTCTGAAATGAAATCTGCAGAATGTACTGCCGAAAAGCTGAAAAAGTTGAAAAGTTCAAGGCCGAAAGACTTTAAAAAGTTGAACATGTTGATAGCTGAACAGTTTCACTGTCGCCAAACATGAAGCTGAATGTATAAAGAAGCTGAAAAGCAGAAAAATGAATATTTTTAAAAGATTAAATGACAGAAAAGCTGAAGAGAGCTGAAAGACTTCAAAAAGTTGAACATTTTAATTGCTGAACATGAAGTTGAATGTTTGAAGGAGTTGAAATGGCAGAAAGATGAATATCTGAAAAGGCCGAAAAGTTGTAGAGTAAGAGAGCAGAAAGAGCTTAAAAAGGTGAAAAAAGACTGAAGAGGTGGAAAGTTAAAGGCAGAAAGAGCTTAATAAAGGTGAAAAAAGACTGAAAAGGTGGAAAGTGAAAGGCAGAAAGAGCTTAAAAAGGTGAAAAAAGACTGAAGGGGTGGAAAGTTAAAGGCAGAAAGAGCTTAAAAAGGTGAAAAAAGACTGAGGAGGTGGGAAGTGAAAGGCAGAAAGAGCTTTAAAAGGTGAAAAAAGTCTGAAGAGGTACTAAATACTGTGTGCGCTTTGTTTTTCTATGGACTCCGTTCCGTCGTTCCCCATTTTCATGTTTTGCAGGCAGTTCTGGCACGAGACTGGCTGTTAATATGTCCGTTCAGGACGAATTATTCTGTGTTCATTTGGTAATGCCTCGCTGCATGTTGAGTATGCAGCTGTTTTTATCTGTAAGCCTATAGTGAAAATGACAGAGAAATAAGCAGATTCGGCGTGCTCACTCAGAAAGTCTGGCTGAGGACGGCTGTGAGCCGATGCTTATGCAAGTAGCCTCCTGTGTTGATGTCACCACAGGAGCAGAGTCAAAATCTCGTGCTTTAGGAACGCGCACTATTGTGCGGTATTCCTGTTCAGAAAAAGAGCCAAAGCCAAAAAAATAAGCCACTTTCAAACTCCAGCTTTTCAGGCAAGTTTCAACACCTATATCCATGATTTAACGAGAGAAATTGCGATTTCCGGGTGATGAAGAAAATTAAAGGCAGAAAGAGCTTAAAAAGGTGAAAAACGACTGAAAAGGCTGAAAAGTTGCAGAGTAAGGGGGCAGAAAGAGATTAAAAAGGTGAAAAAAGACTGAAAAGGTGGAAAGTTAAAGGCAGAAAGAGCTTAAAAAGGTGAAAAAAGACTGGAAAGGGAAAGGCAGAAAGAGCTTAGAAAGGTGAAAAAAGACTGGAAAGGTGGAAAGAGAAAGGCAAAAAGAGCTTAAAAAGGTGAAAAACGACTGAAAAAGGCCAAAAAGTTGCAGAGTATGGGGGCAGAAAGAGGTTAAAGAGATGAAAACATATGAAAAGCTGTCGAGTAAGAGGGCTGGAAGAGGTTAAAAGGTTGAAAAAAGGATAAGAAAATGTAGAGTCAGAGGGCCGAAAAAGCTCATGAAGGTGTAAAAGGATGAAGTAGGAGGGCCGAAAAAGCATAAAAAAGGTGAAGAAGGATGAAAAGCTGTGGAGTAAGAGGGCTGGAAGAGGTTAAAATGGTGAAAAAATGTGAAGAGCTGCAGAGTAAGAGGGCGGAAAGAGCTTAAAAAGGTGAAAAAAGACTAAAAAGGCCAAAATGTTGTACACTGTTAATAATTTTCCTGTAAAATAACAGTAAAGAGCTGGCAGCAGAGACGCCAGCAGTATACTGTTATTTTTACGGTATTCATACGTAAAATGATTTTACGGTAGTAGACTGTAAACCAGAAAAACGGTATATTTTTGTATTTCTATCATTTACAGTAAAGAGCTGGCAGCAAAGACGCCAGCAATATACTGTAATTTTACGGTATCCATACTGTAAAATGACTTTACAGTAGTAGTCTGTAATACAGTACAGTATATTTCTGTATTCACACTGTTAAATAATTTCACAGTCTAATACAGTATAAAAAATGCAGCATATTTCTGTGATTATTTGGAAATTACAATAATATTCTGTTTAGGTTGTTACGCTAACTTCTCACAGTTTACTGTAGACAGTGACAGTAGGTAATACAATAACTAAATTTAGCAGTTTCTTAAAATATAAAACAACTTCATTATTCTCAGGGCTATAGACAACTGCTTAAGAGATGCATTATTGTGAATATTATGCAAAATAGGCAATAAAAACTTAGAGAGAATCAAAATCAAATACCTTTATTTCAAAGAGCAATGTCATTGTCAACATGAATGCTGCTACTTTCAAAAGATAGAAAAAAAGAAGATAAACCCTGTTGGACAATGCTGAGAAGAGATTTCTAGTAGCAAACAGAAACAGCCTAGTAGTG
This sequence comes from Diplodus sargus, assembly GCA_903131615.1. NCBI lineage: Eukaryota > Metazoa > Chordata > Actinopteri > Spariformes > Sparidae > Diplodus > Diplodus sargus. The sequence goes on along the minus strand of CAEMYA010000573.1, from coordinate 23,398 downwards.
TCTGCTTTAGACAATGGCAATAAAATTGCTCGTCAGAGACTGCCCCTAAACCTTACCAGATGTGAAGGGCATAACCTATAGTTGACTTTTTTTAATTTAAGACATAGGTTTGAACACAATGGTTCTAAGAAAAGGACCAAGGCAACAAATACACATCATTAGCAATGTTTGGAAAACTACACTATTAAGATTATTTAAGGAGCATTAAGACCTTTTTGATTACATGAGTAAGAACATTCAGCAAACATGCATCTTTGGCACATTTTGGAGAAAAAAAAATGCCCACAGGCTCGTGTTTTTCCTCTTAAAATAGTCATGTGAGTTACATAAAAATGTCCTCAAAAGTCAACTTAAAAGATTTATATTACGTAATCTGCATTGTATTCTCTGCCGTTTGTGAAAATATGGTTTTATAATAACATTTTGAACATATGCAGAATTGGCTACATTCGGAAAACAAACTTAAGAACATTTTGAAAATGTGCATTAAGGCCATTTTCAAACTATTATAGTACAGTAGAACATTTTGACAATGTGCATCAATAATATGCATCAATAAAAACATTTAGGGATGAAACTGTAAGGTAGGCACCTGTGCCACTGCTAGCTAGACTTGCAGGTTACCTCTTAAAATTGTCCTGTGAGGTAGGCTTGTGTTTTTGCATCTTAGTTCTTGTGGATCCAGGAGAAATGACCATCACTTTGGAAGCCGCTGTTCCTCTCTGCAGCATTATTCCAGTGTTGCCACTGTTGAACAACAACAAACAATCATAATCATAATAATAAATAAACTATACAATCAGGAATGTACAGTGTACACTCCAAGCTGATGCTTATAAAGTTAATAATACCAGTTCTCTTGTGGCTTAATGTGTCAATGCCAGACTGTCAAAACAAAGACAACGA
>CAEMYA010000572.1:193312-206656 GCA_903131615.1 Diplodus sargus | reverse complement strand
TTGCTACCAAACACGTTTGTTTGCGTTCTGAATCCAGGTTCTCGTTGTGTATGTAGCTCTCTAGTTCGGTCTTTGAATGTCGCGTGATTTGTCGCCTGTATCCTGCGATATGTCCGGCTGAACATACAGCACTAAGTGCCAGACATGTCTCGCTGTTTAGCCGGATGGCTTCTTAGCAAACAGATGCATATGGTAACGTAGTAGCTGCTAGGTGGCCGGGGAGGCTCGTCAACGAGTGTTTTCGACAGTGTGTCTGCGCCGAAGCTGTAGGGGGAGCTCTGTAGCGAAAAACGTATGCATGAAACTGGTGCAAAGCTAGAAAACGGCGAAGGAATCTGGTCTGGAAACTGATGCTGCATAGTCCGGCTTTAACCATGTACAGACTCAGTGACCACAGCCTGGCCATAGAGACGGGCCGACACCGGCAGACCGGGCTGCCCAGAGAGGACCGGCTGTGTCGGCTCGGTCCACACAGACAGCCGGAGACTGAGACACATTTCCTAGCACATATCAGGACATTAGAACAAAGTTCTTCACACAAATTGAATGCAAACTCCAAGACTTCGATTCACTCTCTGACCAGATTAAAATGCAACTCGCACTTGGAGAAAACAGTGTCAGCGCCACAGAAGCAGCCGATATGTGAGAGTCCGTCGGCCTCAGAGACGAGCAGCACAGCAACACATGACAGCTGCAGTCGGTCTGCTCGCTCACTGATCACCTCCTCTACTCCAGGTGGACTCTTGTTTGTTGTTGTTGTTTTTAAAATGGTTTTATTATTGTTGTTATTACTTTTTTATTATTGTTTTTTTTCACATTTGACTCCTGCCATATTGCATTAACATATTGTTGTTAATTGTTTCTTTCTTAATTGATCTTAAACAAACGTTAATTACTTGTCTGCTATTTTGCATTTTTTCTTTTTCTTTATCTATTTTATTTAATGAAACGCATCCATTGTATAATCCTTGAAGCTTTGGCAATATTGCTCACCTGACATTCATGCCAATAAAGCAAATTAAAATTGAGACATTTATCTGAAATAATATGAAACTCTAGAAAGCTGGAACATCTAAATGTTGTCTGGGTGCTTTTCTCCATAAAAGGCTCATTTCTAATGATCACGTTGACTCTTTTATCTCATTGACCCAATTGGCTAAAGCCACTGTCCTTCACATTGATCCTCTGATGTGATTGGTCGGAGCAGCGGTTGTTTTCCCGCCCCTGCCGCTCCGCCCTCCTTCCTGCCGTTCCTCTCAGAAGCTTCCAGACCGACTCAGTCCGGGACGCTCTGTCAAAATGTTCGGCCAGCAGGTTTTAGTGCTCAGTAAGTACCAGAAAACACCTCAACTGCTGCTTTAACGCTTTTACTACAACATGGCCGCTGTTTGTTGCCGTCACCGCCTCTAGTTTGGAGCCGCTGACCGTCGGAACGGCCCGGCTGCGACACAATGCGGAGACCGGTTCCCAACCGGCGGCGGAGCATGTGCTTCCTCTGACTGTGTGCTAATATGCTAAACGTTAGCATTACTCACAACGAGCGACAGCTAAATCCTACCAGTGTTAGCATCGTTAGCTTGTGTCGTGTGTGTTTGGGGGCAAACGAGAGCATGTTAGGATGCTAGGCTAAGCTGTTTTAGCCTCGTCACTCAGCATGAAAAAGTATCGTAGCTAGCTTGCTAACAGTGCTAGCAAGCTGAAAGCAAAATGTAGTTTTCTGTGTAATCAGTCGCTGCGCGGCGAAGCTTCAGCGTCACTGCGCTGTTCGAGTGCTAGCGCAGCGGCTAATGCTAACATGCTAATGGTAGCTAACAGTGGTCAGAGGAGAGTTTTCATGCTCTTTTGTTGAAGCAGCCACACCCTCACTCCGCTGATATCATCAATAACTGATCGATATTGATAGTTATTGATTAAGACGTCACGTAGAAACATGTTGAATTTGATCTTATTGTGTTGATGTGCGTCCTATGTTTTATTCTGACAGAAATATGAAGTGCGCAGTGATTTTATCAACATTAGTGAAACTGTCATCAATTTAAAAAATAAATAAATATATGAGTAAAATGTCTGAGTCTAGTTTAATGTGAGAGGAAATGTATTTTTAATGTATTATTTTAATGCTGCGTTTAACACGACACTTTCAGAATGATTTTCATTTAATACATGTTTAGGTGTTGGTGAACGCACCCTGACAGTGATCAGGTGGTTCCGTCTGTTATATGAACAGGTGATCAGTGTAACCTCCTCAGTTATTCATCAGAAGATATTTGAATAATTTCACTACATCTCAGTTGAATATTTTTGTGCCCTCGTTGTAAAGAATCAGTTAAATTCTGAACTGATGGAAGCTGTTAAACTATAAACAGTGACATGTTGGTCTCAGTGATGTTGGTCTGAGTGTTTCTGTGCTTCATTAACATCATGTTTCTCTGCAGACCAGAACATAAAGAGGGAGTCCGGTCGTAAAGTCCAGACTGGGAACATCAGTGCTGCAAAGGTCAGTTTCTATTGGACCACAGAAAACTGAGGGTCGTGGTCCTGATCTGGTTGTCAGGGTCAATCTCAGAGGGTCTTACAGATCAATCAGTCTCTGGCACACATGCATGCATGCACACACACACAATGGTCAAATCTCATATCTTTGATTAGGGCTGGGACGACGCGTCGACGTCACCGAGGACATAAATTCGTCAACATGAATAATTTGCGTTGACACGTCGTCCCAAACAGAAAGTGGTTGGACCCGCGGAGCCTGAGAGTGGCCTCGCTCACACAGAGACGCTGCATTAACGCTGCAGCGGCAGTTCATCAATTCTCCACCGTTGGTCATTCACACAAAGCGAAGCACCGCTGGAGTAAAGACGAACCGCTGTGTAATTCACATAGAAAGCCAGCGCTGCGGCTCTGAAAGAGACGTGACTGTACTCGTCATGATGACGTTGGTGTGTTTCCCAGGTGTCCCCCCGTCAATCTAAACCCGCGGACTGTTTATAATGTGTAGTGATTGAGATCCTGACCCACCAAACATCCTGGAAAGTGACAGAGTTTCGTTTTTTGCGCTAAATTACATAATCGGCATCAGTAAACACTCGCGGTGACGGAGGCTGTTTTCTGGTGTAACGTTCATATCACACAACCACTTGAGTGAGTAATAGTTTTTTGCTGGTGACCGACGCTGTTTTTTGGGCAGAAATGTGACGAAGAGTCGGGAGGACGGACGCTGCGCCGCCTACAACTGCGTTTTTTTTTCCTCATATAAGTTACCAACTACGGTTACTACGTTACTTTTGTTTGGTCATGTGATGTGAAATTAATCGTTAGATTAGTTGACTAATCGAAAAAATAATCGCTAGATTAATCTTTTGAAAAATAATCGTTAGGGACAGCTCTAGTTTTGATTAAAACTGGTGACGAGGTGTCACAACGACATCACAGCATCTTTTCAACACATTTCGTCAGGATGACATGGATTTAAAAACACATCGTCTCCATCCAGTGTCGTCTGTTTCTGAATGAGCTGTTTGTGTAAAGGCTAACTACTGTGTGTGTGTGTGTGTGTGTGTGTGTGTGTGTGTGTGTGTGTGTGTGTGTGTTTCAGACCATTGCAGATGTGATCCGGACCTGCCTCGGCCCGCGGGCCATGATGAAGGTGAGACAAGTTAACAAACGTCCTTCAGAGGTGAACGATGAAAGAGGAGACTGACGACCCGAGTTTGTCACAGTTCAGTTTAAAACTCCAGAATGTTTGTTTCATCTTTAATGAGTTGACTGTGATTTCATCAGGAATCAATCAGATTATTGATCTCTGAATTTCAAAGCTGAAACTTCTGCTTATAAACACACAATGAATGATTAAATATTGATATGTGTGTGTGTGTGTAGATGTTGCTTGACCCGATGGGAGGGATCGTGATGACCAATGATGGAAACGCCATCCTCAGAGAGGTGAGCTCACCTGGCTGTAGATCAGAGAGTCGGCTGTTTTTTTTATCTGTCCTTGTTATTGACAGCCTACATCTCCATGGTAACAGATCCAGGTCCAGCATCCTGCTGCCAAGTCCATGATCGAGATCAGCCGCACACAGGATGAAGAGGTGGGAGACGGAACCACATCGGTCATCATCCTGGGTGAGCATTAAAACATGCGGGATTTTACTTGATGACATCATCACATCAGTTCTGCTTATGTTGTCATCATTTTAAATGTGTGCAGCTGGAGAGATGCTGTCTGTGGCGGAGCAGTTTCTGGAGCAGCAGATGCATCCAACCATCATCATCAGCGCCTACAGGCAGGCTCTGGAGGACATGCTGGAGACCCTGAAAGAGATCAGGTACGCAAACCAGCTTTTACTGTGAAAGGGCAGCAGGAAGTACTCCTGCTCGTCACTGTTTGGATTAGCTCTGGAGTGCTAACATGCTGTCTGGAAGCTTTAATTGTTAATGAGTTTATTTGAATGTTCAAGCTGATGATGCTGCAGTGACTTCCTGATTGGTTCTGATTGGTTCTCGTCTGTCCCGTCAGCACCCCCGTGGACACGGCGGACCGCTCCATGATGCTGAAGATCGTCCACTCTGCCATCAACACCAAGGCTCTGAGCCGCTGGTCTGAGCTCGCCTGCAGCATCGCGCTGGACGCCGTCAAGACCGTCGAGCTGGACGACAACGGGCGCAAAGAGATCGACATCAAGAAGTACGCCAAAGTGGAGAAGGTACCGCTTCCCGCCTGAGTATCTAATGCTTCCTGTAACACTTCCTGTTATGCTTCCTGTAACACTTCCTGTAATGCTTTGTGATGTGTTCAGGTTCCAGGTGGGATCATCGAGGACTCGTGTGTCCTCAGAGGAGTGATGGTCAACAAAGACGTGACTCACCCGAGGATGAGACGGATGATCAAAGAGCCGCGTATCGTTCTGCTCGACTGTTCTCTGGAGTACAAGAAGGGGGAGAGCCAGGTAACACACACACACACACACACTGTACACACACATACACATTGTACGCACACATACATATTGTACGCACACTGTACACACAGACTGTATACACACACACACTCTGAAACGTAATGAATTTGTGTGTGTGCGTGTGTGTGTGCGTGCGCGCAGACAGACATAGAGATCAGTAAGGAGGAGGACTTTGCGAGGATCCTGCAGATGGAGGAAGAATACATCCAGCAGATCTGTGAGGACATCATCCGCCTGAAACCAGACCTGCTGTTCACTGAGAAGGGCATCTCAGGTAAACACACACACACACACACACACACACACACACACACACACACACACACACACAGGAGCACAGTGTAATGTGATGTGTCCTCTTTGTGTCAGATCTGGCTCAGCACTACCTCATGAAAGCCAACATCACTGCCATTCGCCGTGTGAGGAAGACTGACAACAACCGCATCGCCAGGTAACCTGCTTACCTCACAGGCTGCAGCCAATCAGCTCTCAGCAGACATGTCTTTAACCTGTGTGTGTGTGTGTGTGTGTGTGTCAGGGCATGCGGGGCTCGTATCGTCAGTCGGACCGACGAGCTGCGTGAGGAAGACATCGGGACGGGGGCGGGTCTGTTTGAGGTGAAGAAGATCGGTGATGAGTACTTCACCTTCGTCACCGAGTGTAAAGACCCTAAAGCCTGCACCATCCTGCTGAGAGGAGCCAGCAAAGAGATCCTGGCTGTGAGGACACACACACTCACACGTCACCGAGTCACTTCACTCTGTAAACACTTGATACTTGAACTCTCTGAGGATCACTGATGAGTGTAACTGAACTCCATTAACGAGTGTTGTGATTTTCAGAGTTGAGTTAAAACACATTTTGTATGAAACTCTGTCTCTGACTAATTCCGCATTATTTGGACCTTTTTGTAAATTCAGTAGATGTTCTCCATGAACTACTTCCTCTCCTTGTGTGAAAACATGGCGCCTGTTGATGGGTCAGTCAGAGGCAGGTGAACACCAGGTGTGATCATGTCTCTGTAACTGTGTTCAGGAGGTGGAGCGGAACCTGCAGGACGCCATGCAGGTGTGTCGCAACGTGCTGCTGGACCCTCTGCTGTTGCTCGGCGGCGGCGCCGTGGAGATGGCGGTGTCGAAGCGTCTGATGGAACGTTCTCGTGCTTTGACGGGCATCGAACAGTGGCCGTACCGCGCCGTGGCCCAGGCCCTCGAGGTCATCCCCCGAACCCTGATCCAGAACTGTGGAGCCTCCACCATCAGAGTGCTGACTTCCCTGAGGGTACAGAACCTTATTCAAACTGTCTGTAACTTTATTAACAACTTCCCTGAGGGTACAGAACTTTATTCAAACTGTCTGTAACTTTATTAACAACTTCCCTGAGGGTACAGAACTTTATTCAAACTGTCTGTAACTTTATTAACAACTTCACTGAGGGTACAGAACTTTATTCAAACTGTAACTTTATTAACAACTTCACTGAGGGTACAGAACTTTATTCAAACTAACTTTATTAACAACTTCACTGAGGGTACAGAACTTTATTCAAACTAACTTTATTAACAACTTCACTGAGGGTACAGAACTTTATTCAAACTGTAACTTTATTAACCACTTCACTGAGGGTACAGAACTTTATTCAAACTGTCTGTACCTTTATTAACAACTTCACTGAGGGTACAGAACTTTATTCAAACTGTCTGTACCTTTATTAACAACTTCACTGAGGGTACAGAACTTTATTCAAACTGACTGTAACTTTATTAACAACATCATTGAGGGTACAGAACTTTATTCAAACTGTCTGTAACTTTATTAACAACTTCACTGAGGGTACAGAACTTTATTCAAACTAACTTTATTAACAACATCATTGAGGGTACCGAACTTTATTCAAACTGTAACTTTATTAACAACTTCACTGAGGGTACAGAGCTTTATTCAAACTAACTTTATTAACAACATCATTGAGGGTACAGAACTTTATTCAAACTGTAACTTTATTAACAACTTCACTGAGGGTACAGAACTTCATTTAAACACTGACTGTGAAAACACACCTGAGTGTAAATGGTGCTGACTCGGCTGCTCCAGGTAGACTTCTATTACAGAGGGTCTTTCTGCTTTACTTATTTGTTTGTGTTATTGATTCTATATTTTGTGTGTGTGTGTGTGTTCAGGCCAAACACACTCAGGACAACAGTGTGTGTTGGGGCGTGGACGGTGAGACCGGCACTCTGACAGACATGTCTGTTCTGGGGATCTGGGAGCCGCTGGCTGTTAAAGCTCAGACCTACAAGACTGCCGTCGAGGTCTGACAACACCTGATCACTGATTATTGATTACCGATAATTGATCATTGCTCTTTCTAATACTTCCCTGCTGTTTCTCTGTTGTCAGACGGCCATCTTGTTGCTGCGTATCGATGACATTGTCTCTGGTCACAAGAAGAAAGACAAAGACGGTCAGATGGGAGGACAGGGAGCCGAGTAGATCCACATCGATCCAGATCCACATCAGAGTCACTCCGTGTGTGTCTGTGTGTGTGTGTGTGTGTGTGTGTGTGTGTCTGTGTGTGTGTGTGAGATAGAGTGTGTGGGACCAGAAGACTCACTGAAACTTAATAAACCGTCAATAAAGTTAAAGTTCTGAACGTCTTCCTGCTCCGTGTTGTTCTTCTTCCAAGATAAAAAAGGTTTTTGTCACTGAAACAGATTCTGTAGTGAACCAGTTGGTGACACACAAACTCACTGCTGATCAATAAATAATGATAAATGATACAGTGAAGCTCTCAAACGATCAACATGTAATCAGTTATCCATACAGTATAATATGAACCGGCTGCTGATGTTACTACAGTGACTCATCAATCAAGTGTGAGAAATAAAATCATTACAAACAAACATTAAAACAAACATTCCACTCATATGAAAACCCGTAAGACTTCTGATTTATGTGCGCTCTCTAATGTATTTATGTAATTGTAATATGATAATCTGAAATATTGCCTCTGACTGCGCAGCCGCCTGGCGGTTGTTGTTACACTCAATTCTATTTCTTAATAAAAATGTATACAGAACAAATAAAGAAACAGGAATTAAAGTAATTCTATCTATCTAAACAGGGATGACGTCACCTCAGCTCTGACTGTCTTCCGACTGGTCTCTCACTGTTCAAAATCAACGTTGTCATTAAAGCGCTTCAAATGTACTTCCGGTGGGCGGGGCCTGTCACGGTCAGCCGACTTGGAGCAGGCGGTCATGTGACTCGCGACGCCGCACAGTCACAACAAAGATGGCGGCGATGCTGGAGCGGAGCTGCGGGCTCGGCTGTGTGCTGTTGGTTCTGTCGGTGTTCACACTGGGTCACTGCGCCACGAGCTTCAGGCGACAGGTGAGAGCACGTGAGACACGTTCTCTGTGATGCTAATGCTAATGCTAATGACACGACGACACGACAGGAAACAGGAAGTGAAAGTGTTCCAAGAATCTGCAGTCAAACAGACATCAGAAGTCCAGGAGCACAGCCAGGTTCGAACTGACTGCTATAAAGGTTATCAATAGCTCAGCTGATAGTTAGTTAATGACAGATAATCAAAGTTATTGATAATCAAAGAATTCTGTTCTTTAACCAGTTTGTCTGATCGGAGCTACAGTTAATGAGAGAGAGAGAGTGTGTGTGTGTGTGTGTGTGTTACAGTGGGTTGATAGGTGTGTAAACATGGTTCTTTAGTTTGGTTCTGGTCTCTGATCACTTCTAATTGGACAACTGTTTCTTCTTCTCTCCTTCAGTTGTCGGTAGAGTTGAACCCTGGCTCCTCCTTCCCGCCTCTCGGTGGCGACCTGCTGCACGTCAGAGCCGTGGGAAACAACGACACGCTTCACTTCCTGTTCTGCAGCCTGGGGGCGCCGACGCTGCTGCTCGTTCACACCAACACTTCTTCTTCTACTGTCAAGGTCTGAGCGAACATCACAGAAACGTGTAAATGTCTTCAGATCTGTGTCGGTCCACCTCGTGTGACAGTGTGGCGTTTACTGACCCACAAGCCAATCAGCAACAAGGAGCCTCCACCTGTTTAATGTCCTGTAGTCTCTGATTGGTCACACCCGTCCTGAGCACCAGAGTTCTTGTGTTTGTCTCTCAGATGAACTGGACTCAGTTTCTAGATGGGAACCACAGTGGCGGCCTGAGGGTGGAGCCTGAGAGCAGCGTCCTGTACAGCACGGCCATCGTCTTCAGCCGGGTAAGACACACCCGCCTAAAGTCCACCTTAAATCTGCCTGGCCGCCTTAAATCAGAGTTCAGGGAGCTGCTGCGTTTGTGTTCTTTAAGGAGGTTCTCTCTGGTTCTGAAAGAACATCCCTGTCAGAACCAGTAGAACATGTTTCTGGATGTTGTTCCGTTTGTTTTTGGAAGTTTTGTTTGATTTAACGAGTTTTGTGACTCAGCTGTTGGAGTATGACGACAGTAACGACACAGCCGACCCGACCTCTGACCTTTTCCCTCCGTACCGGCTGGACGACTTCACCTGGTCTCGTCTCAACCTATCAGGAGCCAGCGCGCTGCTCTGCGGATCCGCTGCCTCTTTCAGCAACGGATCACTCTGCCTGCAGGTCAGTCTGTCGTCATGGTGACCTCTGACATCACAACACTTACATTCAACCATCATCACATGATGACATCATCAGCAGAAGTCCAATGTTCAGCAACTTTGATCAATAAATTCAGTAATTATTAAAAGTTGCCTTTTTTTCAGTTGTCAGTGTTTGATGAAGAGGGGCGTGGTCAGGCATGGCCCCGCCTCCTTCACACAGCTAACTCCTCACAGCTGGGGGTGTGGCTTGACGGTGTCTCGCCACGGGCAGCTCGTTCCAGGTTCCTGTTGGAGCTGCAGGCGGTGGGTGGGGCTGATCCTCTGAGCAGAGTGGAGGTTTATCGATCGATCGACGACGAGTTCACGCCATCAATATTCCAGGTGATCGATAACTGAGCCGACAGGAAGTTAAAGTGAAGTTAAAGTGAACACGACCGACTCTCCACTTCATCATCTGACATGTGTGATGATGAAGATGATCAGTCTTATGAGAATGTCTTGGCCTCTGACCTCTCAGGTGTCTCGCTGGGTTCCGTTGGGGAACAGCAGCTCTGATGTTCAGGGATTCCTTCAGTGGAAGCCGGTCGCGTACCGTCAGCCTCACCCGGCTCTGGAGGACGCCACGCCGTGCCGCCACTCTGAGCCGCAGCCTCAGAGTGGCGAGGCGACCGCAGCGACATCCCGTCTCATTAGAGCATTCTACACAGAACCAGAAACATTCGGCCTGAACGTGAGCTTCGGGCTGGCAGGAGACCCGTTCTACAACAGCACCAAGTTCCTCAGCTGGTCTGTCCTGTTTCACCATTCAGTCTGAGTGTTGAATGTTTTTCTGAAGGTTTTAATGAGAACAATGCATTTTATTCAGAAGGTTTTACAAGAACGTTCATTTATCTTTTCTTTCTGCATTCCTGCAGGACGGTGCTGCTGGGCTCCGGTTCTCCTCCTGTCGATTCGTTCTCTCCGCTGGTTCTCAGCATGATGGCGGTCGGCCTCGGGACTCCCATGATCCTTCTGCTGCTGGGCGGAGTCTGCGTCTGCGTACGTAAGAGGGCGGCGGCCATGGCTGCGGCCTATGAGCCAATCAACTGATGTCGATGAGGAGTTTGTTTTTAAAGACTCAGGTGACGTGACTCTCTGGCCAGTCAGGACGCAGGAGACTTTTATTTTCTTCACCCAAAGAAGAAAAATGTTTTTATTAAAATGATTTGAATAAATCCGATAATTAAATTCTAATTAATGAGCGATGATGACTCAGCATTATCTGCATTTTATTTACGCTTAACAACAACAGCATCTAAGTATCACACATATAAAGCTTCTTATTTTAAACAGGACCTGTGTCGACCAATCAGGAGCTCCGATTTCAGGCTGCATTCACATTCAAACACATTCTGCTCAAACTATTATTTTGAACGTCGCCGTGCTGTGTTTGATTATTTGTGTTTTTAAGAGTTTGTAAGGTTTCACTTTAATAAAACTTTTTTTTTAAAAAACCTTCATTGATGAAGTAATCAGATTACTTCAGGTCCAGTTTTTAAAGTGATTTGACTTCACAAGGTTTTGCCACATTAAATGTTTGAGGGGGCATCAGTCCAGTTTGAACAGGTTCACCTGGTTACCTGTGCAGGTAAATCCCGCCCCTCTCCTACATGTTACCTGTGCAGGTAAATCCCGCCCCTCTCCGACTTGGTACCTGTGCAGGTAAATCCCGCCCCTCTCCTACATGTTACCTGTGCAGGTAAATCCCGCCCCTCTCTTACATGTTACCTGTGCTGGTAAATCCCGCCCCTCTCCGACTTGTTACCTGTCCAGGTAAATCCCGCCCCTCTCCTACTGGTTACCTGTGCAGGTAAAGGATTATGACTCAGCTGATGGATGATGTCTCAGTTTATTTTTTGTCGTAAAACAAACTTATTTACAGTCAAACCCCAAACTGAACAATGAAACCTGCTTTCAAAGACACTCAGATGTTTGAGTGTCGGCTGCTGAAGGAAATATTAAGAAGTAAATTCTGACCAACCAGAGACGGCTGAGACGATGATGCCTGTCAGATTTGGTCACACAGACGTGAAACCACGGATCACAAAAGAAGAGGAGAGCGTGGTTCATTGAACAGTGATGATCTGGATGATCATGAGACAGGCCCCGCCCTCAGTCTGACATCACATCCTGTTTCATCGAGATGTGACGACGACGACATTGAACAGTCAATTGATCAAACTGTGACCTATGAAAAGCTCCTGCTGCATTTCTGACAGTGAATTTGGACTGAGGTCCAGTACTGATCCACTCAGACTGGTTCAGGTTCAGTTTGAGCCAGTGGAACTCAGTAAGAGTTAAATGTGGAGGCTGATCAATAATTCAGATGATGCTGAACTCTGATTGGCTGTTTGACTTTGTTCAAGAGTTTCAATTCAAGTTAAACTTCAACCAATCACGATGATTTATTATAATGACATCATCCTGAACTCGAGTTCGCTGCCTGGACTCAGTCACTTCCTGTTGCTGGATCCATTTTAAATAAAGTTGAGGATGATGGACAAACAGTCTGGGTCTCTGCAGGTTTGTCATTAGTCCTGGTTCTGGTGGACCTCAGTGAGACCATTTTCACTCCAAATGTTGTTAAAATACTGCTCAAGTACAAAACCACACTCGTCCAGGTCCCGGTCCCGTTCCATCTGGTGTCCTAGATGGACTCGATCTGGCGGCGGACCTTCTCTGAGGCGAGGCGGTCAAGCCAGCGTTGACGGATGACCACCACAACGGCGAAAAGAGCCGTCAAGGCCAACATGGCCGCCTCGAACTTCCAAAAGAGATGTTCCTCCATCACTGCAGAGCGACAGCTGAGGGGGCGGGGCATCACAGAGAGGGGAGGTTAGAAAGGAGGCGGGATCAGTGTCTCACTATGTGCCTCAACGGCGTCTATCTCACCTCTTGTGATCGTCTCTGTTGGATCTGGTGCAGTTGACCCGCTCCACGTACCCGGTCAGTTCACAGGCTGACCACGACCTCTGAAACACAGCAGTAATAACACTCAGTTGTCATGACAACCATCAGCTGTTTTTAGGACCAAGTCTTTCAGTGTGCTGGAAACAGTTTTTGACACTCACAGTCTGGAAGGCGTTACACTGCAAACACTCTGTGGTCACCACAAACTCCTCCAGCAGCCAGCAGGGGGGGGCCTCCGCCTTCACTGCTGCAGGAAGAAGAGAAGAAGAAGAAGGGGAGGTCAAAGGTCAGACAGCCGGAAATACAGTGTTGTAGTCTCAGCAGCCTTTGCTGCTGCTGTTTAAAATGTCTTGGTGTTGGTACCTGAAGTTTTCTCGTCACTCAGCAGAACCGCTCCGAACACTCTGAAACACAACAGAACAGACATTCTAATTGGTACATTCACAGAACACCAAGAACCTTCTGAGGGAGACAGACTGACCTCTTACTACAGACTGTCCTCTGACTACAGACTGTCCCTCTGACTACAGACTGACCTCTGACCACAGACTGACCTCTGACTACAGACTGTCCTCTGACCTCTGACTACAGACTGTCCTCTGACTACAGACTGTCCTCTGACCTCTGACTACAGACTGACCTCTGACTAAAGACTGTCCTCTGACTACAGACTGTCCTCTGACCTCTGACTACAGACTGTCCTCTGACTACAGACTGACCTCTGACCACAGACTGACCTCTGACTACAGACTGTCCTCTGACTACAGACTGTCCTCTGACCACAGACTGACCTCTGACTACAGACTGTCCTCTGACCTCTGACTACAGACTGTCCTC
>CAEMYA010000572.1:166074-176152 GCA_903131615.1 Diplodus sargus | reverse complement strand
GTGTGTGTGTGTGTGTGTGTGTGTGTGTGTGTGTGTGTGTGTGTGTGTGTGTCAGCTCTGCCTCCAGGTGTGCGGTTGGTGGTCGTCGGTGAGGAGCAGCTACACATCAAGGAGGAAGAGGAGGAGACCGACATCTCTGAGTTCTCCGTCACTGCCGTCACTGTGAAGAGTGAAGATGAAGATGATGAAGTGTTTGATCAGAGACCACCTGAGGACAGCAGAACGGACTGTGGAGCACCAGCACCAGCACCAGATGGACCTGAGCCTGGAGACTCTTCTGAGACTGACGTCAGCGATGATGATGACGACGATGAAGGTCAGAGAGGTGGAGCAGGCGTGCAGGCGGTGTCAGAAGAGAAGGGTCACGAGTGTTCAGTGTGCAGGAAGAGCTTCTCTGAGAAGTCGTACCTGCAGAGACACATGAGGACTCACACAGGTGAGCGGCCGTTCAGCTGCTCGCTGTGTGCGCAGAGGTTCAATCAGAAAGCTCACCTGAGGAGTCACCTGAAGACGCACACAGGAGAGAAACCCTTCAGCTGCTCTCTGTGTGGCAAACGCTTCGCCGAGAACTCGTATCTGCTGCGACACCTGAGGAGCCACGCGGGAGTGAAACCGTTCAGCTGCCCCGAGTGCAGCAAGATGTTCGCGAGCAGAACCAACCTGAGAAACCACATGAAGACCCACCAGAACCCACTCAGCTGTTCACTCTGTCACCTGAGCTTCACCCGACACCAGCAGCTCCGCAAACATCAGTGTGTTGAAGCAAACTCAACCAGGAACAGAATCCTGATGCCCCGCCCCCGCAGCGACGAGTTGGTGGTTTTGGTGAGCGTACCTGTGGGACAGGTGATCAGCCTGCGGCCCGCCTCGACCGAGCAGCACAAAGAGACTCCGAGCTGATGGAGACGTCTCTTCTTCTGTCGTCACGGTTCACACTTCATTCGACAGAGCAGTTTACAGTCTGTTCTCCAGGACAACTCCACATACTTCTTCTGCTCAAAGTTCTGATCCAGCTTGTGTCCTCCAGTAAAGTAATAGATTACTCTGACATGTACTCAGAGTCTCAGAGTAAAAAGTCTCCCTCTGAAGGACATTTGTGCTCAAAGCTAACTGAAGCTCACGTCATATTAATAGAACTCAAAGACTATTAAAGTTAAAGGTAGAATCCGTAGGATTTGTCCCAGCTGTTCCTGAACGCACCACAAAGACAGCTGATTGTTGAGTCTCATTCCCAGGACGTCAAACAGACACATGTTGGGTTGGTAAAGCGTCCCGAGCAGCAACAAAGAGAGAAAATCAGAAACTCTCTGCAGATACGAGACACTAACACGCCTTTTCTCCACATTCCAGTCTCCCTCTCTGTCTGTTTACGGCTTCTTACGGCTTTTACGTCTTTGTCTCGTCTCGCTGCGTCTGATTGGTCCACATCAGTCTGCTGATGCTGGGAAATAACAAGAATCCAGAATTCACCTCAGAGGCATCAGACTAAAGTAACGAGGCTGTTCTGAAGCTGCGAGGAGGAGAAAGTTCAGATGTGGAGAGAAGAAGTCACAGAGACTCAGAGGACACAGACAGGAAACATCTACTGAAGGAGAGAAACGAAGTGTTTGTACTCTGTGACGACTGTGTGAATAAAGTTCTTTATGAATGAGACTCGTTTCTTTACATGATGATGACTCCATCTTAGGATCGTGTGTGTGTGTGTGTGTGTGTGTGTTCTGATTTAATATTAGATGTTGAGTCCACTCTGAGCAGAACATCTGATCAACACATAAATATCAGCTGATAAACTTTTTACAGCAGAAATAAAGTGACGTCATGTGACGTGAGCAGAACCACCAGAGGGCGGCATGTGAACAAGTAGGTAAACAGGATGTTGTGTTCATTCTTTCAAATTAAAAGTGTTTTCAATAAATGAACTCAATCAGCTGATTGAAAAATCATCACGTGATCAAACGTCCTGCTGACTCAACAATAAAGACACTTTGATCCGTTCAGACTCTGAAGACTCACACAAGGTCAATTATTTAGTCCTTTTTAGATTTAATGTGTCAGAACAGAACACTAAGTCCAGTGAATCCCCAGAGCACCGTCAGAGTCCAGTCAAGGTTCTGCTCCACCCTGCTACTCTCCGTCACTGTGGTGGAGTCTCACAGCCGAACACCTTCCCACTGTCGGGCAGCTCCACCACTTCCTGTCAGAGAGTTTTCACCTGGCGGAGGTTCACACCGTTACAGTCCTCGGTCTTGGAAAGTCTATCTGGATCAGGGTTTCTGTCTGGTTCTGGTCCTCCACAGTCCTCTCCATCAGCATCTGTCTCCATCTGTGAGGACTGAGATTTCTCTTCATCATCATCATCTTCACTCTGCACAGGGCCTCCTCCTGATTGGTCAGAGCTCCTCCTGTTCCTCTTTAATGTGTGGGGGTTCTGGTTCCTCCTGGTCCAGACTGGAGCTCCACTCCTGCTGCTGAGGGGGAACCTCTGACCTCACAAACAACAGCAATAAAAAGGTTCTGCATCTTTACAGAACCTAGAACCTCGAACCAGACCGAGACCTGAGTTCTTCCTGCACTTTGTCTTTTCACAACATGAGGACACGTTGTGTTTTATTCTAAGAGAAGCTTCAGTCACATCGACTCTAATTATCTCTCTATAAAAACAAGAAATCTGTGTGTGTGTGTGTGTGTGTGTGTGCCAAATATCTCTGCGGATCAGGGTCAGACTGACCTGAGAGTTTCAACATGGCTGCCGTTTGGTTCAGTGGTGTGCAACTTAGCATTTGTTTGGATTACAATGATACCGTGAAATTTATTTTTCATAAATGCTTTACACACTCTGGAGCCTCCACAGTGACATGCGCATTAGAGCCAGTCACTGCAGAGCTCAGGACTACGACACACATTAAGAAACAAGCGGATGTAAACCTGCAGCAGCGCGAGCTGGACCGGGAGTTAGCCGGCGGTTCGGTCCCGTTCTGTGCATCTAAACTGACTGTTGTGGATTAATGAGACCAAACGAGTCCGGACCGGTCTGTTCGGGTCTGAGGAGATGCGGAGACGCGCGGACAACAAGGTGGAATCAGAATCTGTGGATGTTCGTGTGTAGCTAGCTGCTAGCTGCTAGCCGCTAGCTAACCTACACGCCCAACTCCCGAGCTGACGGACCGGACGCACCGACCTGTCCAAAACCGGACTTGGGGTAAATAATGTCCGCCACGCTTTTTCCCGAACATTGCCGTCACGTTTGCTTTGTGTCTGGTGCAGAAGAAACGGTAAAAACGGGCTTTTGTCACGAAAGTGTTCAAGCAGCAAGTTTGGTTGTAGAGCAACAGGAAGTTGTGGGAGGGACGTCTGCAGATGATTGACAGGCAACGATGGCCGGTGTACAGACAGCGATATTGACATTGAGCCTGCTTGGAGTGTATAGTAGTGTGTTATGTAGTGTTTGGTGTCGTGTGTTTAGTGTGTTGTGGAGTCAGTTTTTTGTTTAATGAGTCAAAACAGAAGAAGCTGAATGTGCAGCAGGCAGTGCAGCTCTTCATTCAGCTGGAAGGAGCTCAGGCAGACCTGAGCATTGCCTGCATTTAAATGGAAATAGTTACACAGAACTTTGTACATTTTTAAAATGTATGCACATATTCAGCAAACAACAATTTATATTTGCATTATAAGTAATAAAACATGGTTTGTTAAACATATTTGTGGTTTTCACAGTAAAAAAAAATCAGACTTTTTCCTACTATGATTTCATGTTTTTAAAAAAAAAATTTTTTTTAGGTCTATTGTGTTAATACAATATGTCAAAATGAAAAAATAACTGCAGTCACACATGTGAGGTTGTGCTGAAAATAATCACACCAAGTAAATAGTTTTTAAGGTGAAATATAATGGCAAAATCAAAAATAGTCACAAACGGCCAATTATTCCCTGGAATATCAGATTTCATAACAAACCTAAATATCCCCGACGTTCCACCTTCAAACAGCCTCATTTGGCCATCAGTGAAAATGCTTCTTAACCTCCCACTTTCCTATAGGAACACATATTTTCTCACAGTAATGCACTAGTTGATTTTAATTTCAGAAACTCTTTAGTGATCGCCACTCTTACTTTTATTTTGAAAGCTGTCCCCGGAAGTGACGTGTGTAGGTCAGCAGCTTTGACTCAGAGGTGTGTTAGCCGTTAGCCGTTAGCCGTTAGCTGGAGCTACATCAGGACACCGTCAGGCTGAGTGTAAACAGACAGATGGAGCCGCGCCGTCAGCTGATGGAGGAACCGGAGCTGAGAACTGCAGGTTTGTTTCTGCTGCTGCACACTCTCCTCACGGCTAATCATGCTAAGCTAACGTTAGCTGGCCTCAGTCACAGCTTCACTGTCCAAGAAGTCACGATGCTAACGTTAGCTCAGCACATTTAACTGTCATCTCACCTTTGACCTGAATGCGTCACCATGACAACGAGTCCGCAGTTCATGATGGATCAGTGGACAGACAATAAATGAGCTGATAATCAATCAATAAAGCATCTCTGTGATCAATGATAAGAATGATCGATACATGCTGCTCTTCTTAAATCACATTTGATTTGATCGATTAAAGATAAAATATCTTCAGTTTTGGACTTTCAGTCATAAAAAAACCTGTTTGTGTTTCACATATTTAAATGTAATTAATCCAGACAATATAATAATAACAATAATAATTATTAAATATTAATGTAACAGTAATAATAATATGACAATAAAGATAATAATTACAATAATAATGCTAATTATTATACAATTACTATATTTGTTTATGTCTCCTGTTCACTGCAGACATCCACCAGCTGTTGGTGAGTAAAGATAAGGTTCCCCATGTACAGTGGAAACCCAGTCTGGACCAGGAGCACCTAGAACTTCCACACATTAAAGAGGAACAGGAGGAACTGTGGGCCGATCAGGAGGAGGCTGATGTCAGTCCTGTCCCTGTGAAGAGTGAAGATGACAAAGGCTCTGGTGGGAACAACATGGCATGTTTATTTAACGTGTTCTGTGAAGAACAGGAGAGAACAAACTGATGAGAACCTGGTGTTTGAGGAGTATAAACACTTAGAGGATGACGAAGTAGTCAGGAAAAAGTTCAACGTCAGAGGATTTTGTCATCCATGTGTATGTTTTTAGAGAACCCAAAGGAGACTCCACGAGTTCTAGAGGTGGTTCTTGATTTGCTTTGAGAGGTTCTGATCGATCTCAAAGTGATGCCTGTAGACGGTGAGATGATTTAAGTGATCTTGAGATAGATCTTATTGTACTTTATGTGATTAAACTTTTCCTAACTTATATCGTCCTTGCAGAAGTTCTATAGGTTCTTTCAGTTAGTCTACTTAGTCGTCCTTTAATAGATTCTCGAGGTTCTTTAGGTTGTGCGTGTGGTTATTAAGGAGGTTTTAACAGTGCTCCAGGGGTCTTTTGGGAGGTTCTACTGATTCTTCAGTGGTATAATCTTTCTTTAGGAGGGGCTGGTATTCCTTTAGGGGGTTCTCCTGTCCCTCAGTTAGGTATAGTGTTTTTTAAGAGGTCTTAGTGTTCCCTTAGAAGGTCCTGGTCTTCATTAAGTAGGTAAAGAGTTTCTTTAAAGTTCTGGTGTTCCTTGAATAGATTCGAGTGGTCCTTTAGGATGTTCTAGTGTTCCTTAGTCGGTACAGCGTGTCTTCAAGAGGTTCTAGTCTTTTGTTTAGTGGTTCCAGTGTTCCTTAAGTAGGTATAATGACTGTCAAGGAGGTTCTAGTGTTCCATTGAAAAGTTCTAGTCTTCCTTTAGAATCTTCACTAAGATTGTTCTTAGAGTGTTTTTTTAATTAGGAATAGTGTTTCTTCAGGAGGTTCTAGTGTTCCCTCAGGGGGTTCTAGTCTTCCATTAGTAGGTTCTTGTGTTCCCTTAAGAGGTTCTAGTGTTCCTTTAGGAGGTTCTCCTGTCCCTCAGTTCAGTATAGTTTTTTTAAGGAAGTTCTAGTGGCTTGTTAATTAGTGTGAATGCTGAAGGCATATATTTTAAGGGTTCTTGATTACCTGTTGCAGATTTTACTGGACTTTGCTATCCCCCAACGTTAAACGAGGGATCATCTTATACACGAATGGTTCTCCATGGGGTTGACAATCTGACTGAAGTATAAAATCTTTTCTTCTCTTTGCCTCCTGCAGACGTCCAGCAGCTGTTGGTGAGTAAAGAAATGGTTCTCCATGAAAAGTTGAACCCCAGTCTGGACCACGAGGACAAAGAAACTCCACACATTAAAGTGGAACCGGAGGAACTCTGGAGTCTGTCAAGGCCAATCTGGAATTTAAATCAACAATTGGAACCTGATACTGAGAGCAAGACTTCAGAATGTTCAGAACTGAAGACTGAAGTCAGTGACGATGATTGGATGGAGAACAGAGAACCTCAGTTGGTTCCGAACTCCCTGAAGATCATTGAGGTTCCTGTCACTGGTGTGAGGAGTAGAGCAGGTAAGAAGACGTACAGCTGCTCAGAGTGTGGGAAGATCTTCGGCCGCAGTCCTCACCTGAAGATCCACATGAGGACTCACACCGGAGAGAAACCCTACAGCTGCTCCTTCTGTTCGAAAAGCTTCACTCAGAAGGTGAACCTGACGTATCACATGTCCGTCCACACCGGGGAGAAACGCTTCCGCTGTCGGTTCTGTGACGACAAATTCACCTGGTACACTCAGCTGAAGAGTCATCAGTGCACCTGTGTGGCGTCCAATCAGAGCCACGCTGAGGACAACAGAGAAACGGAGACTGGAGAGAAGTCCTTCAGCTGCTCTGAATGCGGGAAAATATTCAGCCGCAAAGACAACCTGAACATCCACCTGAGGATCCACACCGGAGAGAGACCATTCAGCTGCTACGTCTGCGGGAAGAGCTTCAAACACGGAGGACACCTGACCCAACACATGTCCGTCCACAATAAGGAGAACAGGTTCAGTTGCAGTGTCTGTCACGGGAGATTCACCTGGCTCTACCAGCTCAAGAGACATACCTGTGGAGGTGAGTCCTCACTGCTGTGCACCGATCATATCCTTCCTGTCCCTGTGAGGAGTGCAGATGAATATGAAGAGAAACCTCACTCCTCACAGAAACAGACAGAAGCTGATGGAGAGGACTGTGGAGGACCAGAACCAGACAGGAACTCTGATCCAGATCAACAACTACAACCTGAGACGGGTGACTCTTCTGGATTTTACGCTGATGATGATTGGACAGAGACTAGAGGACCCGAGACAGGTTTAAACTCTCCGAGAGTCTCTGACGGTGAAACAAGAAGTAACAGCAGCAGGAAGTCATTCAGCTGCGCTGACTGTGGGAAGGCGTTTGGTCGTAAGGAACATCTGCAGACTCATGTGAGGATCCACACCGGAGAGAGACCTTTCAGCTGCCCCGAGTGTGGGAAAACCTTCGGCTGTAAGAGGTCGCTGTTGGGTCACATGACCAGTCACAGCGGAGAGAAACCCTTCAGCTGCTCTCAGTGCGGGAAGAGGTTCGGCCGGATGGTCAACCTGAAGACACACGAGAGGCTTCACACCGGTGAGCGTCCCTTCAGCTGCCCGTTCTGTGGGAAAGGTTTCACTCAGAAGGTCCACATGACTCAGCACATGGCCGTCCACACCGGAGAGAAACAGTTCAGCTGTAGCGTCTGCGACAAGAAGTTCACATGGCTGTCTGGCTTCAGACGACACAAGTGTGGCAGCGAGCAGTCGGAGCTGGACGACAGTCAGACAGAGGAGAACCCAGAGGTGGAACCAGGAGGGAAACCGTTCCGCTGTCGTCAGTGTGGGAACAGATTCAACTACAAACACAACCTGAAGGCTCACATGAGGATTCACACTGGAGAGAAACCCTTCAGCTGTGCCGTTTGTGGGAAAGGCTTCACAGCGAGTGGAGCTCTGAAAAAACACTTGAGGACTCACTCAGGTGAGAAACCGTTCAGCTGCTCCGTGTGCGGCCTCAGATTCACTCAGGGAGGAAATCTGAAGAGACACATGATGCAGCACACGGGACAGACACGAGAGAAACCATTCAGCTGCTCCACGTGTGGGAAGAGATTCACACAGGTGTCCAACATGAAGCGTCACATGATGCAGCACGCCGCCGGTCAAAGTGCACCACCACAGGAAATAGGAACAGAAGCTGTGATTGGTTTGGATCTGACGGAGGAGTCGGCCGAAGAGCCACAGATTGTACACGGCCACTGACGGCTGACCAGACTTTTATTTACTATATATTTAATATATATGAGCAAATATCTTTATTGTTTTAAAATACTGTTGGTGTCTGACGCAGAGTCTCTGACGTTCTTGGTAAAGCAGATTCACCGTGACACGACTCACGGAGTCAGTTGGTTCTGATGTGACCAGTGGGGACGGTGTTTTGTCTCCATGGCAACAACTCTGTACGTCCGTTACTGTCAGGCTTTATAGTTTGAGAGTATGAATCTGTCACTTTAAAAAAATCCAGTTGGAACAAGTTTGAAATGACACACAATGTTTTGTCGGAATGTGTAAATCTGGCTGTCTTGTTGGTGACGGAGTTCTGACGAGCTGCTGCAGCTGAGCCTGATGAACGATGCTTCACACTTGACGTTGCTCTGGCAGCGCCACTCGTCTGTGGTGCTTCGGCCTCTGCTGCCTCGTCTGTGTGGCGAGCAGGTGTGATGTCATCACAGCTGACGGATCTTTGTGAGTTACTTTTCCGTCAGTGTGGAAACTAAAATACTTCAACACGCTGCTTCTCAGATGCTGTGGTGTCGTGATTGTCCACTCAGGACAGCTTTGCTCGCTCGTGTCTCGTGCTTTCTAGCAAAAGAAAGCTGAATTCAAAGGTCAACAGGCAGCAGTCGGTCAAACTCCTACAAATGGTCTGTGGCACTAAACGACTGTTAGACCAGGTTCAGGGACCGAGCAGCACCGGCTAAGACACGGCGGCCACCAATTCAGAATCTGAACCCTAACCCATCAATTCAAAATTTAAGAACGTGGACGAGCTTCAGCACTGACACACGTTATGACATCATCAGAATCACGTTCAGCTGATGAGTCAACTGACCGCTCAAAGCTTTACAACACATGCCACATTCACCCATTCATACACTGATGGCGGAGGCCGCCATGCAAGGCGCCAACTGCTCATCAGGTTCAGTATCAAGGACACTTGGACATGCAGTTAGGGGGAGCCTGGGATTCGAACAAGTGACCTTCCGATTACTAGACGACCCGCTCTGCCCACTGAGCTACAGTCTTTAACAGTGATATGCAAGGTTCTGTGAGGTTCTGTGAGGTTCTGTGAGGTTCTTCAGTCCGCTGGTTAGAGGAAGAGTTTCAGTCGACGGCATGTGTTTGGTCAGAAACACTGATGGTTGAATTAATGACTGTTGTGCTTTTACACAACATTAATGGGGAATGTGGGTTAAATTTTGCAATAATCAATAATAATGAATGATTATCAGGGATAATTATTAATTATGATGATTAATAAGATCCAGTTTACATTCGATCCCTTCGGGATACCTGCCTTGAAGAAGGGAACAGAGACAGTTCAATAATTCAATGTCATAAAAAGATATTGAGCTGCTTAAACTGAATTGGACTAATAAAGTTGTCTGAACTGAACTGAACTGTTTGTAAGTGATTCATATTGATGATCAGCTGTGACTCCAGTCTGACAGTCGAGGCGGAAACTCACTCGTACAATATTAAACAGACTACATGAAGCTTCAGCAGTCTCTTATTTAACACACACACAACTCACTAACGTTGGCTTCATACAGGTGTGTGTGTGTGTGTGTGTGTGTGTGCGCACTTTGACTTGATTTGCGGCTCCTCAGATAACGAGCTCACTTTAATTCATTAAGACAACAACAAACCTCGTCGGTAAAATACCGAATATTGTTGCATCCCTAATACATATATATATACACCAGAGAGGAGGACGGAGGGCTCCTGTCCTCCGTGGGAGGAGCGGGGAGCAGGAAGGTGGAGGCTGGAGGAGGACGGAGGGCTCCTGTCCTCCGTGGGAGGAGCGGGGAGCAGGAAGGTGGAGCT
>CAEMYA010000572.1:117769-143420 GCA_903131615.1 Diplodus sargus | reverse complement strand
TGTGTGTGTGTTTGCTTGTTTGTGTGATTGTGAGTGTGTATGTGTGTGTGAGGTGAAAATGTTTCATTTTCAAACATCAGAGTCAGTTTGAGTGATGTGTGATGAGGCTACAGGTCAGTGGCGGACTCCGACACTGACCTGATTCTTGTTCTCTGCCAGTCACATTCCAGTTTCAGTAAATAAAGGTACAAATACAACAGTTATTAATTAATTAAGTATTAATACTCTATTACAGGTAACAGAGTATTAATACTCTATTACAGGTAACAGTATTAATACTCTAAGTATTAATACTTTGTTTAAAAAACAGCCCAGTGTAAATAAAGAGTTGATTTATTCTCTGCCATTGAATTATCCTCAATAAAAACAAACATTCACATTCTGTAACATTTTCCATCAAAACGATTTAAACGAAAATCAAATAAAAAGTTAAGTAAATAAGCCAGTTGTATTAATAAATCACAGTCAGGAGTTACATGAAACAACAGATATTAAAATGTTCCAGATGTTATTACAGAGAATAAGACTGATGGTTAATGACGTCACACGGAGGGGAGGAGCATATCTACTCATCCACACGCGCGCGCACGCATACACGCACGGGTCGCAGCTGCCTGCGGACTGTTGTTGTTCAGCTCGACAACGAAGCTAACAGCTAACAGCTAACACGAACAGTGAAGATGTCGTCTGACTGACACGCGGCGCGACGCTCGCGCAGCATAATTCTCAGCGGTTATGTTCATTAGCTCGGGTTAGCTCAGATTAACCCGGGTTAGCTGTCCCACTCCGGGCTTTATGTCGTCGTTGTGGGGGAGGACGAGCTAGTTAGCTGCTTAGCTCCGTTAGCATGTTCCAGCTAATCGACCAGTGTTATTGATGTTAGCCTCCTCAGCCGGGCTCCGCTGGAGGAGACTGGTTAGCTGTTAGCCTCGGGTTAATTTGTATCTATAGAAATAGAGCTAGCGTATGTTGTCCAGTTGGCCTTAGCTCGCTGCTGCTTTAGTTAGCTACGCTGTGTGTTGTGGTTTTAAAGCGTATTCCGGGTTAATCCCGTTATCTGTCGCTGTATTTAGACAGCAGTGGTTTATCATCTGAAATGTCTGTTTAATGCGTCTGTTCTGTCGTGCTAATGCTAGCTGTTAGCCGAAGCTAACGGACTCTTAAGTCTTTGTTTCCATCGGGGGACAGTTTACAATGTGAAGCAGGTTAGCTATGACTGTTAGCTTAGCTTGTAGCCGGTTTAACCGTAATATCTAAGGTTAGTGAGTGTAGCAGATGCTAAGCTAACAGCGAATTCGGTAGCACAGCACAGAGGGTAAGATTTCAGTGTTTGATTTGATTTGTCGGTGAAATGCAGCTGTCAGCTCGCCCAGCTGTGTGCTGACCTTCATCATCATCACCATCATCATCTGCTGGAGACTGAAGGGTTACTATGGCCCTCAGACCAGGCTGCAGGCAGAGCGTCGTCTACCTGCTCATCATCTCAGGTGAGTTCTCCGGCTCGGGCCCAGCTCAGGTGTCTGAAGTCATCCAGACTGTCAGTCATCATCATCCTGCTGATTAACAGCGTGGAAGTGAAACATAAAGAACCTATGGTGTGTCATCACTTCCTGTTCTTGAGGTTATTATATGAGATTTTCATACAAAATGTTGAATTTAATATCGTGCAGTTAAATGATCCATCTGATGTAATAATAAACCTTTGGATTGTATTAAGCAGAGTAACTCAGGTCCGTTTAACATGTGTAGGAGTTAAATCTCTGCTGTGAGTTATAAATAATTATATGTGAATTTAACGTGAGATTTGGTTTTAAACGTTATTAAACACCTTTCTAACTTTGACATCATAGAGAGCTGGACTTGTTTTAGTTTCTTCAGTTCAGAGCTGAAGAACCCTTTTGGACGAGAGGTGACTGTCAGAACCGTATGGTACCGCACATGGACCCCTCATGACGGATCTGGATGACTGAGAACCTTCATCAACATATTAACAGGATTAATTTGTCTGTAATGTGCAAACAGCTCGTTAACATGTTATTGTTGATGTGAATCACCTCCGAGTCAGTTCAGCTGATGGTTTCATTAGTGATTAATGGTCTGAACGTGCTGCAGTCAGTGTTTCACCAGGCGACGTCTTTCTGTCCTCTTTGGTTTCTAAAGATGAAACATGAGACAAATGTTTTGATGTTTCTGTCTGAAAGGATTCGGAGATGATCCAGATCGTTTCACATGAATTGTTGAGGTGAACATGTGATGTCAGAGGAGTTAAGCGTTGACGGGTCATTTCCTGTTGGTCTTTTGTCATGTTATGTCAGTCTGAGCATTAGCAGCAATGCTAACCTTAGCTTCTTTCTGTTATTTGTCACGTGTGTTTCCCAGGATGCATTGCTGTGTCTCAGAGGAACGACAACGTCTATGTGTCCGGAATATCTAACGGTGAGGACACAACCGCAATAATGTGACATCAGACACAAACGCTGGGAAGAGCTAAACATCTGAAGTGGGGGTGTAACTACCTGTCTGTCTGTCTGTCTGTCTGTCCGTCTGCCTGCGAAACTGTCTGACTGACTGACTGTCTGTCTGTCTGTCTGTCTGTCTGCCTGTCTGTCTGCCTGTCTGCCTGCCTGTCTGTCTGTCTGTCTGTCTGTCTGTCTGACTGACTGACTGACTGACTGACGGTCTGCCTGTCTGCCTGTCTGTCTCTCTGTCTAGCCTGTGGCGAGGTGGCGGAGCTCCTGCGGGCATCCAGCGGCGTCATCACCAGCCCCGGGTGGCCGTCTCAGTATCCGTCCAGACTGAACTGCAGCTGGAACATCAGAGCTCGACCCGGCGACACCATTACCATCAGGTGACAGACGGCCTCTTTCCATGGTTTACAGAACCAAAACCGCGCAGCATAAAACCTTTATTTAACAATTACTTCTTCTCTCCTCTCGTAGTTTCCAGGACTTTGACCTCCAGGGATCCCACCGCTGCGCCTCAGACTGGATGTCCATCAGTAGCTACCGGAGCCTGGACGGGCTGCGGGTCTGTGGTTCGTCCCTGCCGCCCCCCTACATCTCCTCCCAGGACCACGTGTGGATCCACTTCCACTCGGACGACAGTCTGACGGGGAAGGGCTTCAGACTGTCCTACATCACCGGTGAGGACGTAGGACGCCCAGTGTTGGCAGGGTGACATCACAGGACCAAAAGCTACTGATCCATGAACCCTGAGGGGACCGACGTGAACACGTGTGAGAGACGCTTCATCAGACCGTTACCGATCAATAATCAATAATGTTGTTGCAGGTAAACCGGAGGCGTCCAGCTGTGACGTGGACCAGTTCCACTGCTCTAATGGGAAGTGCATCCCGGACTGGTGGCGCTGTAACTCCATGGACGAGTGCGGAGACAATTCAGACGAGGAGCTGTGTGTGGACTCTCCCTTCTCCTTCCAGCCCTGCAGCCTGAACCAGTTCCCCTGCCTGTCCCGCTACACCCGGATCTACACCTGTCTGCCTCACAGCCTGCGCTGCGACGGCAGCATCGACTGTCAGGTAACGAGCTAGACCCAGACCCAGACCAGACCAGATGCCGTCACTCAGACCAGCTGAGTGTCAGTTATAATATCAGCTACTTAGAACTGTTCTGGTTCCCGGGCTGCTCAGAACTGTGGGGTGTGTAAGTGGAAACACATCCACGTTTCACTAATCAATACAGATCGATCGATCGTTAATGTTTCATAAGGCTGATTGACTGAAACGTGCCAGGTTATGGTGTCTGGACTCCACATCTGAACGAGCCATTGGATCAAGATCCATCCTGGGCTGAGACCCAGGACAGACCCAGAACTCGCTGGAGGGATTATATATCTCATCTGGCCTGGGAATGCCTCAGGATCGCCTCCAGTGGGTTCTGGTCTGCACCGGGCCTCCTCCTCCACAGGGGGGCCAGAAGGATTCAGGAGCAGTGGTTCCCCTGAGTCCAGACACCACCAGAGACCAGAACCACAGTTGAGAAGCTGAACCCTGAGCTAATCCCTCTGAACCACCAGCTCAGAGACATGAAATGTCCTCTGGTTCTGGTTCTCCGTGGTTCTGGATGGAGGTTCTCAGTCAGGTTCAGGACCACAGTGGTTCTCCTCCCTGCTGAGACGGTCCTGGCCTTGACCCTGCAGGAACAGTTTCAACAGATCTCAGTCATTTGTTCCCTTGTTTCTTCAGGACCTCGGCGATGAGATCGACTGTGACGTTCCAACGTGTGGAGAATGGTTAAGGAACTTCTACGGTTCCTTCAGTTCTCCAAACTACCCCGATTTCTACCCTCCAGGAAGTAACTGCACCTGGCTGATCGACACCGGAGACCACAGGAAGGTAACATCAGACCTTCGTCCAACACCACACCTGGTGGAGAATCCCCACCAGCTCCTCCCTGAAAGCTGCCGTCTTCTCCCCCTGCAGGTCATCCTCCGGTTCACAGACTTTAAACTGGACGGGACCGGATACGGCGACTACGTGAAGGTCTACGACGGCCTGGAGGAGAACCCTCGCCGTCTCCTCAGGGTGCTGACCGCCTTTGATTCCAGAGCGCCAGTCGCTGTGGTGTCATCGTCCGGGCAGCTCCGAGTCCACTTCTATGCCGATAAGATCAACGCGGCCAGAGGGTTCAATGTCACCTACCAGGTGTGTTCTGAAGGTGGACAGGTTCTGTTTAACTTGGTTCTGCTGTCCCTCCATCCTCTGAAGGTGGACGGGTTCTGTTTAACTTGGTTCTGCTCTCCTTCCGTGTTCTTAAGGTGGACGGGTTCTGCCTGCCATGGGAGGTTCCCTGTGGGGGGAACTGGGGCTGTTACACCGAGCAGCAGCGCTGTGACGGGTACTGGCACTGTCCAAACGGTCGTGATGAGCTGAACTGCTCATCGTGTCAAGAGGACGAGTTCCCCTGTTCCAGAAACGGAGCGTGTTACCCTCGATCTGACCGCTGTAACTACCAGAACCGATGTCCCAATGGTTCTGATGAGAAGAACTGCTTCTTCTGCCAGCCGGGGAATTTCCACTGCAAGGTACCGAACGTCTGCTGGACAAAGAACCTCACAAATGTTTAGTGTGACTGTACAATCTACTTCAGGTCCATTTACTGAGGTTCTGTAGTTCTGTTTGTTTTAGCCAGTGCACAGCGTCAGTCTACGGCACGCAGCTTGTATGATGTCATTATGTGATTATTGATTATCGAACGGAAGCTGAAGTACAGAAAGACATTTGATAAATAACTTAAGAACAGATGAACGCGTTCTCCGCGATCTCCATGTTCTCCTCGTTCTCAATGTTTTAGTGTCGTGAACATTTGTCTGTTTGACGTTTGACCTCCTGCAGAACAACCGCTGTGTGTTTGAGTCGTGGGTGTGCGACGCTCAGGACGACTGTGGCGACGGCAGCGACGAGGAGAGTTGTCCCGTCATCGTTCCCACACGAGTCATCACCGCCGCCGTCATCGGCAGCCTCATCTGTGGCCTCCTATTGGTCATCGCCCTCGGCTGCACCTGCAAGCTCTACTCACTGCGCATGTTTGAACGCAGGTGAGGATGGACCCCTCTGATTGGTCACTATTCTCACTGTTGGCTGTGATTGGTCCTGATGAGCTGTGATTGGTCATTACAGGTCGTTTGAAACACAGCTGTCCAGAGTGGAGGCGGAGCTACTGAGGAGGGAAGCCCCACCCTCATATGGTCAGCTGATCGCCCAGGGACTGATCCCACCTGTGGAGGACTTCCCAGTGTGCTCTGGGAGCCAGGTACAGAGTGCACACCTGTCTGTCTGTCACCTGACTGTCTGTGTCTGTTAGGCAGGTAAATACATGTTTTTTTCAAAGGAAAACTTTATTTAAATCTTGAATATTTGTCTCTGTGCGTCGGCAGGCGTCCGTTCTGGAGAACCTCCGTCTGGCTGTCCGCTCTCAGCTCGGCTTCACCTCCCTCAGACTCCCTTCTTCCAGTCGTCATAGTAACCTGTGGCGCCGTCTCTTCACCTTCTCGCGGTCCCGGCGGTCCGGATCTTTGGCTCTGGTCTCTGCTGACTTGGAGGACAGTGCTGGTACTGGCAGCACTGGGAGTTCTGGATCAGACCTGCTGTCTCCAGACTCAGACGACACAGACACGGAGGGTGAGCGGGGGAGAGAGCGCGGTGTGGGCGCAGTGGGTGGATCTGTTGCCCCGCTGCCCCAGAAAACCCCGCCCCCGACCGCTGTGGAGGCTGTGGTATCCATGACGACATCAGCGACTTCCTTGACCTCAACGCCCAGCCAGAACGGAGGCTGTGACAGGCCCAGAGAGACACCGGCCTCCTCCAGCCCTGTTGCCGTGGTAACCTCCAGTCTGGATCCAGAGTGTCATAGTGACACCACAGAGGCCCAGGCTCCACCCACCTCCGCCCTGCAGCGGCTGGCCCAGAACCTGCACCGCCTGGCCAGGAACCTGACCAGAACAGGCCAGAACCACCAAGACCAGACCTGGAGCAATCACAGCCCACTTCGCCAGCTGGAAACAGGAAGAAGTGGGGCCGAGACTGCAGAGCGACAAGGAAGCAGAGAAGAAGAAGAAGACGTGGAGCTCCTGATCCCCGTCTCTGACTCTGACTCTTCACCCTCGGTCAGCGACGTCCGGCAGCCGCTGCTGGAGCCACACCCCTCCTCCACCACAGGCCACGCCTCCCGCCATCACCATGGGAAAAGCTGTCGAGGAGGGCGGAACGGCCCCTGTGAACACTGCGGGATTGTCCACACGGCTCAGATCCCTGACGCCTGTCTGGAGGCCACGGGCAAGACAGAGAGCAGCGACGACGAGTTGCTGCTGCTCTGCTAACGAGCTGTCATGCTAACACTAATTCCACAATGATCCAACACTTACAGCTAGCTAATATGCTAACTGACAGGTTGCTAGTACCCTGATATAACACCTACAGCTAGCAACATGCTAACTGACATGGTCTGGTAATCCTGCTAATACTACACTACTCTGACAATTGGCTAACGAGCCATCTGATTGGCTTATGCCTCTAATATTACCCTGACCCAACACCTCAGACTTTAAACAGCTAGCCAACATGCTAACATCTCATACTAACTATAATCAGCAAACAGGTCAACAGATAAGCCTGGGTAACAGTCGACCTTAATGCTGACACTTAATTTGGATAATCTAACACTGGTTAGCACATGTTAGCATGTTACCCGGATTAATGGTTAGCTCTCAGTAATGTCAGAGATGAACAGACCAATGAGAGACTGAGCGAAGTGATGTCACTGATTGAATTGTGATGCTGGTACGACTATGAAAACTCTCCCCTGTTGTTTTTCCGTCCGTTAAAGCAGTCCTCTCCTCCCTGCAGGCAGACTTCATGAATGGTGACTTCCTGCCTGTTGGTACAACTGTAAAATGTGTCCTGAGAGAACAAACTGATGGTTCCATACTGAGAACATTAAACTCTGATCCAGGAACATGTTCCACTCCTAATCAGATGCAACAGTTTGATTTGTCCCCATGTTGTGCTGGTTGTTGAGTAAGTTGAAAAATGACAAGGGTCATATCACCGATGGAGGTAGCTAAAGGTACGTGTGTGTGTGTGTGTGTGTGTCAGATGTGACAATCACCTCATCAAACATCCTCATACGCTGTAATTGATGAACTTCTGTATCAGTACATGTTGAAACTGAAGCACAAGGACACAAACACCCTTCAAACCATCCTCACAGCTGTTTGCTACAAACTGATGCTAATGCTAAGTGTGCTACCTCCACAGGTCATGTGACCCTCGTCACAGGACCTGGTTCTGGTTCCCACCTGGTGTTTAATATTGGACTTGTTTGGTTCTCTGCTTGGTCCTAAAGGGAAGACAAGGTTCTAGACTGTTACAGAAAATGTTCTGACCGGTCAGTTTGAGAGAATATAAGAGAAGCTTAAAGAACTTTTCATGTGTTTGAAAGGTCAAAGGTCACGAGTCGTCTTTACACGACACACCCTGTGACATCATTTCCTGAACAGAACTGTCCACTTCCTGTTTCTGTCCTCAAACTGAAGCCATTGAACCGGACCGTCTGTATTTATGATGTATGTTTTTTGGTACTCGGCTGACCTGGTGTGACTCTGTGTATTTATTATTGTTATTATTATTATTATTATTATTAATATGACTGTTCTTATATTATTATTAATTTGTTGTGTTGTTTTTCTGACCTGCATGATTCAAATTGTTGGTGTTTAGTTTTTCTTTGAGTCTGTAAAGTAAAAGAATCTGTTTAGCTGCGATAAAGATTAAAGGTTCCTGTTTCAACCTGTTGACTCGAGCTCAGTTTTATTAAACGGTGACGTCGTTTAATTAAAGTGACGTCACTGCTCAGATCCTGGTGTTGTCACAGTGTCTCCCTCTGCTGGTCAGACTGCAGCACTGCTCTCTGAGGCTCAGGTGAGTTTTAATTTGAATTCAAGGGACATTTAAGAAAACCATGAAGAGAAAAACACAAGTTTGAATTGATCAAATCAGCAGTTTACATATTTAAATATTTGATGTTGACTCGTCACCAGAATCACTTCCTGTTGGATTAAAATTGTTTCAGATGTTTTTATGCAGTTTCTCCGTAACCGTAGCTTTCGCCTCCATCATGGTGGTGTTCGTCTCCGTCACTTGTTGTAATCTTTGTTGAACCAGCAGAATCTTGTGTTACCTGTAGAACCTTCACAGAACCAGAGTTGTATCTGTGATCCCAGCAGAACCTTATCAAGCAGACAATGTGGTAACCTTGCAGAACCTTACAGAACCAGTCATTTAAAACACATTTTTCTGCAATGAGAATAATTTTATTTGTCATGTTCTTTAGCAGTTTTTCTTATGTTCTTATGTTCTAATGTTCCATGCAAAAACAAAAAGTCTCCAGACCGCCATGTTTCTGTGTCGTCATGGAAACTATCGGTCTATGACTCTGGACATGCCTCTAACAGTCACGTGACTCCTGAGGAGCTGCTGTGATTGGCTGGTAGCTGCAGGTCACATGGCCTCTTGTCTTTTCTTTTCCCAGCATCCTTTGCTGTGTTGCTTTGCCTTCACTCAGAGTCACTTCCTCATTGAGCATCAGGGGGCGGAGCCTTGCTCTTCCTCCCTGTGACATCACTGTTGTGATGTCATCATGCAGCATGCAGCAGCAGAGGAGGATCATGGGACTGTTTCAGGCTCCACCCAGCAGCATGTCCCCTCCTGTACACTCCAGGCTCATTGCTGTGGCGAAACTGTTGGTCCGACCCCCTGACGCTAGGACTTGCTGCCCTCTGTCTCCTTATTGGTCAGTGGGGCCAAAGCAGGGTCCACCAATGAGGTGGCGGGAAACAGTTTAAACCAGCCAATCACCATGTTTGACAGGTCTAGATCGTCCAATAGGATCTGAGCAGCGCCCATGAAGGATTTATGATCCATCCGACCGTAGTCGCCCCACACGATGATCTGCAGACAGGCAGGTGAGACAGACAGGTGAGATAGGTCAGTCAGACAGACGGTCAGGTTGGGTATAAACTGGCTGCAACTCACAAATATCTGGTGTGTTGAATGCTAACGTGCTAACTTTAGCAAGATTAACAATTTGTTTTACATAAAAAAAATGTCCTGACAGATTTTCACTGTCGTCATCTTCTACAGGAAGTCTTGAACTGAAAACAGACTGATTGGTTCTGGATTATGAGAACCCTGAGTGAAGCTGGTCAGTGACTGAGACAATCGATCATGTGACGTTTACCTGCAAAACTTTTCCTTCTGGGTTTTCCTCAAACTGCAGCTGTTGCTGATAAAGAGGGTCGAGTGTTTTTCTCGCCAGACGAGTTCTTCTCTTCAACACACACTTTCCATTATCCATCAGGTACACCTTCACATATGGAGCTACACACACACACACACACACACACACACACACACACACACATAGTGTGAACAGGTGAAAGTACTTTGTGTGAAACAAAAACAGGTGTAGGTGCCTTATCAGTGATGTCTTAGTCCACCTCCTCTGTTCAAGGACGTTTGTTCCAGTTTGACATAGATTCTGTTACTCCTCTTTCAAACCGTCTGTCTTCTCTGGACAACACGTTGACATCGTGTCCTCACAGGACTGATGTCTCCCCTTCAGATGGAAGTGGACTGCAGAGTCTCTGCTGTCTCTCTGTCAGACTGCTGTCCAGGTGGCCTACCACCCCATTTCACACCTAAGATGCTGTACTGAGTTCTCTCTCAAGACAGTTAAACAACCGTACACACCTGGGCTCACCTGGGCTCACCTGGGCTCACCTGGGCTCAGCAACCCACATCAAAGTCTGTTGGGTCAACAACCCACAAGTGGCCCGAACGACTCTGACTCAGAGCTGACTTGTCCTTAACGACTCTGTAATGACTCCCACAAAAAAAATCTTGCTGCTGCCCCAGTTGGTCAGAACTGAGACCCACAATGTGTATTAGTGTTTTTAAGTGTGTACCAGTGTTACCTGGAGTGTTTTTGTTGCCTTGTTTTCCCACCAGCCCTCGCGCTCGGATCACCTCCACGTCTAGACGCTCCTTCCTGTACACCATCCCAATCTGGATGTCACCTGACCACCACACAGCCAATCACAGCATCTCATGTTATGATGTCACAGGTAACAGTCATGTCATCTCTGGCATTCATATGTATCAGGGAAAAGATATGTATTATTGTGAAAAAATTAAATGTTAATGATGATGTAGAGTATTACATAAAGTCTGAAGACAGTTTTGATTGGTCATTACCCATAGGGGGGGTGGCCAGAGTCTGCCGTCCAGCCAGCTGGGCGGGGCCTAATCCCTCCAGGAAACCAGTGAACTGTTTGTCTGATGCCAACTTCACTCCCGGAAATATCAGACTGAAGATACAAACGCATGAATACATTCGTCACAGAGAGAAAATTGAAATGTATTAAAAATATTATTTGAAAATATTAAAATTCCTCTAAGAACACTAAAACATCGCTCCTCTATTTAACAAAATTTAGCATAAAGAGGAGTGAGAACAGAGACAGGAGTTGCTCTCACGCTCCAGGTTTGGGATCCTCGGCGTCAGGGTCACGGCTCAGCTGTCGGGTGAAACGAGATTTAAACTCGACAGCCAGACCGGTTTCTACACTCCTCTGGACAGGAAGTCTCACCACTTTCTTCTTCTTCTCCTCCTCTGGATGGACAGAAGGGAAGAGACCAACGAAGAAGAAAATTAACAGCTGAACCAATTAGAGCTCTGAACAAACTTGAACTGAATGAAGAAGTGTGGTGGTCGTCGAGGCAGACTGATAAAATATCACACATTGTCATCAGTATAAAACTTTACACCAAATACTTGAAGCAGCAGGAGGCTAAACACTGATCGTCCACCTGAACATTTAAACCATCCCTGTGTAAAGTGGGACTGACCCTCAGGGTTGAGCTGCGAGGCGCTCTGACTCTTCTTTCCCAGTCCGACCATTCCCATCATCTTTGCTCCAAAGCTTGAGCGTCGTTTTTTGTCATCATCGTCATCGTCGTTTCGCCCCAATGAACAAATTTCCCCTCCAACACTCGATGACTTTGTGATGGGAGCTCCAGGCGCCGCCGCTGCCCTGCAGGAGAAGAAAGGACCACCTGTCAATCACTTGGGGCGGGGTGGGGCATGGGTAAAGGGGGGGCAGGGGGTCACTACTGTTGCTATGATGAATGGTCTGGAGCGCCTCATTGGTCTGTTGCTTACTTTGCAGGTTCAGGCTCCGACTCCTCTCCTTCCTCCACTGATTCGCTCTTTTGCAAAACAGCTCCACCCTCAGCTGCCCCCACTACTTCCTGCGTTCCCTCTGACCCCGACCCCACCTCCACTGATTGGCCCTGCAGAGCCTCCACCTGACTGTGTGAGCCAATGAGAGGAGAGAACAGCAGCATGCAGACAGATTGATGAAGAGTAATGAACTCATGCTAATGAAAAGAAAAAATGCTAATGCACAGAACATTGAATGTAAAAATGCTAACATGTGAACATATACATGCTAACCACTGACTGATGCATTGTGCGATGTGTGTTAAACGGGGGCACACGACATCACATGCACTGTGACCGCTGTGTTGCTTCCTGTGGCGCCCCCTTAGGGATGCACTGATCCGACTTTTTCAGTCCTGATACCGATACCGATGGCTGGACTTAGTGTATCTGTCGATACCCGATACCGATCCGATACCATCCATCCATCCAATTTCGTTCGCTTATCCGGGGCCGGGTCGCGGGGGCAGCTGCCTGAGCAGGGACGCCCAGACTTCCCTCTCCCTGGACACTTCCTCCAGCTTTTCCGGGAGGATCCCAAGGCGTTCCCAGGCCAGCTGGGTGACATCGTCACACCAGCGTGTCCTGGGTCTTCCTCGGGGTCTCCTCTCGGCGGGACATGCCAGGAACACCTCCCGAGGGAGGCGTCAATCTCGCGTTCCATCCTTCCCTCACTCGTGAACAAGACCCCAAGATACTTGAACTCCTCCACTTGAGGCAGGAACTCTCCCCCAACCTGGAGGGAGCAAGCCACCTTTTTCCGGACAATATCCGATACCGTTGTTGAATTAATAATAAACTGTATACCTTCCACCTTATACCTTCCTTCCTCCATGTGGAAGAGACTAAAGGCACCAGACTTTCCTAAGACAAAATAATCAAACAGTTACCAAACATGTGTAACATTATTAATAATAATAATAATGGTAATACATTTAATTTATATAGCGCCTTTCAGGGTACCCAAGGACACTTAACAAAGTGGAACAAAAAAAACAAAAAATAAATGGAGCGCGGTATCGACAGATACACAAAGTCCAGCCATCAGTATCGGTATCAGGACTGAAATAAAAAGTTGGTCAAACAACAACTAGTGCTCTTCCAGCATGCCACACACTGATGCTGACGAATGACATAGGATGTGCTGCGACGGAGGAAAAAAAAACTGGATTGGCCCTTGGATCTGTTCATTTTTCCGATCCCCAATCCAGCCATTTTGTCAATATCGGGGCCGATATCCGATCTTAATATCGGCTCGGTGCACCCCTACGCCCCCTCAGCACAGACATTTAACAACTGCTGCGGCCTGAAGAGGTCACTTAACTGTGACACAGGAAAATGATCCTGGTCTGTGATTGGCTGCTGATCTCACCTGATCCTGCTGACAGATCTGACGTCAGTAGACATGGCGGACACATCGCTGACATCACTGTCTGACGACTTGAAGGACAGACTGTCTCTCATCTGCAGACAGGACAGGTGGACAGGTGAGCTGGTCTATGACATCATCAGTGACGCATCTATTGTGTACATGTTTTATGTTTTGATCATCTCACCTTTGACGGATCCTTCATCACACCTGCAGAAGGAGGAGGAGAAGTTATTACATTACGACATTGTCATAGTTTTAGTTAGTTTGACAGCGATGTCTGACATCATCAGATGGACCTGATGTCACTGTAATTATACATTTCTGACATTAAAACTATCTGAATTCTGTTTTCAGCCTCAAAATAAAAAAAAAAGAATTTTCAATTTCTGAGAACAAGACGAACAGAATAATCTGCTGACAAGTTAAATTTCACCTGCTGACACCTCGCCTGCACACGATGACCGAGGATGGACAGAAACATCAAAGAAGACAGAATGAAAGAATGGATGCATTAAAACAAGAGCAGGAAATCCAAACCACACAAACTGATCCACTTCCTCTAATCATCTCATCGGGTTACAAATGAGTCTCCTCAGGGGTCTAACGAGTCTCCTCAGGGGACTAACGAGTCTCCTCAGGGGTCTAACGAGTCTCCTCAGGGGACTAACGAGTCTCTTCAGGGGACTAAAGAGTTGCAACTCAACTCTACAGGGGGAGGGGCTAAAAGGTGGTACCATACCATTGGCTGTTTTCTTCTGCTGGTCCTCCCATGTGACCTCTACAACATGGCAGAGAGAGATGATTGGTCAGACTATCTATCCAGCTGAGCACTCTGACACAAACCAGTTAAACCAGTAGGATGAGTCACATCCCAGTAACATCAACGACACCTACAATCCACCTGTACAAGTGACACCTGAACGCATCATCAGAGCCACCTGAGACAGACTGACCTTTCCTAGTCCCTCCAGGTGTCGCGGAGCGTCTGTCAGGTTCTGACACGCACAGGTAAGATGTGATGTCATCATGATGTAATGAAGATGAACACAAGAAAGATTAAATGAACAGTCATGATGGAGAACTGACTACTGGTTCAACTGGTTCTACACTGATTTAAAATCCACACTCATATCAATCCTGTGATGTACACACCTGGAGTCTGTGGAGGCGGGGCAGGTGAGGGAGCAGGTGAGGGGGCAGGTGAAGGGGTAGGTGTTGGAGCAGGAGGAAGTGCATGTTCAGGAGGTGGCTGCGAATGGACTACAGAAGCTGGGGGCGGGACTGCAGCGGGTGCTTTGGCTGCGGGCGGTACTTGAACAGGTGCCGGGGCTGGAGGCGGGACTTGAATAGGTGCCGGGGCTGGGGGCGGGACTTGAATAGGTGCCGAGGCTGGGGGCGGTACTTGAATAGGTGCCGAGGCTGGGGGCGGTACTTGAATAGGTGCCGAGGCTGGGGGCGGAGGTTGGGACACTGTTTGGGAAGGCAAAGGTGTGGTTGCAGGTGCGGATATGGGTGCAGGTGCAGGTGCACGTGCGGATATGGGTGCAGGAGGAGGGTGGGGTTGGGTGCTTACAGGAGGAGGCGGGGCTTGGATTTGTATAAGAGGTGGCGGTTGATGATTGACAAGGGGGGGGGCTTGTTTGTGGAAAGGGGGAGGGGTCTGATGATAAATGGGCGGAGCCGTTGCGGTTGACACTCCTGTTGTGGGCGTGGCTAAAATGATAGAAGACAACAATGAAAAAGAAAGGACCACAATGAGGTGATGAATGATCACATGATCAATGACTCAACAGGTTACCAATCACAAACTACTACCTCTTTAAACAAGTACAAGTACAGTGATAAAGTCTGAGGTGAGGCCTGACGGTGAGCAGGTACCTGAAGCACCAGAAGGACTCAGGTGCTTCCGGACCCACCTGCCTGAATAATTTGGGGAACCACTTCCTGTATTGTTGGTCCACTGACTGACCAGCTCTGACTGTTCCGTCGTTAGAGGGGCGTGGACAAAGTCTGAAGCTTCCAGGGGTTTTGTGGAGACTGTCTGTGGAGTCTGAAGGTGTCAGTCTGCTGCAGACGCTGGATTGAAGGACACACATCATGCTGTGATTGGTCCGGTATGTGACAGTGGTCTGAACTTCAAGTGTCTCCACATTTGAACTATTCATAAAAAGCCTCAGAGTTGTTGGAGACAGACTGCTGAGTCTGAACACTGACGACCAACAGGAGGCTCACCTGACCTCCACAACAGGTGGAGCAGCACCACGTCCACCCCCTGAGCCGGTCCACTGCTCACCTTCTTATCAACCAATCAAATCAAGCTGTATTGTCACATACACAATCAGATACAGTACAACATATAGTTAAGTATGGTCGCTGAATGTAACACACCCTGAGCACTGGGGCCA
Source organism: Diplodus sargus (assembly GCA_903131615.1). Taxonomy (NCBI): domain Eukaryota; kingdom Metazoa; phylum Chordata; class Actinopteri; order Spariformes; family Sparidae; genus Diplodus; species Diplodus sargus. The sequence goes on along the minus strand of CAEMYA010000572.1, from coordinate 127,845 downwards.
CTGGGAGGACTGGGGCCCATAATTCCATTTCCCCAGCAGGACAAAGTCACACTTACATAATTTCAACAGTGGCAAATATTTACCCTCGTTCACTTGTATTTTTTGTGATTAAAAGGGCAAATAAAAAATTTGCATCCGGGGGTGAAATAGAAAAACCACAACAGTTATGACCCTCCAACGGAAACTGAGATCAAGGTGCTTCACATTGTCCTCAGTCACCTGCATCCCTGTTGACTAAACATTAAACCTGACAAACTGACAACTTGCCACAGCTGGGATGGAACCAGGACCGGTCAGTCCGACTGACTTACCTCATGTGACCTCACAAATATGATCCAGCTCTGCTCAGAACAGATCGCACATTTGGATGGAAAGAGCTCAGCAGCTGGACATAAAAAGTCTGATCAATGCATCCTCTGACCGACCACCAGGGTGCATCCCTCCTAGAACTGATCCAGGAGAAGCCTCCAGTATCCAAGACGCTTCATAGTTTCATAACGGAGCTATGGCTTTCACCTGAGACTAAATTCTGTTGGATGACACAGCTTCAGGGTTCTGGAGGTAACAAACCCGATCCATTCTAGGAGATAACCCCAGTGAGAGCTGGAGGTTCCTGATTATCTCTGGGACTGGGACCAGGACCAGGACCAGATCTGAAGCAGACTGAGATCTGAAGACCATTCTTGGACAGAAACCTGGACCCTCTTTAGGGACTACATCGCGTGCCCCATCACACCAACATGTGATGAGGATGTAGTATATGTTCTGAAACACAAACTATTACCTGGTATCAAGCAAGTACAGGAAAAAACTATGAGTGCTAGCATGTTCTGCTTTAAATGTACTAGTTCTAAGGTGAAGAACGTCACTCAGGTGTTAAACCACGCACAGTGTGTACCTGTCTGCACACAGTCAGAGGGTTCTCCATCTGAAAGAAAGAACCCACTGTTAGACCACCTCTACCTCCATGTTCTTTCAGATATTTGCACAAACTAGCGCAGATCCTCAACCTAATCATCTTTCCATCTTTATGATGATGATTCACAGATGGACCTCGGTAGAGACCAACGGATGGTCTCATGAACAGACGGACTCATGAACCGGATGTCTGCTAACTAACAGTCTTTTCGCAAATTTAACATCCTTGTTTGGTTTCTAACGACACAAGACAAAAAACAAAAAGTATGATCAACATTCTGAACGAGCTGCTGATCCTGATCCATCTATTGTTCCTGTGTACTTGTGATGTTATGATCTTGTGATCTTGTGTTCTAGAGTTCCTGAGTTCTTGTGTAAATGTTAAAGAAATAAACAGCTCAGATGCTTTAACTGTGAGCCCTCCCAATCAGCTTCATGTGACCACAGCAGAAGCATCACGTGACAGCTAACTGACGGACTCACTTCTGTCCCCAGATCCTTTAGGTGGGATGACGGGCAGCTGGCGTCCTCGGCGGCCACAGACCGGCGTTCCTGACGGACTGGTCTGAGTTGATCCGCCTCGTGCATTTGTCCTGAAAAGAATAAAAACACAGGAATCAAACTACCAACCTGAGAGGAGGGGAGCAAGGCAGCAATGGCACAGTCAAAGGGTCAGAGGCCACAGTGGTCTTAGTCGTTGGTGATGGAAGGTCAACTAAGCTATGCTAAGCTATGTTGGCTAACTTCGAGCTAGTGTAAAGTAACTTCTAAATCTTATGTATGTTTCGACCAACTGGTTGAAAGATTCATGGAGATCATCTGCAGACGTCTTTTTAAAGAAGAAACAACACAATCGTCCGCTGAAACAGTTCAACATCAGAAATAAAACACATTAGTTTAAAACACTCAGGGCTTATATTAGCTCATGTTAGCTAATGTTAGCCAATGTTAGCTCGTGTTAGACACAGATGTTTTAAATAAATGACATCACTGAGTGTGAGCCTGTCAGTCTGTCACTGTCTGTGGAGTTAAAAGAAACAGAAATCAAAAGTCTTCAGGAGCTCATGCAACACAACAAACAAACAGCCCGAAACATTTATTCAGAAAATAGAACAGAAACAAACATGCACAAAAGGAAAATGAAGGTTATTTCCACAGACAGACGACAGGTAGTTAGTGGTGTGATGTCACTGTTAGCCAATCAGGAAGCAGAGGAGGAGGGGTTAAAAGAAAATAATAGAGCTGTTTTCTGACTGGTCAGCTGCAGGTCACCTGGTCGGGGCAGGTGAGGGGGGGGCAGAGCGTCTGGAGCTCAGGTGGGAGGAGTCAGCTCTGTCCGTGGAGTGGGAGCGCGTGTAGACAGGGCGGTCGGTCATCGCTCGCTGGTCAGCTGACCGAGAGCGACTGTAGTAATCCTGCCGGTCCATCTGACGACTGTACCTGCACATCACCATGACAACAAGTCACCTGCAGGAGGGGTTGGTTAGTCACCATGACGACTATTGGCTTGTCGTACCTGTTGACAGCTTTGATTAAACAGGAAGTTTAAGGCACTGAAGAACTGAAGTCAAACTCCAACAAAAAGAAAACTGAAAAGGGTTGAAACATCAATTTCCCATTAGGCCTCCAGGACACAGCAAGGGATGCTGGGAGAGAAATGAGGGAAAGTCTGGGGTCGCTCTCAACAGAGAGTCTGACATCATCAGCTCAGGTGATCTGACACACCTGTACACCCGCTCTATGACACACTCAATTCTTTACTGACATTTGGAAACGTCACTACAAAGAATGTCAGTGGACCAGAGCATGTGAGCGGAGGTGAGCGGCGAGAAGTTCCCGCTCCCCGCTTACGTGGGAGTTCGCTCCTTCGCTCCATCACTCAAAGTTATCCCAGACAGCTCCGCTCAAAGACCGCTCTCCGCTCACCTAAAATTTCATTCAGCTCTGGTGAAATCGCTCCACGCTCGCTCAAATTTAAAAGAGGGAACAATTCCTGACGTTGCACCTATATTACACCATATATATATGTCTGCTTGCTTTTGGAAATATTTTACAAACTCCATCTCTCAACGAATGACCTCTGATGTAGGCTAACCCTTGAAGGCACATGTGAGTCTGGACTTGTGCATGCCCTAGACTCGTGGAAAGCGGTATCGGAACGGAACTGGAGCGAAACAGAACCATCGCTCTGGCCTTTGGATTAAAACTCGAACTTTTTATAACTGAGATGGTTTTTCTCTTTGTTGACAAGAGTTAAGATTAATGTGACTGAGCTGCTGTTTATGCTCTAAGAGAAGAACAAGTCTTCAGTTCTTCTAAAACATCTTGTTAGTGAAGTTTGAATCATAATATTTTTTCACAGGAGTACAGGTGAGTTTAATCACCCAAGTCCAGCTGATGTGGTTCTATATCTAAACTTGATATAAGGAACGACTTCGAGGAAGAATGAGGACTAAGGTACTGCTAATGTTCTCTAAATCTACATCTGCACAGCTGTCTGAAAGTCAAACTGTGTGAAGGTCAAACTGTCTGAAGGTCCACCTGTCCGTCTATTTACCTGAGGAGTTCTTCATCATAGGCATCAGGTTCGTAGGGGAAGTCAGGGATGAAGTCCTGACTGAAGAACAGAGACACGTCAGAACTCCAGAACATGATAAATGCTCACTGCCCTTTGACCCCAGAACACATGTAAAGGCGACTGACAGATTACCAACGAGCAGGTCGAAAATCAGTGTGCAAATTGACAACAACCTCCTCTAACTCTACATTACCCATCAGCCCGGGGCTCACCTGTAGTCCTCACAGTTTCCATTCATCATGTGGTTTGTCCACGGAGTCTGGTTAAAATGTCTTCCAGAGAAACACACAGACGGACATGAGAACTGTGATCCTGCACACACTGTCACTACTGACACTAATACCTCTTTCCCACTGGTCAAAAACGACAATGTGAATGTGTAAACTCTACATTTACATCTGAGTCAGTTGACTCTGCAGTAGACCCAGGTTTGTATCACCAGCTGCTCATAATGTTTTAAAGACAAAAAAGTTTGACTTCCCGGCTGTGAAAATACCTGGATCCCCAACCGAGCTAACTTCTGGTTTAGCACCTGGCTAACATAATGGGGGATAAAATAATTTAATGGTGTGGCTTTTCAAGATATTACAAATGTTATTGGACTGAATGTCTCAAATGCTCACAGTAAACAAGTCATCTTGTGGAGGTTGTGACACGCAAAAGAATGTATCCACCATTTTACAGACGCTTCTGTCACACTGGGTCTGTAGTTGTTTTCTCTCATGTTACAGCTGTTTCCGGTGTATTAGTGACGAGAAATGTGACGTCAGCGATGTACAATGTAACACTTCAGGTAAGAAGCACAGATTGGTGGCATTATCTGCATGAAGGCGGAATGTGGTCAATAATCAATGTTTAGCGGTTTGACGTGCGTGCAAAGAAAACCTGTGTAGACCCGCGAATGTTGGTGGAAAAGCGGTATTAGAGTGCTACTACTACTACTACTACTATTATTAATATTTCTATGTGCTGAAACTACTGCAATACCTGTCGTGGGAATCAAGCGAGTTGGAAACAGACATTCTCCTCAGTGACCTCCTGAATACACAAAGACAGTCAGTCAGACCAGGAATACAACCAGCACTAAGGACTACAACTTGTACTACAACCAGTACCACAACTAGTACTACATCCAGGACTACAACCAGGATTACATCCAGGACTACAACCATTACCCTAACCAGTACTACATCCAGGACTATAACCAGGACTACAACCAGGACCTGGTGTCCAGGTGAGTTACCTGTCCAGACTGCTGTACTGGCCAGCATCGGAGTATGCTCGGCTCAGTTTGGAGCCTCGCAGCAGTCGCACGGCGTCCTCCCGGTACAATGGGTACAGAGGGTTACCGCTGGCAACCACAAGTCAGAGGTCAGAGGTCAGCGGGTCAGGGATGAAAACAGAGTGACAGTGACTGGTGGAAAAAGAAGGTGATGCCTTTCTGGGGGCGGAAGCCAGTTGAAAGGTAAAGTTCAGAAGAAAACTGCTTAAGTGTTTCAGTCAAACAAACAAAAAACTAATCATTCAGTTTCAGATCAGTCAAGGAAGCTAGCTCATTATGAGTATAGCTATAGATTACCTCTGAGGAGGTGGTTGGCTTGGTGACCGTGACCTCATCCTGACGAGGTCGGAACGAGAGCAGTGATTGGACGACATCACCTGCTCTGGCACAGAGAGGGTGGAGCTATGGAAATCCCGCCCATTCTGTCTGTAATCTGGACTCACAGAGAAACAGAGAAAACCGTCAAAGATGGCACAGAGTCTGAGAGTTTGAGTGAACTCAGAACAATTTTCAAGCAAGCATCCAATGTAACTGTGACAGTGACTGTGACTGTAACGGTAACTGTAAATGTAACTGGAACTGTGACTGTAACTGTAACTGTAACTAACTGTGACTGCAACTGTCAATGTAACTGCAACTGTGACTGTAGCTGTGACTGTCAATGTAACTGTAACTAACTTTAACTGTGACTGTAACTGTGACTGTCAATGTAACTGTGACTGTAACTGTGACTGTCAATGTAACTGTGACTAACTGCAACTGTAACTGTCAAAGTAACTGTAACTAACTGTAGTTACTATAACTAACTGCAACTGTGACTGTAACTGCGAATGTCAATGTAACTGTGACTGTAACTGCAACAGTAACTGTCAATGTAACTGCAACTGTGACTGTAACTGTGAATGTCAATGTAACTGTGACTGTAACTGTAACAGTAACTGTCAATGTAATTGCAACTGTGACTGTAACTGTCAATGTGACTGTAACTGTGACTGTAACTGTCAATGTAACTGTGACTGTAACTGTCAATGTAACTGTAACTAACTGCAACTGTAACTGTCAATGTAACTGTAACTAACTGTAGTTACTATAACTAACTGTAACTGTAACTGTAACTAACTGTAACTGTAGCTAGCTAACTAACTAGCTGTAACTGTCAATGTAACTGTCAAAGCAACTAACTGTAACTGTAACTGTAACTAACTGTTACTGTTAATGTAACTGTAACTACCTGTAACCGTAACTAACTGTAACTGTAACTGAGAAAGTGATTGTAACTGTGACATGACAACACCATTACCAGAAACCTGTGAGACTGTGATTTAAAACTTTGTCCACTTTTGACGTCTTCAACATGTTCATGTTCAGGTGGATGTGGACTCACCTGAGATCACGCCGATGCCGTCTTCACAATCGTAATCTGAAAACTCACTGTCACTGATCCTCTGAGACCCTGCAGACCACCAGACAGACGGGAGAGACAGACAGGCAGACAGGGGGAAAGAGAGACAGGATGTTTAAACCTGTTAGTGGCTCTTTAATCCTCCACAGGATGTCACTAATCTGACTCACACAAACAGAGACATGAACATTAAAGGACAACTTCACACTTTTTCACTTGACTCAAATTGCCCTGAAACCTTCCTGAGACCCTTGGAAACACCTGATGGCGGACTGAAACCACCTCAAGAAAACATCTATTTAAAAACTCCTGAAGATCATAACGATTGTTGAAAAGGCACCAAGCACCTTGAAAACCCTGCAAGGCTTTCTTCAACATCTGAATGACCGCCTTATAGAACCCTGTAACATTCTGGATTACTCTTGGTGAATCTACAAAAGTAAGATGACTGAGCTTCACAGACCCTCCACAAGCACTTCTAAAATCCCAAAAAGAACGTGTGAAACTCTGTCGATAACCCTCCAGATCCTCTTGACATCCCACAGTAGGATGACGTAAAGGTTCTATATATCCTTCTGGAGAAATCTAGGACCCCCCTAAAGATGTTCCTCTGGAAACAATTCATGTAATTTCACCAAGCATTCTGGGATTATCAGGCCCTATCTTATCTTCAGCTGTTCTATCAATAAAGCAGATAAAGTCCAAAAAAAAGTATTTAGACCTTCATAGAAAATTGTGTGCTGCGACCCTATTTGTACTGTTGCTAAAGTTTTGGTGCTTTTGGTGCTGTTCTGAGCATTATTTGAATCTTTTTCATGGCAGTTTGTTGATGGAGGCATAGACTGCAATGTATTGTTATCGTGCGGTCATTTCCGAGGTTGATAAAAGTATGTAAGCTAGCGGCACGAAACTTGACCTCTCGAGGGGGGTCTAACTCGGTGTCATGGTATGTTAGACCATGGATTAAATTTACACTGGAATATCCCTTTAAGGAACCATGGAATCCAAATGAACTTTAAAGACCCCTTTGACGGGACAACACAACTGCAATTCAAGACCCCTTAATCTGTATCAACCATCTGCAGCTCCCCCACAAAGATTCTTACGACTCTTCCAGGTACCCCTGGAAACCCCAACTGCAGATCCTGTAAGCTGTTTGAGGATTCATAAGGGGGACCTTTCCACCAACACTGAACAGGTTCAGATCAGGTTTGTGCACCTAGTGAACCTCAAGAACCAGGGCTAATTTGTATTTTTTATGTTAATTATGGGGTGGCTGTAGTTCAGGAGGTAGAGCGTCGTCTAGTAATCGGAAACTGCATGATGAAGTGGCCTTGAGCAAGATACTGAACCCCAAATTGCTCCTGATGTGCAGTTAGCAACTTGCATGGCAGCTACCACCATCAGTGTATGAATGCGTGTGTGAATGGAGCAAGTGTTGTAAGCACTTCAGGTCAGTCGACTGGAAAAGCACTGTAGAAATTCAAGTCCATTTAACTTGGTAGAAAAGGAGTGATGATGGTCCACAGGGCTTTCTAGAATCCCTTCAGTGACCTATAGACTCTATCAAGGACCCATGAGAACGTCTCCAGAACCACTTGCGGAACTTATAAGGGGAACATTATAAGAGCACTGTGTAAGCCTCTCATAGCCTCCTGGAACCCATGAAGAACCTTGTCAGCGGCTCCTTCCAGTCTGCAGTTTGGAACCATCAAAATGCCTCAAACAATCGAAGAACAGCACAGAGGAACCTGATCACAGTCCAATTTATTTAATTAATTAATTTCATTCTTATATATGAGACCAGTAGCAACACATGGTGGAAAGCTAAAGGTATTAGCATTAGCTATGAAGGGACACACACATGCACACAGATGATTACCTGAATTATAGTATAGACCTTTGTCTGGCAAAGCATCATGGGAGAAAAGTAAAATAAGTCAACAACAACAGACAACAACTGTTTCTGCGTGTTAACTCTAAAGTAATGTTTATATTGTGTGTGTGTGTGTGTGTGTGTGTGTGTGTGTGTGTGTGTGTGTTTAATGGTTATATATATGTGTATAAAAATGCATATCTATATCTGATATAGATAAATAACCCAGATTTAAACAATTTCCCTCCGGGATTAATAAAGTATTCTGAATCTGAATCTGATACACTATATTGCCCAAAGTATTCGCTCACCTGCTTTGACTCGCATATGAAGTTACGTGACATCCCATTCTTAATCCATAGGGTTTAATATGATTGGTGTTCTATCAGGTTGAGGTCAGGACTCTGTGCATGCCAGTCAAGTTCATCCACACCAAACTCTCTCCGCCATGTCTTTATGGACCTGCTTTGTGCACTGGTGCACAGTCATGTTGGAACGGGGAGGGGCCATCCCCAAACTGTTCCCACTAAGTTGGGAGCTGGAATTGTCCAACATCTCTTGGTATGATGAAACATTCAGAGTTCCTTTCACTGGAACTAAGGGGCCAAGCCCAGCTCCTGAAGAACAACCCCACACTACAATCCCCCTCCACCAAACTTTACATTTGGCACTAGGAATGTAACAGTTACCGGTGTCACAGTAAACCACGGTAAAATTCCTGAAGGTGAAGGTTATGTTTAAGTTTTAATTACCATGGTAACCGCCGCGGTCGGTAACCACGGTGTGGAAAACTCGCGGCGCATGCGCAGCGTGCAACGTGCGCTTGTTATGTAGTGAAGAAGACATGGCGGAAGGAGGACGTGATAGTAGCGGCCCTCAATGCATTTTTCCTCCTTCAAAGGGAACCAAATCTGCAGTCTGGGCGTATACTGGTTATTGTAAGAATGCTCAGGGACAGCTGGTCGAGGATGGCAGTGCTGTCTGCTGGAGCTGCGAGAAGAAAGTTGCTGCGAGGGGCGGCAACACATCCAGTTAACTTACGTTCACTTTACGACCATCACCCGCAACTGTTCAGCGAATGCAAGGTAAGCTAACCTTAAGCTCGGTTGCATGATGTATGTGTGTGTCGAGTTTTCTCTGTCTAATTTGCTGTTGTCACTAAGAGCTGCAGTGAGGAGAATCTGAGACAAACACGTACTGGGTGGACTGAGTTAGTGAACGCAAACTGACTTTCATCTCAGCTCTGTTCACCTGAGCAGCGTCTACCTGTAGCTCAGCAGCCGTCTGAGTGGTCAGATGGCTGACCGAGTCCACTGACAACAGACGAGCAGGCAGACAGAGAGACAGACAGCCTATATATATATATATATATATATATATATATATATATATATATATATATATTAGAATATCAGAAATATATAACGCTTGTGGATTATTTGTAGAATAGAATATAAAGAATAATATAAAATGGTGAATATAACAAGTGTCAAGCAATAAGAGCCAAAATAGAGTATTCATAATTCATTTAGTAAGGGATAATGCCCGACGAGGTGTCCATTATCAGGAATTAATGGACGACGCGGAGGCCACAAAATACATGTAAAAATCGAGAATCGAATCGAATCGTGACCTTAGAATCGAAAATGAAATCGAATCGAGGATTTGGAGAATTGTGACACTCCTAGATAATGTATACAATCACTGTGTTAATGTATACAAAGACTGTGTGTGTTAATGTATACAATGACTGTGTGTGTGTTAATGTATACAAAGACTCTGTGTGTTAATGTATACAAAGACTGTGTGTGTTAATGTATACAATGACTGTGTGTGTTAATGTATACAAAGACTGTGTTAATGTATACAAAGACTGTGTGTGTTAATGTATACAATGACTGTGTGTGTGTTAATGTATACAAAGACTGTGTGTGTGTTAATGTATACAAAGACTGTGTGTGTGTTAATGTATACAAAGACTGTGTGTGTGTTAATGTATACAATGACTGTGTGTGTGTTA
>CAEMYA010000572.1:104840-117440 GCA_903131615.1 Diplodus sargus | reverse complement strand
AATGTATACAAAGACTGTGTGTGTTAATGTATACAAAGACTGTGTGTGTTAATGTATACAAAGACTGTGTGTGTTAATGTATACAAAGACTGTGTGTGTTAATGTATACAATCACTGTGTTAATGTATACAAAGACTGTGTGTGTTAATATAAACAAAGACTGTGTGTGTTAATGTATACAAAGACTGTGTGTGTTAATGTATACAAAGACTGTGTGTGTTAATGTATACAAAGACTGTGTGTGTTAATGTATATAATAAGTGTGTGTGTGTTAAAGTATATCATGACTGTGTGTGTATTAATGTATATAATAATAATGAGCGCATGTTTTAACGTGTATAATGAACTTAATGTTATGGAATATAATGTGTCTCACTGTGTAGCCTCCTGCTGCTCAGCGTGTCTTCAGGCTGCAGCCCTCTCCTCTGCAGGTAGGGGGAGGCGTTGGGTAATGGCACAGAGGAAACATCATGAAGCTGCAGTTTGTACCAGTGAGGCTGATCGTCCAACAGAGCTGAGTCCAACTCTATCAGCACCTGCAGACAGACGGGCGGACAGACAGGAACAGAGAGACAGGAAGAAATGTTTTTATTTTAGAAGCATGTTTTTTTATATTTGTAGAAACATTAATCAATAAATCCAACACAAGAGACAGAAACAAATCTGTGACAGTGGCTGCCGCAGGGCTATGACGAGACCTCCAAAACAGCTAGTTGAAATGAATGAAATCCACTTTACTCTGCCATTTAAATGTTTAATAAAGATTTATTTCACAAGCGGACAGAAACACATCTGGAGAGTTCCTGTGTCAATATTTTGTTCCAAAATGTTCAGTTTTTTTAGTTTTTGCTCCTTTTACAACCCGTGTCTTTCCCATTGAATGAGTTCAATGAAAATGTAAACAGGTGAACAACAACTGTAATCATGGTGACAGCTGTGAACTCCGAAAAGTTTCAAAACAAAAATGAATGACTGCATCTGAAATATGTTGGGTTCTATGTGTTCTAGATGTGTCTTGACCTCTCCTAGGAATTGGCTCTCCTCCTCTCGGACTCGGGCCTGATCCCAAACCGTCAGCTCCAACATTCGTTCTCTGAACTCCCGCCGGTGGACCGGAGAGTACATGAAGGTCTGGTTCCACCGAGGTTCCACCGACTTCTTCACTGTCTTTGTTCTCCGCTTACTCTTATCACTGTATAGAGGAGACAAAGAACAGCCAATCACAGAGCAGGAAGCACTTCTGGCTACACAGAGCGAGACGAGAGGTTCTGCAGGTTCTACGGCAGAACCAAATGAATCAGAAAACACAGAAATGAAACCAGTGAACTCTGAGAAGACATGTCACATTTATCTAAACCAACACACATTCTAGTCAGCACCTTGTTCTTGGTAGCCTGAGGGTTCTGGTTTTACCTTCTGTCTGGCAAGAAGTAGATCTTGACGTAAGGGTTCCTCGGTCGGCCGTCATCTCGGACAGGAAGTTCTTTGGCTCCGAGAACGGTTACAATCAGCTGATGGCCGACTTTATCATACCACAGCTTCAGCTGTAAAGAATAGGTTTTGAATCAGGGCAGCTGCATCAAGGACAGAAACCTACACAGGTGAACAGGAACCCTGGAGAACAGATGGAGAACCCTGAGGAAGACTAAAGCTACATAGAACAAGCAGTGTCCAATAACCCAGCATAACAGCACAAAGTAGGACCCTGTTTCACTGTTTAGTAGAAATCCCAGGAATAGAAGAACTTTACAGAGCAATAGCTGTACCCTGTAGAAGATCAGCAGTACCCTAAAGAACACAAAAACAACCCTATAAGACACCAGAGAACAGTGGCTGAACCCTCAGCAACAGCAGAGGAATCCTAAAAAAAAGCAGAAGAATCACATCCTCCGAATCATGTAGAACACGAGCTGAGTCATTTGGAACAGTCAGTGCGTTTACATGACACTCAAGAAAACCGAATTACTGGGTTAGTCCGACTATGATTGGATCTTTAAGATGCATGTAAACACCTCAGTCTGACTAAAATCGGACCGGATCGGATTTCTCATAGTCGGATTAAAGCACCCAGATTATTCGATTGATAGTCGCATTACTCCTGCATGTATACGTTCCAGCGGATCGGATCAGATTTTGCGTTCTGCGCAGGCCCGAGATTTTTCCCGGGGCCGTGAGCCGGAAGTAGTCGGACGGCGGCGGCGGCGTCTTTCCTCCGAAATCACCGCAAGAAAGAGCGCCATTGTGCACCTAGTCTGTGTAATTATCATGTACACCATATACGAAGTGTACAAAGATGGAGCTTCATCTCGCTCTTCGTACGCCACCTTTCTTGAATGCCGAGGCAGCTGGTGACGTAAAGAGGTCAGCCGGAGGTGTCTCTGTTACCACTAGTTGAAATGGGCACAGCGCCACCTAGCGTACCGGGTATGACATGCTGCGGTCCAATAATCCGATTTTCTCACCGGCATGTATACTCGGATAATTGCAGTTGTCTGACTAAGTAGCAGAGTCGAACTATGGCTGTAATCCGACTAAGCTGTGCATGTAAACATACTGTGTGACTGACATTGATGGGACACAGTCGAAAAGCAGAACTCTCGAGAACATCCGCAGAACCACAGTGTCAACAGAAGGACCACACAGAACCTGTGGGGAACCACACATAGTTCTGCAGAAAAGAGAATCCTGTTTACAGTGACAGAACCCCCTCACATAAACAGAGTTCTACTTTGTGTTTCTACTACAGCTGTCGCCTAGCTACGTTGCTGATTGCCTGGTCACCTGTAGGTGGGCGGGGCTTATCTGCACTAACAGCTACAACTGCAGAGAAAGACGTCTCACTCGTCTCTACATCCAAAGTTACCTGTATTCTGGGAACCAGAGGACGCCTGGTCGCAGTCTGAAACAAACACATGTCCCCATGGAAACAGCTGTTAACTGAGAGCTGCTTGGCGGTGGGGTGTGACATGTGGCAGTGCAGTGCATGCTGGGTAAACTTACAGAGACCTGTCCGGACAAAACGCTGGGGCTCACGGGAGACGTGACGGAGATGGATGGCCCAACTTTCTGAGAGTCGAAGGAACTGGAACCTGAACGTACAACATTTCAGAGAATGAAACGGGAAACGGTCCCATCAATGTTTATTGTTTGGAACATTTTATTCTATATTCCTGTACTAATACTGTTTATTTAACTAAGTAAGGGATAATGCCCGACGAGGTGTGCATCATCAGGAATTAATGGACGACGTGGAGGCCGAAGATCTCACCTCCGCGAAGTCCATTAATTCCTGATAATGCACACCTCGTCGGGCATTATCCCGCTTATACCATGGTCACTTATCAAAGAAAAGAAATTAAGACCATTAATTTATACTTTCATGCGTTTTACAATCAAAATAAAAAGTTTTTCACAAGCCATAACTAAGTTTCCCTGGTAACGCCTGAGGGTTTGACTAATACCTGGAACGATCATTGCTCTCCCGTTAGGTTCTTATGCAACGGAAACGTTGTTCACTCCTCCAGTAAATAAGACGGACCATAGATACGACTTGGCAACGGGAGATATTCTAGTCCGCTGAGCGATGAGCCAGAAAGCTAACGCTATGCTAGCAAGATTCAATAACATTGCGTACGGTTGACAAACAGTAAATATAATTTGACAGTATGTTAGCTAACAATACCAGCTAGCTAGCTAGAGTCATGTCATTATCCCCAAATCAATACCATGATTTTCACGAACAAATGACCGGCGGTGAGTAACGTTACTGTGGCCGCAGCCTGAAGTAGAGAGCTGGACAGCGAACGGGATGTGAGATTACTCGCGTATCAGTAAGTTAAGAGGGGAAGCGTACTTTCTGCAGCTCGTGTGTTACAGTCGGCACCTTGTGGTGTTCAGAGGATACTGAGGGACTGACGGACTGCACTCAGTGCTGGAAATAAAATATTTAGATTTGATATGCCAGCTAGCGCATTGATTGAATGGTAAACAGACAATTTGACTGGAACTACTTAGTAGGTGTCCGTATATCACTTTGTAACCTACACCCTCCAGCCAATCAGAATCGAGTATTCACCCAGACCATGGTATAATACATTTTAATGAACTGTCAGACAATCTTCCTGCTTTGTGGAGGTACGTTCTGTTATGTTCCTTGGATCGAGGTTCTATGAGACAATAAACATATAACAGTGTTTGTGTTATAAACTCACTAGAGTCCAGCTGTCCGTGGGCGCCGTCTGTCACTCTGGAAACATCTCTGAGGAACAAGAACCACAAACAACACTCAGAAGAATGTTCTGAGAGAACAGAACTTCTGGTTCTCTGAGTAATAAACGCAAACAACCATCAGCAGAGCGTTCTAACAGAACAGAACTTCAGGTTCTCTGAGGAACAAAAACTACAAACAACAGTCAACAGAACGCTCTGAAAGCCGACAGTGATCACAGTCTGTTTTGTTCTGTCTCAGTCACACAGAACATGAAAACAGGCTTCAAGTTCTTCTCTAAATCTGTTGAAACGTTCTGCAGTTTGTCAACGTTTCTAAACAAAGTTCCTGATGCTTCCATTGGCTGCTACTGGTCATCTGACCTCTGACCCACCTGATTGGTCGGGACACTACCAGCTCCACCTGTGGTTCTGGTTTGGACTCCAGGATGATGTTGTAAACTTCATTGAATGTGGCTCCCTGGAGAACCCGACCGTTCCACTCCAGAACCTGATCACCTGAGAAAACATACAGATCTGTCAGAAAGTTTTTACAGGAACAAAATCAACTCACAGAGACATGAGTTAGCTTAGCACAAACACTGGTTGAATGAAAACACTGAAAATGCTAGCCTAGCTTAGCCCCCAGACCTAGCCTCAGGTGTGTGTTTACCAGGTCTCAGATGTCCCACCGTGTCAGCCAGACTTCCTCTCTTCACCTTAGTGATGAACGCACAGAGGCGACCGGACTCGGTCATCTTTCCCCCAACCACCTGAAAACACACCGCCCATGAGCAACACACCAAAGTGACACAGACTGAGGCTAAAGGGAAAGAAGGAGAAGACAATGATGATCTTCATCACCTTCAGTCCCAGCAGTGCTCCTGTATCAGCAGGAACTGTCCCATCCTTCATCCTCTTATTCAACAGAATTCGACCAATCAGACGCTCTCCATCCTTGGAGGGTTGCCATGTGACTGGTTGCTGATGAGTGATAAACCACACATGGTCACTTAGCAACAACAGCAACAGTCCAATCAGCAGCGTCACTATAAAACACATTGTGTCCGTTCATCTCGGACGCTTCGGTTGCTTTAATGAAAATGACAAATGATTTTTGTTCTGAAACAAATTTTACACTTGAGTTACTTTTTACTGTCGACTGAATGTTCAAATATTTCTGTTGACTTTAAAAACTTTGAAGGTATCAAACATACGGAACTTAACACAGACCTTCAGACAGACAGGTGGAGTCGGGTTAGATGACTGTATTAATTAAGGGGAGTGACTTTGTCCTACCATAGACATGGACGCTGCTTCGCTGTGCCAGGTCCCATGATCCCACCATTGGCTGTCCATGTCTCCTAACAACCAGAGGAGAGAAGAGGTCAGAGGTCAGACTGTCACTGAACTTTAAATGATTAACTCATCTGTCCGTCGCTGAACAAAAATCTTAAAATGTTAAAGAGAAGATATTTGTGTCTGTCAACATGTTAAAGTCTCCAAACAGGAAGTGACGGCAGTGTTAGAACGGACGCTGCGTTCAGCCAACAGGGTCTGAACCTTCAGAAGGTCTGAACCTTCAGGAGGGTCTGAACCTTCAGGAGGGTCTGAACCTTCAGAGGGTCTGAACCTTCAGAGGGTTTGAACCTTCAGAGGGTCTGAACCTTCAGAGGGTCTGAACCTTCAGGAGGGTCTGAACCTTCAGGAGGGTCTGAACCTTCAGAGGGTCTGAACCTTCGGGAGGGTCTGAACCTTCAGAGGGTCCGAACCTTCGGGAGGGTCTGAACCTTCAGGAGGGTCTGAACCTTCAGAGGGTCTGAACCTTTCACCAAAATTCTCAACATGTCTTTAAACACACAACTCTGCAAGCTACTTTAAACACACACGCGGGGCTGTACTCACAGGTCTGTCTGATCGACATAATGAAGACAAAGAAGAAGAAGAAGAAGTGGGAGGAGGAGGCTTCAGGAGAGGAGGAGAAGGATGAAGAGGAGGAGGTGAACCTGTGGCTTCTCCCTCCTCCTCCTCACTGTGTCTGAGGGTACTGTGTGCCCTGAGCTCCGCCTACAGGCTGCACAGTTCATACCTGTCTGTAATCAGATTACCTGTGTCTGAACACTGAGTCCATCTTTGATTTCACTGATGCAGTTTCCCTCTCACTGCAGCCTGGGCTGTTTGTTAGCTGAAATAATTAGCCTGTTGTTAGCCTGTTTATAGCCTGTCATTAGCTAGTTGTTAGCCTGTTTATAGCCTGTCAATAGCTAGTTGTTAGCCTGCTGTTAGCCTGTCATTAGCTAGTTGTTAGCCTGTGGTTTGCCTGTCATAAACTGAGCTGTGGCTCACTTAGTTGGTCCGGTTGGTCAAACAATACGGTGGTTGCTGACGGAAGTTGCTGAGTTGTTGGCAACATTACAGCCTGTTCCTCTCCTCCCACCTCTTCACCAGACCAGAGCTGCAGAAATCCAGCAGATCACCAAGAAGTCACCAGAACTCCTGATGGGCCATGGATCCAGCAGAGGTGGAGATGTTCTCCATGGTTCTCTATCAGGTGCGGACACATGTTGCTGTCCTGTTGGACAACAGTTGCGTTGCCTCTTGCAGTTTGTTTCTATTCTTGTGTCCACAATGACTTCTGAGGCAGGCTGGGTAATCCACACTCTCCTCTTTTAATCCAATTGAACAACAGTGGAAACAGAGATTCAGCCTGGAGCAGCCAGGAGACGTGACCTGTTCTAATCTGGGTCTGATTAACAGAACCAGGTTCTCTGGGAGCCCGCAGGGTTCTCTGGGCCTGGACTGATCAAGGCTGAGAATCTTGAACTTTCTCCTTGTTCTTGTTTCTGTCTTGGTGTCTTCAGGAATGCAGCAGCGGAGACTCTGAGCTGCTCCGTCACCTCAAGATCTGAGAGGAGGAGCCAACAACCCTCTGAGCCAATCAGAGCTCATAATCTCTGACCAGGTGACTTCTGGTCCAACAACACAGAGCTTGAGGATTAACTGAGCAGTGTCACACCTGATGTCCTGAGAGACGCCCTGCAGCCACTTTAACACACTCAGTAGCACTGTGTGCTAGCACTGTAGCACACATACACAACACTATAAGAACCATGCAGAACGTGGATCATAGAATCTGATGAAACTACAACAAGTCACATAGAACAGATAGAGAACCTTATCTAACTGTAGCAGAATTCTGCAGCACAGCATAAGAACCATAAATCCCTACAGAACCACATAGAACATGTGCTGAATTATGTCTACCTGTGGTAGAGCTCAATAGAACAGTAGTAGAAACCCACAGAATTGAAGCCTGAAGAACCACAGAGCAGATGTGGAACACTATATTGTAGCTAAATTCTGTAGAATGAAAACATAACAGTGACAGAACCACTTTAACCAATATAAGAACCATTCAGAACATGAATGATGGAACCTTGCAGAGAAATAAAAGGAGAGCCAAACAAAACTGACGTAATATCAGTATTTTGTTCTAGTGAGAACCCCCTTGCGTCTGTCAGAGGCGGTGCAGGTGAGCAATGTGGAGGAGAACACAGAGTTTATCTATAAGCAGATTATCACTCTGAGCTAATTAGTGTCAGAGCAAGAGAACACACACTCACTGTTTCCCCTCAGACTGTTAGAACCTTCAACCTTCAGAACATTTCATCTTTTAAATGAAGTCTGTTCCGTCCTGTTCCGTCTCCATCCTTCATTTTTTCCTTTAACTTGTTCTGGTTCCTGCCGTCTGTTTGTTCCTCTAGAACATTTACAACAGTATTCCTTGTTTGTTAACACACATTCTGATTCTGATGCTGTTCTGGCCGGCCAGTCAGGGAGCTCTGACATGATCACATGACCAGACGTTCTGCAGGCTGACCCAGACGACACTGTCGTGGGTCTGTTAAACCCTCAGCTATGACTCACAGGTAAAATTGAAAAAAGGCCATTTTCTCTGACACACAACTGTTAGCATACAGCTAGCAGTTAGCATGTAGCCACTCACTGTCAGGCTCGTCACAGCTGGTGTACTCAGGTGTAGTCACTAGCTCCTCCTCTGAGCTGCTGAAGCTACCAATCACGTGCATCTTCCCCATCCGGATCCTCTGTGGTGCACTCTCATAGGCTGGCTTCCTCTTGAAGGCGGAGCTTGGGTCCAGGTGTTGCTGAGGTAATGGGCTGTGACGTGGAGATGTTGGGCTAAGGCGACTGGCTACCCGGTCCACAGACAATGACCTCTGGCCTCCGGATCCAGCCAATCCCTGTACCCGATTCTGATGGAGAGCTGAGAGCGAAACAGGAAGTCAGACTGAGTGCCAGGTCGATAGTTCTATTCCCTGTAGAGGATGTCGTTAGGTGTGTTCTTACCTGTATGTCTCAGGGTCAGGTGGTCAGGCTCGGCTGTTGCCAGGGAGACATCACTGTGGCGGCGTTGGTGGCGGACCCTGCCGACCTGAGCCAACATCCTCATGGTCTCCTCGCTCGGCTGTGGCTTCACCGGGTAACGAGCAAGGTTTGGGTCGCTACGGTAACGAGCCTGAAACTCCTCCTCTTGCCGTCGCCTCCAATCTCGCTCGTCCTGAACCTGGTCCAGAGGGTGGTCCTGGATCATGTGAGGAGATGAAGATCATCATCAGTATCATCATCATCATCGTTGTCATCGTTGTCACAGACAAGTCTAATACTACAGGCAATCTCACCTGTGAGTGCCAGCGACCTCGAGCGTCTTTGATCGGTCGCCTCCGGCCCCGAAGCTCCTCCTCCCCGTTGCCGTGGTTGTTGTGTGGCGAGCGAATGCGACGGACCAGACCATGGTCAGAGGGTGAGCGAGGCATCCTGACCCCCCCACCATCATAATACGACCCAGAGGGGCTAGGCTTCCTGTTAACAGGACGATAGAAGCAGTCAGAGAGGACACCTGTACACCTGCTACATCGATCGGCATCGGAGACATTAAATCTGAAAGAGCAACACAGGAGAACAAACAGCAGCAGCATGGGGCGAAATGTACAAAGACAAAAATAAAATCAAAAATGAAAAATAAATTAGATGAAGTAGAAACTCTCTGACTATTCATACAGACTGTTTGTGACATCACGGCAAAGGCTCGCTAACTTGAATTATTAGCCTTGTGTCCTCTGGTCACTGTTGCCTAGCAACAGCCTTTCAGAGCAGAGCATAAGTACTCTGATAAAGAAAAATATAATGACCAAAATAAACAGGAGAATAACTCATTAACATATCAATATTCGTCATGTTGTTGCTGCATTAATGATTGAATTAATCTGATTATCAGTCATCTGAACCTGCAGAGTCACTGCAGGGCTCAAAGAAATGGAACAGAAAACCTCAAATAGTTGAGTAGATGTACCAAGTTACTCACAGACTCAGAAAACACATTAATATGAATGATTAATTAATAAATATTAATGATTAAGTATCAAAAGAGGTTCTTACAGTTTGTCTGTCGGCTGTTTGAGGCGTCACATCAACGACAGTCAATCCACACACACATGCACACACATACACACTCAGCAGATTTATACCTGGAATCTGGATCATAACTGAAGCCCCGCCCAGTCTGATTGAAGCCCCTCCCCCTCATGCATCTGGCCTTAGCTTGTGTGGTTGTGTTAACTGTTTGCCTGTGTGTTTGAAGCCTGTGTGAGTTTGCCTGCATAGCTTTTGTTAGCCTGCGTATGTTAGTCTTTGTTAGCCTGTGTATGTTAGCCACTGTTAGCCTGTGTATGTTAGCTTTTGTTAGCCTGTGTATGTTAGCCACTGTTAGCCTGTGTATGCTAGCTTTTGTTAGCCTGTGTATGTTAGCCACTGTTAGCCTGTGTATGTTAGCTTTTGTTAGCCTGTGTATGTTAGCCACTGTTAGCCTGTGTATGTTAGCTTTTGTTAGCCTGTGTATGTTAGCCTTTATTAGCCTGTGTATGTTAGCCTTTATTAGCCTGTGTATGTTAGCTTTTGTTAGCCTGTGTATGTTAGACTGTGTGTGTTAGCCTGCGTATGTTAAACTTTGTTAGCCTGTGTATGTTAGCCTTTGTTAGCCTGTGTTTGTTAGCCTGTGTATGTTAGACTGTGTGTGTTAGCCTCTGTTAGCCTTGTGTGTTAGAGTGCTGCTGTATTTAGCAGTAATCCCCTCTGAGCTTCAGGATTATTCATGTGGTAATCAGATTACAGCAGGCTGTGGGCCGAGGGGGGGGGCACATGCAAAACACACACACACACACACACACACACACACACACACACACACACACACACACACACACACCAACCATCAGCTGATTATCAATGGACAGATACAACACCAACTGTTGTCACGGAAACAAGAGGAGACATTTAGTCAAAGAATTAGTAATTATTACTTATAATTAGATTTGTTTCAGGTTTTTTGTCCAGCTCACCTGTCAGCTCCACCTGTGTGTGTTTATATTCAGTGTGCTGAGGAGCTCACAAGGATAAATAACTGACTTGATGATACTTCGTACTTACTACAGTGAACTACTCTAACAGGAAGTGTGGTAGAAGTACTAATGACCTCCTTAACACCACAGTGACACATTCTGAGTACTTCATCCTGTGATACCTTTTGTTGATAATACTTCTGTACCTCAGTTACATGAGTAACTGAGTATTTTGTGTATATGTGTAACTAAGTGTGTAACTGAAATGGAGATTTTGAGTGATGCTTTGTGATGACGGTCCAGATGTTCTGACAGAACAAGTTTTTCTAAACTTTTTGATTAAGAAAATAAAAGTAAAAACTCAAGTTGAACTTTGACTCGCGTGTTTCAGCTTCTTCAGCCAGCGTGAGACGAGATCACATGACTGAAGTGATGGGCTTTGTACACACAGACACTTACTGTATATACTTTGTTTATTTTTATTCTAATAGTTTTATTCTATTTATTTTATTCTTTGATACTTTCCCTCTGTACTGCTGATAGGATTAATAAAGGAACATCTTATCTTATGTGGTCAGCTGAAACACTGATGACTGATGAGATGTGCACCTGGGTTCTACAGGGTTCTGCCATTTTGCTGGGTTCTACTGACCGCTCAGTGGCTCCGTTGCTCAAGGGCCCCGTGGCCCCCGATGGCCCCTGCATGGGCGGGTATGGAACCCCATGTGAGCTGTGATCGATGGAGTAAAACTCCCCCGACTGAGTGAGAATCTCCTGCTTCCTCCTGCACACGTTACAAACCCACATCACCTGACGACACAGAACACGAGTTATCAATAACTGTGATCAGCAGAGAACAGATGTGACTCCTGTTTACTTTTTAAAATCAATAAGTCTGATTATCTAATATCTCCTGACACACGATCATATTTACAGTTAGTTTATTGATGCATTGATAAATTCAATCAGTCATTGTATTCAGTCATACGCCCCCTACATGAGACTGTGGGGTTAAGCAGCTCCGTCAGCAACAGACTGCTTCAGTCAAAATTAACGCCATTCATTCCAGCTGCTGTCAGACTGTTCAACACCAATAACCCTGAACGGAGCACCACCAGCACCTGCTTAACTCGCCCTACTTACACTTCTACCTCTGCCATCTTGGGCAATTATCCTGTGCAATAATACTATTTAATTTTTTTTACATATTCATATTCATACACTGAGTCTGTTTATTTTAAAACATTGTATTTAAACACTATTTATTTATGCATCCAACCTTCAATAAGGTAATACTATGACACTTTATTTAAATGTATGTAATGCACATTTTTGCCTCCTGTATATAATGCACATAACGTATCGTCCTTTCTATATTTTATCTTTTCTCTCTCATCTAAATCTTTTTTAATATTTTCAGTCTTGTACTTCTTGTACGTCTGTATGTCTGTCCTGCTACTGTGACAAGTGAATTTGCCCGATGTGGGATAAATAAAAGTCTAAAGTCTAAAGACATCACCTGCAGTGAGACCTTCCTACTGTCTTGACTTTTATTTTGGTAGGCTGCTTCCTGTTGTCTCACTGCAAGAGCAGCTCACTGATCCAACATGTGGCGCCACCTGGTGACCACCTGTGAGCCTGAGGGGGTCAAGTCAGCTCACCTGGTCTGCTCGACCACTAACCTGTCTCTCTCTCTCTAACCTGTCTCTCTCTCTCTAACCTGTCTCTCTCTCTATATATATATATAACCTGTCTCTCTCTATATAACCTGTCTCTCTCTATATAACCTGTCTCTCTCTCTATATATATATATAACCTGTCTCTCTCTATCTATATATATATAACCTGTCTCTCTCTCTCTATATAACCTGTCTCTCTCTCTATATATATATAACCTGTCTCTCTCTCTAACCTGTCTCTCTATCTATATATATATAACCTGTCTCTCTCTCTAACCTGTCTCTCTATCTATATATAT
>CAEMYA010000572.1:90690-103292 GCA_903131615.1 Diplodus sargus | reverse complement strand
TTGGTGGGGCTGGATGGTGTGAGGGCGGTCTTGGTGCCCGGTGCTGTTGGAGCTCAGCCTGTGGACCAGCTGGCTGAGGGGACTCCCTTCTTTGCTCTCCTCTTGGCATTGTAGGGCTTTGTAGTGATAGGAGCTGGGCTCGCTTGCACTGAGGTGTTGGTAGAACTTTATTGCTCTGTTTTGGATCCGAATTAAAAAAGGAAATTGAACCAGTTCAGCTCTGCATCCGTTGTTGGGGTGTTCCTGTGGACTCTGAGGATGCTTTTGCAGATCTCAGTGTGCAAGCTTTCCATTGGGTGATTGTCCCATTTGTCAAAGTCTTGGTTCATGAGAGGGCCCCACACTTCACTACTACTTTTCTCTCTCTATAACCTGTCTAACCACCCCCCCACACACTGACCTTATTGGCTCTCAGAGGGACACGCCCCCCGCAGCGGGCACAGAAGCGGCTCTGACAGTAGCAGCAGGCGCGCCCGCAGCCGTCGGCAAACTTGGTCTTCCGACAGACGCCGCAGGTTGGAGACTCAGCCCTCACTGACTGAACGACCTGAGACTCATCCCCCAGCTTCTTCACCTGGTCCTTATAGAGCTCAAACTGCTGATGTAACTTCCTGTGGAGAGGTCAGAGGTCACAGAGGTGAGGGTCATGGGACAGATGAGAGGGGATGACATTACACAATTTTCTTTACTGAATGTCTTGCAGTATCAAAGTAATCAATTACATCCATGAGTACTCTCTAACTTTGAATGGAGAGGATCTGACTACATGGACAAACTTTTCCCAGGGCTTTTCAAAACCTTGAACACTTAAAAATGTTTCCAGAATAGACACAATCATCCTGGAGAAATCAATAATCAGCTGTCCCCAAGGCAACCTCAAGGTTCTCCAGGATTCCAGGTCTCAATTTGTTTCACAAAAACACAGGCGTTTTGAGGATATTTCTCCAGAACTAGTCCATGCCTATTTACCCTACCTCGTGGACTCCATCCCCTGCAGACTTCTCTAGGCTGGCCTTCCAACCTTCTCTCTGCTCATTATCAAACAGTCAACTCCTCCTGCTGTCACCCCATTCTCAAAACTTAAATCAAATGTATTTATATAGGCCAAAATCACATTGCCTCAGTGAGCTTTACAAACTGTACAGTGAACAACATCCTCCGTCCTTAGACCCTCGATTCGAGTGAGGAAAAACTTCACACATTGATGGAAAAAAACCTGGACTAAATAGTGACAACTATAGACCCAGAACTACAGATCTCCAACCTCCCCCATCTGTTTGAAATACTGGAAAGTGCTCTTGCCCTCCAAAGACAATAATCTCAACTAATAATTCTAATCTGGTTTCTGGTCCAAACACAGTACTGAAACATCTCTGCTCAAAATGACAAGCGACCTTCTCCTCTTCACTGATACCGACAACATCAACATTCTTATCCTTCTTCAAGTCTTACCTCCCCTCTCTCCTCTTCATCCTGTACACACCACTCACCTGTCTGAAAGTCTGTCTGCTGAATATCAGATCCCTCAGTAACAAGGCTCTGCTGATCACTGACTTTATTGCTGACCATAAGCTGGACATTGTATGCTTCACTGAGACTTAGCAACAGTCAAATGACTTTTCCCAGCTAAATGAGGCTGTGCCACCGGGTTTTTCTTTCATTAGTAAACCCTGTCGGCCCGGCAAGATAGGCAGGAAAAACACTGTTGGCGGGCTGGTATGTTATTTAGCTCATTTAACTCCGCATTGCTCATTTGTAAAACGTACAGCCAGTCTTGTGATGAACCGGTCGGAAGGTTCGCTCACGTTGTCTGGGGTCAATGTTGGCAAATAAAAAAAGAAAATAACAAGTTCCACCAAACCGACCCTCCCCACCTCCGTATCATATCAAGCTAAAGGTAGCTAACTACCGACTAGGCTAACAGGATAATATCAGCTAATTGACGAGCATTTACTGGGCAGAATGGCTCTTCAAATGACGAACAAAGTTTGAAGTTGTCGCTTGGCTGTCCAAGATGTTTATGTCGCATGTCTTGCACTGTGCTGTGTGTCTTTTGCCGTCAACGTGGTAATTCCGAAAGCCGAAGACGACTCTCGGCACCCCTCCCGCTGCCATGGTGATGCAGATCTGATATAAGAGGGCGTGTATCTCAAATAAACACGTAAGGTACGTAGAGAGGGCATGATTGATTGACAGGGTAGTGATCCAATCATGACAACGCCATTCTCAGCCTGCGCTCCTACCGGGTAATCCATGTATATATATTTTAAATTAACATATTAATTTACATTTAAACTGAAATCATGAACTGAATAACACTCAAGTCATTCAAGTCATTGTGTCTCAAGTCAAGTCAAGTCCCGAGTCATTAACTTCCAAGTCTGAGTCGAGTCTCAAGTGTTTTTCGTTTTTTTTTCAAGTCAAGTCACAAGTCATCAAAACAGCGACTCGAGTCCAAGTCACAGTGACTCGAGTCCCCATCTCTGCTCTGTGCTACAGGGAGGGGGGTCGGTCTTGCTCTCCTTCACTGTGATAACATCAAAGTCACTGCTGTGACTGACCCTCCGCAGTTTTCCTCAATGAATTCTCATCCCTACTAACATCTGTATGTGCCATGTCCCCCACCGTTATCCTCCTCTGCGATTTCAACATCCACCTTGACAATCCACCCAGTATCTTTGCCAGCGACATCACATCACTCCTGGACTGTCTCGGTATCACACAACATGTCATCCTCCCAACCCATAACAAAGACCACATACTGGACTTAATCTGCTGCACTGACATCACTCCCACCAACCCTGACATCACAGATTTTCCCCATTTCTGACCACAAAGCTGTACTTTTTGACATTCACACCCAACTACACAAAGTCAAAGAACAACAGACCATCTCCTTCAGAAACATCAATCATATCAACACCACAGATCTCTCCACCCTGATCAGCTCCTCCCCCAGCATCCTCCCCTGCTGACCTGGTGACTCATTACAATAACTGTCTCTCCTCTGCCCTCAAGACCCTGGCACCTCTGAAAACCCGCTCAGTTTCATTTAATCACACTGCTCCCTGGTTCACCCCTGACCTACGCCAGCTCAAAGCCACAGGCCGTCGACTGGAGCGACTGTACAAAAAAACCGGACTCACTGTACACAGTCAAATGTACTCGGACCACCTGCATCATTACAAGAACGCCCTCATTACTGCCAAATCTGCATATTACTCCAACCTCATCAACACTGGTACAGGTAACAGTCCTCTTTGCAACAGTCAGCCACCTAATTCAGACTCATAAATCCTTCCCACCAGACACACCCACTGATCAGTTCACTGCCTTCCTGGACTTCTTCAGCTCTAAAATCAATTCCATTCACCAACAACTATCCTCATCCTGCACTTCCTCAAACGATCCAACCTGGATGATCACCACCGGCCAACCTCTCATCAGCTCCCTCTCTGACTTCACCCCAGTATCAGAACACACCATCTCTGAACTCATCTGCAAAGCCAAAACCACCACCTGTCAGCTTGATCCTCTTCCCACCTCCCTCGTCAAAGCCTGTCTGCCATCCATTTCTCCCATGATCACCAACATAATTAACTCCTCCCTCACCACTGGCACTGTACTCCCATTCTCGAACTGGCTGCTATCACACCCATCCTGAAAAACCTGGTGCTGACCCAACTGACCTTAACCTTTACCGGCCCATCTCCAACCTCCCCTTCATCTCCAAAACACTTGAAAGGGTGGTTGATGCACAACTACAGTCCCACCTTGACACTAACAACATCCATGAACCTTTCCAATCCAGTTTCCGTCCAAAACACATCACTGAAACAGCCCTGGTCAAAATCACTAATGACCTCCTCCGTGCAGCTGACTCTAGTCAATACTCCTGGACCGCCTGGCTGGCATTGGGATCACTGGTGCTGCACTCGCTGCGCTGGTTTACATCGTAACTCACTGACCGCCAACACTTTGTGCAAATAAGGGACCATAAGTCTTATTTACACTTTGTGCAAATAAGGTACCACAAGTCTGGGTGTTCGGGTGTTCCCCAAGGGTCAGTCTTGAGTCCTCTTCTTTTCATCATCTACCTCCTCCCCTTGGGCACAATCCTCTGTCATCATGGGATCCACTTTCACTGCTATGGTGATGACTCACAGGTCTACATCTCCTCCAAACCCACCGCCACCATCCCTCCCACTTCCCTCATCACCTGCAGACATCCGGAGCTGGATGAGCAGGAACTTCCTGAAGGTTAACAGCAATAAAACTGATGCCCTGCTCATTGGCTCCAAATCCACCCTCACCAAATCACAACACACCCCAGCCCCACCCATCTTCATCGATGGATTCCCTGTACCCTTCTCCCCCCAAGTCAAGAGCCCCAGCGTCGTTCTGGACAGCTCCCTCTTATTTGCACCTCACATTAAAAACATCACCCAGACTGCCTTCTTCCACCTCCGAAACATCTTCAGACTCCGTCCATCACTGTCCCAGTCCAGCACCGAAATCCTGGTTCATTCATTTGTCACTTCCCACATCGACTAATGCAATGCCCTCCTCACTGGACTCCCCGCCAAACTCATCAACAGACTGCAAATCATCCACAACTGGGCCGCCCGGATCATCACCCACACCGAATCATCTGACCAGATGACCCCTATTCTCATCCAACTTCACTGGCTCCCGGTACAATACCGCATCCACTATAAAATCTCCTCCTCACATACAAAGCTCTCCATCATCTAGCCGTCACTAACCTCTGCGACCTCCACCATGAATTCAGCCCCTCTCGCAGCCTCTGCTGCTGGACTGCTAATCATCCCCACACCACGCCTCAGTACCATGGGTGCCCGAGCCTTCAGCTGCTCGGCACCCAGACTATGGAACTCCCTCCCCCCACACATAAGACAGTCTCCATCACAACATTCAAATCCAAACTCAAAACCCACCTGTTCAAAATGGCATAATCACTCTGACTGGTCACTGTGCACGACACTTGTTTTTTTTTTTTTAGGTCAATGTTTGGTTTTAATAATGTTTGATGTTTGATGTTGTTGTTATCATTATTATTACTAGTGCAGTGCCCGTAGGAAATATGTGTTCCTATAGAAAAGTGGGAGGTTAAGAAGCATTTTCACTGATGGCCAAAGGAGGCTGTTTGAAGGTGGAACGTCGGGGATATTTAGGTTTGTTATGAAATCCGATATTCCAGGGAATAATTGTTCGTTTGTGACTATTTTTGATTTTGCCATTATATTTCACCTTAAAAACTATTTACTTGGTGTGATTATTTTCAGCACAACCTCACATGTGTGACTGTACAGTTATTTTTTCATTTTGACATATTGTATTAACACAATAGACCTAAAATCACAAAAAAAACATAAAATCTGAGTAGAAAAAGTTATTTTTTACTGTGAAAACCACAAATATGTTTAACAAACCATTTTCTATTACTTATAATGCAAATATAAATTGTTGTTTGCTGAATATGTGCATACATTTTAAAAATGTACAAAGTTCTGTTTAACTATTTACATTTAAATGCAGGCAATGCTCAGGTCTGCCTGAGCTCCTTCCAGCTGAATGAAGAGCTGCACTGCCTGCTGCACATTCTGCTTCTTCTGTTTTGACTCATTAAACAAAAAACTGACTCCACTACACACTAAACACACGACACCAAACACTACATAACACACTACTATACACGCCAAGCACGCTAAATGTCAATATCGCTGTCTGTACACCGGCTGTCGCTGCCTGTCAATCATCCGCCGACGTCCCTCCCACAACTTCCTGTTGCTCTACAACCAAACTTGCTGCTTGAACACTTTTGTGACAAAAGCCCATTTTTTACCGTTTCTTCTGCACCACACACAAAGCAAACGTGACGGACATTATTTACCCTAAGTCCGGTTTTAGACAGGTCGGTGCGTCCGGTCTATCGACTCGGGATTTGGGCCGTGTAGGTTGGTTAGCGGCTAGCGGCTAGCAGCTAGCTGCTGGACACGAACATCCACAGATTCTGATTCCACTTTGTTTTTCCGCGCGTCTCCGCATCTCCTCAGACCCGAACAGACCGGCCCGGTCTTGTTTAGTCACATTAATCCACAACAGTCAGTTTAGATCATGCACAGAACAGAACGGACCGAACCGCCGGCTAACTCCCGGCCCAGCTCGCGCCGCTGCAGGTTTGTCCCATCTCCTCAGACCCGAACAGACACGGTCCGGTCTCGTTTGGTCTCATTAATCCACAACAGTCAGTTTAGATGCACAGAACAGAACGGGAACGAACCGCCAGCTAACTCCCGGTGCAGCTCGTGCTGCCGCAGGTATAAATCCGCTTGTTTCTTTATGTGTGTCGTAGTCCTGAGCTCTGCAGTGACTGGCTCTAATGCGCATGTCACTGTGGGGGCTCCAGAGTGTATAAAGCATTTGTGAAATAATTCATTAACGGTATCATTGTAATCCAAACAAATCCGCATGGCACACCCTTGAACCAAGCAGCAGCCATGTTAAAACTCTCAGGTCAGTCTGATCTGATCCGCAGAGATATTTCACACACACACACACACACATACACAAAGACAGACAGAAGTTCCTTGCTTTTATAGAGAGATTATTATTATTATTATTATTATTATTATTATTATTATTATGACATGCTTTCCCTTGGTCACATAATTTGCCGCCAAAGACTACAGTTCGACTGCTTCGCAGATGACATCCAGTTCTACGTCTCCACCAATGAAATCCTTAATGCCACTCGCTCAAACCTGACAGACTGAATCATGGAAATAAAATCCTGGCTTCAAACCAACTTCCTTAAACTGAACTGTGATAAATCAGAAATCATCATTAAAGGACTTAAAAACTCACAACTTCTCCCTCCCCACCGATGGCTACCCTCACATCAGAAACCTCAGTGTCAACTTTGATCAAACAGAAACTCTCATCCAAGTATTACATTACCTTCAGACTGGATTATTGCAACAGTGTCCTCTATGGTGAACCGTCCATATTACTCAAAGGCTCCAACAGTCCTGTCCTTCAGAATCTCAACTGGCTCTTTGTCCCTCAGCGAATCCACTTCAAACTCTGCTCATCACCTAAAAAGCCCTTCACATCCTGGCACTGACTGAGCTCCTCCACCAGCAGCTGACACCAGCTTCCCCCACATGGACCACGTACCATGTTTCTCTGGTGCTGCTCCCATCCTCTGGAAATCAGTCACCAAGAACATCAGAGACTCTACTGACCACATTCAAGAAATCCCTCAAAACCCACCTCTTCAACATTGCCTACAACGTTTAACCCCCTCTTTAGATATGTCCCTTCATGTGTTTTCATTGATGAAAAGCATTTTCTAAGTTAAATGTATTATTATTCCTATTTATTATTAAATCAGAGCCAAACTACTTGTGGAGGCGGGTCCAAATGTGACTCAGATCAGATTTCAAAGTTTCATTGTGTTACTTGCAGTGCTGCATCTGTATGCTACATCACCAGCGCACAGATGTTAGAGTTCAGTTTTAATATGATCTGACTCACTGTCTCCATGGCAACATTATATTTCCCGTTTACATCTCCCAAAGCCTCATGGGAAATGTAGTTCCAAAACCAGAAGACAGAGAATAATGATGCTGTAGATACAAATAATCAAACTCATAAAAAATTTTGTCTCTTTTCAGATTTTTACTCACGTCTGTGACTTGTCGTCTGTTGGACTTTTAACCTGCAGAACGTTATTGACCAACTGAGTCAACCCCGAGAACGGATTCCACCTGTCCAGGTAACACAGACAGACAGCTAACAGGAAATAGATTCACTGGGGACGTTTTGGGAAACAGGAAGTAATTTGATAAAGTCGATAGTTTGGGAAATAGGAAGTAGTTTAAGGAAGTTGCTAGTTTGGGAAACAGTAAGTAGTTTAAGGAAGTTGCTAGTTTGGGAAATAGGAAGTAGTTTAAGGAAGTTGCTAGTTTGGGAAACAGGAAGTAGTTTAATGAAGTCGCTTGTTTGGGAAATAGGAAGTAGTTCAAGGAAGTTGCTAGTTTGGGAAACAGTAAGTAGTTTAAGGAAGTTGCTAGTTCAGAAAATAGATTTGTGAAGTCGCTATTTTTGGGAAACAGGAAGTAGTTTAATGAAGTCGCTTGTTTGGGAAATAGGAAGTAGTTCAAGGAAGTTGCTAGTTTGGGAAACAGTAAGTAGTTTAAGGAAGTTGCTAGTTCAGAAAATAGATTTGTGAAGTCGCTATTTTGGGAAACAGGAAGTAGTTTAATGAAGTCGCTAGTTTGGGAAACGGGAAGTAGTTTGAGGTTGCAGGTTTGGGACAGATGCACTCTGGGAGATGTCATTTTGACTGAGGTACTTACGAGGCAAATGGAGGTTTCACTTCCTCCTGATTTCTGCAGGCACATAGTAATGATGGTGGTGGCGATGATGATGATGTTGAAGATGATGGTGATGATGATGATGATGTGATGATGATGAAGATGGTGATGGTGTGATGATGATGGTGATGATGATGGTGGTGGTGATGATGATGAAGATGGTGATGTGTGATGATGATGGTGATGATGATGGTGGTGGTGATGATGATGATAATGTGATGATGATGGTGGTGGTGGTGTGATGATGATGGTGATGATGATGATGATGTGATGATGATGAAGATGGTGATGTGTGATGATGATGGTGATGATGATGGTGGTGGTGATGATGATGAAGATGGTGATGTGTGATGATGATAATGTGATGATGATGGTGGTGGTGGTGTGATGATGATGGTGATGATGATGATGATGGTGGTGGTGTGATGATGATGATGATGATGGTGGTGGTGATGATGATGATGATGATGAAGATGGTGATGATGATGATGGTGATGATGAAGATGGTGATGATGATGATGAAGATAATGATGGTGATGATGATGGTGATCATGATGAAGATAATGATGGTGATGATGATGGTGATGATGATGATGAAGATAATGATGGTGATGATGATGATGGGGATGATGGTGATGATGATGGTGGTGGTGATGATGATGAAGAGGAAGATGATGGTGATGATGATGAAGAGGAAGATGAAGATGATGAAGATGATGGTGATGATGATGAAGAGGAAGATGATGGTGATGATGATGAAGAGGAAGATGATGGTGATGAAGATGATGAAGATGATGGTGATGAAGAGGAAGATGATGGTGATGATGATGAAGAGGAAGATGATGGTGATGAAGATGATGAAGATGATGGTGATGATGATGAAGAGGAAGATGATGATGATGATGAAAATGAAATACATCAGAACAGAAACAAAAATAAAAAATGTAGCATCAAATAATTAGAAACATGATCAGATGAGGAAACAAGCTGCTGATCAAACGAATTGATCACTGATCAGTTTCGATGTTTTACCTGTAAAATCAACCATCAGCTTCTGATTAGATGATGAAAAACACACACACACACACACACACACACACACACAGCTGCAGGTCTTTAGTTTCAGTCAAAGCAGCAGCAGAGACACAAACTGTCAGCTAATTAGTAATCAATAATCACTTATTAATCATGTGTCATTATTCATTATTTCAACCAAATAGTCAGTAACATTAAATTACTAAGAAACAAGTCTGGAAAGAAACATCTAGCAAGGCATTCTGGGTAATATGTACATGATGTATCAGATGACCCAGAATGCTTTGTGATTCTTACGTTTGCTTCAAAACTGCTTTAGGAAAAAGCCCAATATAAGAAGCAGTTGTAGAGGACCTGCACCTGTCAGCTGCAGGTGGGTGCTGCTGTTCTCTGTTCACACTTGCTTTCACTCTTTACCTGTGAACACAGACGTTCAGCGCCTGTCTGCAGTGTATCACTGATGTAATGGATTACTTTGATACCGAAGAAAACTTAAAAACATGATGATTCTGAGAGGAGTCTTTTCTCTGATTTCTAACTGGATTCATTGACATTTATTCTGGACTGATATTAGAAGTAATGATGTCATCAGGAGGAAGAGGAGCAGGGGGAAGAAGAAGAGGAAGAGGAGCAGGAGGAGGAGGAAGGTAAAGAAGACAGCTGTCACACAAACAGATGACCTGTTGATTTAAACTAACCCTCTTCCTTCATATGACGTCATATGATGTCACAGGGATCTTCTTATTGCGGCTATGATGGGGTTTATTTTGAAAGGTCACACAGGAGACGCTGTGCTTTTATTTTGACTGAGCCGCCAGCAGCTGAGGATAAGGAGCCCTGATCAGCACTTATCAATAATCAATGATGGACAGTTAACCCCGCCCTCCTTACTTTAGCATGCTCTGCTCCTTCTCCTCCTCTTTCTTCTGCCTCTCCATCACTGACAGGATGATGCTCCGCTCCTCCTCCGTCAGGTGGCTCAGGTCCGGCAGCTCCGCCCCGGTCCCGGCCCCGGCCCCGGTCCCGGCCCCGGCCCCGGTAGGCGGCCCAGGCATCCTGACAGAGCCGCTGAAAGAGAAGGAGGCAGAGACTGAAAGAAACCACCATCATTACCACCACCACCACCACCATCATCATCATCATCATCAACATCATCACCACTGGTGGCGGTGATGAAGGCCACAGAGCTCCAGGTGCGTGGAGCTCTGTGGCCGCGCTGCAGCCTCGATGAGCGGTCACACAGCGGTCAGAGAGCCGCTCCACCTGCACCGCCACACCTCCACCTGTTCATCTGTTCACCCTCTGTCCTCTCCATCCATTCCTCCATCCGCCCATTCACCCTCACTCACCGACAGGCGCAGCGACGTCCTCTCGCCTGTTTATTCCGCAGTCATGTCACCTCCTCCGGGGAACCTGAGCGGCGGCGGCGGCTCCGGTCGGTTCTCCGTCCCGGCGGCGGCTCTCATTCTCCGCTCCTCCCCGGCGGTCCGGCCCTCTCGCTCGGTCTGGTGTTGTCGCGGTGTCCCGCTGCGGTACCTCGGTTCCTCAGAGTGATAATGGACGCAGCGGAGGAGGAGAAAGCAATTAAATCCTCCATAGGCTGAGGAGGATGAGGGGGCGGGGCCACGGGGTGACGCCGTTACGTACAACAAAGATCATCTGGTCACGAGGTCAGGTTAGTCTCAACAGACTGCAGCCAAACCAGCTTATCATCAATCAAAAAGCTGATTGGTGATTAGTTCAACTCTAAATCAGTGAGATTCTATTTAAGAGTCATTAATCAGATTGTATCTTCCGTCCAAAGAGACTGACAGCAACTCATTCACACACTGATGGTGCCGACAGCACGCCAGGACCAGCACGGGGTTCAGCATGTTGCCCAAGGACACATACCTAACCCTAACCCTAACCAACAAGCAGACCAGGGGAATCGAACCAGCGACCTTCTGATAACAAGAAGCTGGCTCTACCCCTGAGCCACACAGTATGGATCAGAACATTCAACAACATCCTGTTGGTTCAATCAGATCAGATATTCAATCAGTAAAGCGATCAAATAAAAGATCAAGAAACAAATTAGCGTCTGTGTGACGTCACTGAAACATCTGTTTGGAACTGCGCCCCCTGTTGGACACACGAGGCAACTGTGTGTGTGTGTGTGTCTGTGTGTGTGTGTGTGTGTGTGGAGCAGCCTGTCGTCAGATCCCAATAAAATATATATGTTCACTGGACATTAAAACACACGTCATTTAAAAACAAACAAACAAAAAATGAGTTTTCAGTTTTCTTCAACAGAGCCTGTGGCAATTCTGGACAGCTGTTTTTTTCTTTTCTTTTCTTTCTTCATGGGCCCCTGACGGCGCCTGGGCCCCGGTGCAGCTGCACCGGTTGCACCGCCTTAAACATTCTCCTTATTCCTGCATACTCTCTTCTTTTCTTAACCATCTCCGTCAGGTAGTTGTGGTCAAACTAAACCCTTGTGTCTTTGTAAAATACCTCCTTCTTCTTCCAAGCAGATGACAGGATCTGTTCGTTAGTTTTATACTCCTGAAAGTTCATTATTATGGACTGCGGCGGCGTCCCGTGGCGATCAGTGTCCCGTGGCGGTCGCGGTCCCATGGTGGTCTCGGTCCTGTGGTGGTCTCGGTCCTGTGGTGGCGGACCCAGGGCTCTGTGGCAGCGCTGTAATTTCAGATCGAGCTCGCCAGAGGCAGCCAGCTCTGACTTCAGAAATTCGACCACAAAGCCCATCATGTTATTTTCTTCCTCACCTTCAGTGATGCCATAAATGCGGATATTACCTGGCCGTGACCTCCAAGTCTGTCACTTATGTTTGCATGAATTCCTATTTCTACTCCAATTGGAGGAGCGAATCCTCGAGGTCGAGGCTGCGCTGCTCCGGAGCGGCCACACGCTGTTCACATATGGATGTGACACAGGTGCTGGACTACCTGTGCAACCGGATTGGGCTGCAGGTACTGCCTCGTGGTACCAGTACTGACAAGGACACCAGCAAAACACAAAACTGGTATATATAATAAACATTCTGCATATATTTCTATATTACATACATTCTGTATATGTTTCTATATTACATACATTCTGTATATGTTTCTATATTACATACATTCTGTATATGTTTCTATATTACATACATTCTGTATA
>CAEMYA010000572.1:65289-76286 GCA_903131615.1 Diplodus sargus | reverse complement strand
CCCGACCACACAGCATCTTTGAGAGCAGTTTGAAACAAAGGACAGACAAAGTTTTAGTTACATTGTGTAATTGATAAAATCAGGACTCAGGACTCAGCAGCAGGAGGACGTCTGACGGACAGGATTAATTAATGTTAGAGTGATCATCTGCCTCAGTGTGAACAAATGGCCGAGTGTCGTCTGCAATAGTGGAAATCTAACTGTGGTGAAATCTATAGAGGGAACAGAGCCCTGAAGATCTCCCTGAAGAACCAGGTCAAGTGTTCAGATGGATCAGACAGGATGTCCTCCCCGACTCCTCCCTCTCGTCCAAATACGAGCTGTGTCTCAGCTCAGGGCCGCATCCTTTCGAAGGCTGCATCTATAGATCGACTGCGTCACAGAGGCCTGACGAGGCCACACATGACGCACATTGGAAATTCCCTGTAGACCACAGCATCTCATTTAATGTCGCTCAGTTTAGCCTTCGTGGTCGAGAAAGCCACAACTTCTTAGACGACCCCTTCTCAGGATGCAACCCCCCAAACTGACACAGCTGTGGTCAGCAAGATGATGACCTGGAGACTTTAACCAATAGATGACATAATGTTGTTTCTGGGTGTGGCCCCTGTTGTCATGGTGACTCTTGTTTGCTCTCTGATTGGTCTAGGAAAACAGCTGGTGCAGTACACAGCCACACCTGTCATGATGTCTGAACCAATCAGCTTGGGAGAGGGCGGGGCCGACCTGCCCTCCCTGCTGGAGCTGGAGGCAGAGCCTTTCTTCATCACGGACCCGCCGACTGATGACCCAGCCACCGCCCTGCTGAGCCATGCCCAGGCGAACCCTGACCTCTGACATCATAAATGAATGTGATTAATCAGTCACCATAGCAACAGGACAGTCTGAGCACTGACTCAGCAGCAGCAATATGAAATCAATCGATCAGCTGTAGATCAATCAATAGGTCATGTTTTTATTTTTGATCAATATTAACCAGTTTATATACCTGTGTCTTCTTCTACCACTTTATTTTAGCTTTGTTCTTCGCTACTTAATTTAAAATGTTTGTTTGACACACAGAGAACCAATCAGAGGTCAGCAGGTGTTCTCTGTGTTCTGCATGTTGATTGGTTGTCTTTGAGTTCAGGTGTAACATTAGAAAAAAAAGAGATGATCAATATCTTTAGAAAGGTTCATTATGAATAAGAAGTGACCCCTGTTACCATGGAGACGACCTGGAAGCAAGTAGAGATGCATTGATCTGATCTATTCGGTCACTATTGATCCACATTAAACATGTTCATCAGTGTGTTTGCGCTTGTCTCTCGTTAAGATCTAACAGTTGGGTGATCAATCAGATAGTGGATCAGGTGATCAATCAGATGATAAGTCAGGATGGCGCTGTGACACACCAGCTGACATCATCTTTCATCTGATTGGCTGTTCAGCTCTCTGCTTCAGTCTGAGCCACAGTAACATTGACTATCACTTGTTGTGATCTTCTCATTGATCTGAGGACGGTCACATGACTGTCAGCTCATGTTGTTGCTAAACTTCCTGTCACATGATATTTACTGCTAGCATAACGTTAGCTTTCTGGCTAACAGCTGAGCTGACAGGTCCAGTTGATGTCCTGTTGCTGAGCTTCGTCCTGTTAACTGGAGCCGTGAACAGCGACGCCATTGCATGAGAGCCTGATGGGGTTGTGATGACTGTTTCATTTTCTGGTCGCACCGTCACGTGTTGCCATGGAAACAGAGTTGATGCTCGTGAATGAAACCTAAAATTTTGACCTCAAAAGACCGAAAATAAAAATGAATGGTCTTATTGTTAATGTTTGGTGAGTGAGCGGGTCAAGAATCAGTCGGTCTGCTCCTCACTGTGGAAATATTAATTCTGTGGTGGTTTTGCTGAAGGTGTAAAAGCAGCAGTCGTTCTCATGAAAACAGTGAAGTTCTTCCTTTAACTTGGTAGACAGACGATCAATATATAAATTTGGACTTTATCATGAATAATTAACCCATCGTTTGTTTTGTCGTCCTTACATCCATTTTAGCCACTCAGCTTTTTTTCAGAACAGATTCATCGGCTTCACTTCCCTCCAAACAGGAAGTCCTTCAGTATAAAAGCCTGTCGTTAACTGAGTTTACTCATCAGTTTCATCCAACTGACAGATGAGGAGTTAAAACAAAGATCTGAATCCAGAACATTAGTTCAAGTATTTTAGTACCTACTCACATAATTGTACATGTGCTGTGTAACAAACAACGATGGGAATACATGTAAGTGACGATGGTTTACAGCGGAGACATAAGACATAAAGATTTTATATAAAAATGACATGTTAATAGTTTTTAATTGACGAGAGTCAGAATTCTGTTTGAGAAGCTTTTTACATGTAATTCTGCATTTATGAATATTAAATAAAACAAAATTAAGAAATTAGAAATAGGCAGTGGTGAGTTGTGTTTTCTTCAACATCTTCAAACAGGACAAAATAAGATGTTCATCAATTACAAAAACAAAATTATTCCAGAAAATTAAAAGAAGAAAATGTTTATATTGAGGTTATATTTCGTCTGTATTTTAAATAATATTTTGTCACTGAATGAACATTTATTTACTAGAAAATTATTGAGAAGAAACAACGAGTGTTTTCACAAAGTGTTTTAGGTAAAAAACAAACTTTCTGTTCTCTTTAAAGAAGTCACCTCTCATGCAGATTCATATTTAATGCTCTTCAAATGCAGCTTGTTTGATCAAATGAAGTAAAAACAACATTTAAAAAAAAAGATTTAATAATCTTATGGACAGAAACAACCTGATGATGATGATCTCATCAGGTTATTGATGAAGAACTGATCAGTCCGGACAAAAGACAAATTCTCAGTTTGATGTTCAAAATAGAAAAAAAAAACCAAAACATTTATTGTAGAAATTTTAAATCCTGACAGTGACGATGATGTCACATACTGTATGATGTCATCAAAACAGAATTGCCAATGGTTGATGGAGGTTCGGCGGACTCTATTTATTAATTTCCACTTACAGTGATTCTCTAAAACAAAATAAACTTCTATTAAAAAAACTTAAATATTGAAAACAACACAGTCGGCGGGGCTAGTAGCTAGTGGGAGGGGTTTGATTTCCTGGGCCATACTGATTGGTCGGTACACTGGAATCTGTAGCGCAGGAATCTAACTTGCGGCTTGATGTGGAAGTCAGCAGGTATCCTCCAGTTCCACATTTTCTGCACCTGGAGCAGAAAGACAACGAGATTTAACACTTGATTTTTTACAGTTTTACTTTAAGAGGTCATGTATGTATTTGTGTCTGATTATTAACTGTAATATGAGGAAAGGGTTCAGACAGAAACAGAGCAAACTTTCCACCGGACATCAGAGCAGCTTCTCTAATTAATTCATACAGTTTTAATTTAATTAATTCCAAATTTCAGAAACTAATATCTCGATGACTCTAAGTTCTGTATTGTAATCAACTGGACATTTCACCTCTCATGCAAGAGGCTTCTTCAGCTCTAACCAACTGGAGAAGAGGAGGCTGGCTTTTAAACTCTGTGGGAGTGTCGTTACAGAGTCGTTATGGACGTATGAGCTCTGAGTCTCAGAGTCATTCGGACTAGAGGAGGTGGCCTTATAAGGGGCCGTCCAGACGGGCGAAAACTATCTTTTTTTTCTCCGTCTTCCACGGCATCGTTTCAAGAATATTTGCGTCCACGCGGATCCACTGAAAAAACGCTGTAGTTCATATTCCAGCCTATAGGCGGCGCTTGACATTCATCAAAAACGGAGAAGAAGACACGGAGCATGCGCATTAAGCTTGCGCACTGTAAAAAAACAGACAGTAGACGGAGAAACTGAACACAACAACAAGAAGATGAAAATGGCGAGTGCAAGGAAACCAGAATCATTTGTGTGGACCGATAATGAGGTCGAACTGCTGCTGCGACTCACACTCAACTACAAGGAGAGTGAGAGGAAAGAAAGGCTCAATATCTTCTGCAGCACGAACACGAGCATGTAGTCCGCCGTTGTTGTTGTTGTTATGGACGTTGCAGGGTGGGGCGATGGCGATGGCGATGGCGCCATCGTTTGGGAAATTATGCAGATTCGCCGTCCACATGAAAACGGGAGGGCTGCGTTTTCGGATTTCTCCACCCTGAGACCCGTTTTCAAAAAAGTGCGTTTTCAGGATCCGTATGGATGGTCGGCCAAAACGATGTAATCCATGTGTGTTTTCGTAAAAGAGCGTTGTTTTCTGGACGGGGCCTAAGACATCACTTATCACCCACCTACAACGCTGTACTGAGTTCTCGCCCCAGACAGCTCAACAGCAATTGACACCTGGACTCACCTAGACTCAGCAGCCCACATGAAGGCCCGTTTGACCAACGACCCATAAGTGGCCCTTACGACTCTGAAACTCAGGGGCCGTCCACATGGAAATGCTTTTGTGTGTAAACGCACATGTTTTGAATTGTTTTGGCCGATCATCCACGTGGATCCTGTAAACACACTTGTTTAAAACCGGGTCTTGCGTTCGCGTGTAGATGGTGAATCTGCATACTTTACGTATCGATGACGCCATCGCCCCACCCCTCGACTTCTAGCCTCCGACCTCTTAACCCCGCGCCATCCCATAACAACAACAACAACAATGGTGGACTACATGCTTTTGTTCGTGCCGCAGAAGATATTGAGCCTATTAGAGTTACTAGGACAAAATATTCTGGTCCTCTGCCGCGATGCTGAGCAAAGAAGGATTATGGACAACCGACTAGCTATTTTCATCTTTCTACTACTGTCTGTTTGTATACAGTGTGCAAGCTTTAAGCTTTCTGCTCCGTGTCTTCTTCTCCGTTTTTGGTGAATTTTAAGTGCCACCTATAGGCTGGAATATGAACTACAGCACGTAGAGTCGTTACAATGGATCCGTTTGGACGTAAATATTCTTGAAATGATGCCGAGGAAGACGGGGGAAAAAAAGAAATTTTCTTTATACAACGTACACTTTAACTAATATAGATTTTCTTTAGGTGAGCTTTGTTTTTGGTGGTTTATTTCGCTTTTCCTCTGGACTCCGTTCACTGCAGTACAAAGCTGAGCGTCTGGCTGGAGGCTCTCTGCTGCTCCAAACTGAGGCTGCGCTGATCGGTGATTACAGCAGGAAACAGACCGACTATAGATATGTACTTTATATGACCCCCCTTCAAAAAACTCGAACTATCTCTTTAGCGACTCCGACACTCCCACACAGAGTTTAAAAGCCTGCAGCTCCTCCAGTTAGTCAGACGTGAAGAAGCCTCTTGGATGAGACGTGAAACGTCTTCAAGAAACTGAAACAAGTCCAGTTGACTGCAGTACAGCATCACGACCTGGATGATTGAGAACCTTCATCAGCATGTCTCAATGACATAATACTGTGGAGTTAAAACATCTTAAAGGATCAAAGACAGTTTAAACCATGAAGACATTTCACTTACTCATATCACAAACTTCAGATCATTTATTCATTTATTATTTGACCAAAAAATTACTTAAGGTTCAATCACTTGCTTGTCTACAGGCTGAATAGGAAAATAACAACCTGTTATGGGACAGTAAAAACATTTAGTCCAACAGAGGTCAGAGGTCAGAGTGATACGAACCTTCAGGACCCTGACCAGATGGGTTGTACTGTTCAGTGACTGAACCTGCAGAGAACAAGCAGAACCAAGAAGACAGAAAGAACAAACCTTCAGCACCTGATCACACAGAGATACTCTTATACTAATTATAACACAGGAGAGATGAACAAGAACCAGAACCATTTAGAAGAACAAGAATGTTAAACTAGTACCAGAACTGTTTGTGAGTACCAGAACTATTAAATAGAACCAGAACTCTTAAAGCGAAACTCTCGCCAAAAAGCAACGAGGCTTTATTTGGGCTTGAATATGAGTCAAACCTTTGTGTAAAAGCATAATTATGACGAAAGAGGATCTTTTAAGATTTACCGTAGTTTCGGTTTTGGGCACGTTCATTTTGAACGGGAGACTTCGGGGCAGGACACGCTATTTTTAGAACAGTAAGAAGACTCGACACAACATGAAACTTTGCTCGTAGCATCATCAGGGTCTGTCGTAATTATGCTTTTACACGAAGGTTTGACTCATATTCAATCACAAATAAAGCCTCGGTTGCTTTTTGGCGAGAGTTTCGCTTTAAATGGAACCAGAACTATTGACAAAAACCAGAGCTGAGAACAATATCAGCAACACAAGAACCAACATCAACCACAAACCAGAACCTCAGAAACTACTGTGATTTTGAACTGGGTTAACCTAAAGCTTGAGACTGTTACCAGTTTCAGACTGGCTCTGGACCAGCTGTTAATTTTAGGGACCAGTTCACTGACTGGCTCTGTACCGTATGGTAGTTCCATTGACCGGTTTCAGACTGGGTTAGCCATTTAAATCTGGTGAATGTATCCTTACATACATGTCGGATCAGGTCCACATAAACTGGTTTCAGATTCAAACTGGTTCTGTCATCTGGTTTTAGTTTGAACTCTGAGCATTTGTAAAACTTACCAGCCATCTGTGTGTGATCTGTCACAGCTGGATGACCTGACACACACACACACACACACACACACACACACACACACACACACACATTAAAGTTAAAACATACATTATCGACATACTGTAACATGTCTAGACATACTTGAATAAATAATAATACATAAATAAGCTTAATAGCAAGCAGACTCACTGTAGTTGTGCTGGGTTAGTTGTACTGCCTCATGTACTGATTTAATAATGTTTTGTTTTTTTGAGGATGTTGCAGGCCAGAACCGACCGGCAGTGTTTTACCCATGTGTGCTGTAAATATTGCAATGTATATATAATCTAGTTCAGATATAATATAATGTGCTGTATATCTAATACAATCTGTAACGAATAAAAAATATATAATGAAGCCTATAAATAATATAAGATGTACACAATGTAATTTATATATAATCTATAAATAAAAGAATCTCTATGA
This sequence comes from Diplodus sargus, assembly GCA_903131615.1. Classification (NCBI taxonomy): domain Eukaryota; kingdom Metazoa; phylum Chordata; class Actinopteri; order Spariformes; family Sparidae; genus Diplodus; species Diplodus sargus. Next base: position 69,252 of record CAEMYA010000572.1, on the reverse strand, counting down.
TATCTCTCTCTATATATAATATTATCTATCCGACAATCCTGTTTGTGTTGGGGTCCAGCCGCGACACGTGACCTGATCGCTCGACATGACACTCGTGGTTCCACCAGACAAGCGTCTCTGCTCGGAGCAGATCGGAACAGACAGGAAGTCAGACACAGGAACTGCACAGAAGTTCCAGAATAAAACGCCCCGTGCAGTCGGAGGATCGACAGCAGAAACAAAGTCAGAAATGTAAACAATAAATAAATCGGAATAAATCCAGACTCAGCCACAGATCAACACAATCTGAGCCAGTCGGCGACACGAGGCAGCCGTGGTGCTGTTCACGCTCCTGGTGGGATATGAAGCGCGTGGAGGACAGAACAGAACAGCGCCGCACACGTGACGTCACAGAGAAGTGACGGTGTGAGGGAGAAGTTTGATCCAAGGCGGTCTGAGGTTTGAAACGTGATCAGAGAACAAAACTGCAGAGCAGACAGCAGCAGTGATTTCTACAGCAGAAGAAGTGCAGTTTATCTGCCGGGTTACCTGAGTCTGTACCTGTGGAGTCTGCTGCCATTGTAACCAGGTCTGTGTGGGCGGAGCCACCTGAAGCTGACGGACACAGGGACACACAGATGAACAGGCAGACAGAGAGGTGAGCAGACAGACAGACAGGCAGACAGACAGACAGGTATATAGACAGACAGGTGTACCTGTGTGAAGGATGACAGGTGTTGATTCTGTAACATGATCATATGACAGGAGGTGAGTTCAAACCAACTCCTGCTGTGGTGGAAATCTGTTTGTGTGGTTACAAGTATTACCTGTGACATCATGGGTGAGTCCCAGACCTGACGCTGGAACCAATCAGAACACAGATTCAGGTTTCTGCCAGTGATCAAAACTCTCTATCAGTCTATTGATGTATTGATCTATGAGTCCATCTGTCTCACCTGTGAGGTCAACATGAAGACTGGTCACTGAGTCTGCTCCACCTGCTGACATCACCACAACAACTCATTACATCATCACAGATAGAACGTAGAACCAATCACAGGGCTCGTTTACATGAACCTGCTGGTAGAAAACTGCTGCAGCACAAAGCTGACAAACAAATGAGTTCCCTTTTTTCATGATAAGTGTGAACATCTCGTTCATCTGATCTGTTTGTCTTGCAGATCTAATTATTATCAGCACTCTGATGAACGTCAGGTTGGAGAAATAATTCACCTGGTTAAGAAAATGACAGCTTAAACTACAGTTAGTCTGAAATTAACATAAAACAGACATCAGACATTCGACCACCATCTTTAACTTTACATGTTGAAATGTTACGGCTGAAAATGACAACAGAAGAAGTTTAATGATGTCACATATCTCTACAATGTAAATTAATGGACAGGTATAAGAGTGTCACAGGGATTCGATCTGTAGGTCCTGTTGTGGAATTTTGGCTCACTTGACCGTTCAGGAGAGATGAAGAAGATTTAGAGACACCGATGGCTGTCGTTGAGATAGTTTAGAAAGCGTGATCATGGAGGAGCAACATCACATCACGTCTGTCTGCACAGGGTGCTGCCATGATTATCTCAACGAGCCTTCTCAAGTGTCCAAATAATATCTTCCAGCTTCAGGAGGAAGAGGATCCATATATGTTATCTGTTTAATAGCATAGCAAGGGGGTGATGCAGAATCTCTCTCCTGTAGCCAGAGGACTAAGAGGTAAAATAGGTGTGAGACACTTCGTCTGCTTACATCGATAGATCCAAGGCCTCCTTACGAGGTCTACGCAAACAGTTAGCTTTGCCTTGGCTCGGTTCGTCAGACGTCTGTTCTGTAGCTGTATCTACAGTAGCTTTGAGTATCTAGGTTGCAGAGACTATAAGGAGATTACTCGTAGATCAATGATCACTATCATTATCTAGACTTTAATGTCTGAGCAAGACACGTATGACCTCCTACTGTTTGGAGACCGTCTTGGAAAGATCATATTTCTTCCTCAGCAGGTCCGATGTAAGTACATGTTTGTAGTGAGATCACAAGAGTGCAGCATTAGTTCTAGAGACAAATCAAGAAAATAATGCATGTTTGTTTCTTCTTTCCGTTTGATTAATCAGCTCAGATTAACCTGACCATCAGGCTGAACCACTGAGCTCATTACCGTCGATAACTCAGTTAAATCAGCTCTTTCTGCCGTTAGCTGAAGAGTGTGGCTAAATAGAACCAAACCAATCAGAACCAGTCATCACTGGACAATGCTTCCTAATTGACACTTGATTTTAAGCCATCAGAACTAGCTGACACAGGTAAGAGGATTATTTCATAGCTGAACAGGTAGTCAAGCTCTGAAGTCAATTATTCAATGAGTTCAATAGTGCTTAATAAGAAAAAAGGTTGTAACTTGTAAAGCTAGCAGTTCTCAGTTAAAGCTTCAGTAACTGATCAAGCTATCGATAATTGCATCATAACAGAGTGAAGTCTTACCTGTGACCTCAGTCTGAAGATCAGTGAAGGAAACAAATTGATCAGTCGCTGCAGAAACAAACAGCTGTGTTGAGTCACACATGTTGAGTCAAACTCAACAATAGATCTAATCTAATAAAATAGGGCGGCTGTGGCTCAAGGGAAGAGGCAGAGTCTTGTTATCTGAAGGTCGCTGGTTCGATTCTCCTGGTCTGCATGTTGAAGTGTCCTTGGGCAAGATACTGAACCCCAGACTGCTCCTGATGTGCTGGCTGACACCTTGCATGGCAGCTGCTGCCATCAGTGTGTGAATGTATGAATTACTGTAAGTCACTTTATATGTCTATACATGTCCCCTATACTGAAGGAGACATGTTGATACATCTATGCGTTTATCAGTATATATAATAGTATAGTATCTATGTCTATACATATATAAGTATATGTATGTATATCAGCATATATACTATATGTCCATATGTATATCTATGTATCTGTACATTTATCAGTATATAAGTCTATATGTATATCAGTGTACATATATCTATATGTATATTATATATGCGCCTATATGTACATCTTGTATGTCTTTATGTATATCAGTATAAACGTCTGTGCGTATATATCAATATATCAGAATCAGTATTCCTTTATTGTTCCACAAACGGGGAAATTTGTTTGCCACAGCAGCCAAAGGACAGAATATTACAAAAAACAATAACAATAGTAAAAAATAAGCAATATAATTTAAAGGTAAGAAATAGAATAGACTAGTATATACATATATACATATAAACATAATATTGTGCAAAATTAACATGTAATTATAAACAGTGTGGCAGTGAATTTTTATTTATGAATAATAAATATGTTTATTAAAAAACTGACCAGATAGTGCAAACCAAAAATGAGAGATGAGTTATGTAAAGCTGTATTGCACAGTGCAGAATGAGGTATATAATATATAATATACGTACAATATATATCAGTATGCTTATCAGTATTTATGTCTATACTTTCGTCAATCTATATGTCTGTACATGTAGTGGTATATATATATATATATATATATATTAGGGCTGTCAGTTTAACGCGTTAATTAGATTAATTAATTACACTGCAAATTAACGCGTTATAAAAATTAACGCAATTAATTCTGAGATTCTGAGTGGCAATTCAATGCCCGAGTATTTTAAATTTGGCCCATTGAATGACCCGTAGGCTACTCGGCAGTGGCATGACACTGTAGCACCGAGGAACGTCCGGACGTGTTCGTCACTTCCCACCTGCGTCGCCAGTAGGGCTGTAACGTTACACGCATCGTAGCTGAAATCGCGACACTCAGATCCACGAACCTGTCTCGCGCTGTGAGAGGACAGAATCACGACACAACTTCCAGTCCAGATCAGCCCTATGAGCTGTAAGTAACACTGACGTTACATTAACACCGCAGCGGTCGTTCGCCAATTCTCCGCCGTTGTTTATTCACACAGAGCGAAACATCGCTGTAAAGACGAA
>CAEMYA010000572.1:53204-64576 GCA_903131615.1 Diplodus sargus | reverse complement strand
TATATATATATATATATATATATATATATATATATATATATATACAGTAGGTGATTTGTTCATTTCGAACAGGGGGGATGGTCCAATGGGAGCACCACCCTGCCTCGACAGACCTATGCACACCTCCCAAAGGACATTGCAGGACACCTGAACCATAATTGTGACATTTCTAATTCTACAATTCCATTTCATCCAGTTATCTTCCTTCTCTTCCCACTACAATTGTCTTTTTATAACTGTATTAAAGTAATAAATAAATACACCTTTATATTGTAGCAGTGGACTGAGTTTATTCAGGAAGGTTTTCTCATGTTTCTCACAATACACTACAAGCAGGGTTATTTTAAGTTACATGACTCACATGATCCTTTGGGATTTTTTACCATCTAAATTCCTTGAAGGACACACAATGAACATTGTGCAAAATAGCAGAGCCGGACCGACTTATCTGTATTTGCCTTTATTAATTTATCTGCTGATTTATAAGGTTTTAAAACCTTATATTTAAAAAGTATAATGCAGAAAAACATGCTTGTGGTAATAAAAAGTTGGTGTAATGACACAGTTTGTCCAGCAGAGTGTGTTTCAGTGGGCGATAAAACAGCTGGTGTCAGGAAATGTAACAGCTGCCTCACTAATGGTTAAACTATAAACAGCACAAAAATGACAATTGGCATAAAGTAAGCCACATGTTCTGAACATACATACTTAGAAATGCTAACACAAAGTAACATTTTGTTTTTAGAACATAAATAGCAAACTTTTGTTGATCTGGTCATTTTTTAGTTTTTGTACAATCGGGAGACCGCACAGGGCATTTTATTTTGAAAACTGACCGGGTGCTCTATGCCTTTCCTGTGTCTCTTCCTGTTGGCGTGATCTGCACTGTGCAGCTTGCTGCGGCTCAAAAATAAACCGGGCAGCCAGATCGCAAAGCAGCCATGCCCGGCTTGACTTCACTGTGTGCCGTAGCTGATCGCGACCGCTTGTGATTTGTAACACACTATCTGCTACTTGCAGATGGAGAGTGATGGCAGGTTAACAAGGGGGATGCTTGTTGGTAATTTTGCTAACAAGGGGGGCAGCATCCCCTCCTTAAATCGCCTACTGTATATATATACATATGTATCAGTATATATATATGTATAGCAGTATATATATATGTATAGCAGTATATATTTCTAGATATATATCTGTATATATGTCTATGCGTATATCAGTTTCCGTGGGTTACAGATATGGTTACCTGTATTTGTGTCTGTCAGCAGTGTTTGTCGACCGTTTCCTGTCAAACACAAACTGTTAGTGAGTCACAGCCAATCACTGACTTCACCTCACTCTGACTCAACATTTAACCAATTATTGTCCACTGAACTGGAAATGTCTCTTACTTTTAGCAGCAAAACATAATGAAATATTTAAAACAAACCAAGAACATTTACATTTTAAATACTGAAGAGTAAATAAATACAATAACAGCTACTGTCCAATCAAACACTAAACAAAGTCCAGTGGATATTCAACTAGCTGTTTTAATTAGGAATAATCTTTGCTCATAGAATTAACTAAAAAGTGAATGAAAGGTCAGTAATCACAGCAATAATAATAATCAGTAAGTAATGTAATTACTTTAAAAGTATGACAAATATTCACCAATAGGTAAAATTATCCCACTGTTACCGTTAACATCAGGAGCGTCTGCGCCATCTGCTTAGAAAATAAAACAGATATAAAATATGAATCAAACACACAGAATTTAGTTATGAATACTACTTGTTTGGTTGTTACTGATGTAAGTAAATTAAGTTTTTCATGTTGTGAGATTTGAAGAGTTTATTCTTGTAAGAAACTATCTGGATTTTCACAGTGAAAGTCTTTACTATACCTACCTCCCTGGGCTGCAGGATAGGCGGAGCTTGAGACTGAGCTGGACAGCGATTGGTCAGGTGCTGAGCTCAGAGAGGTGAGGTCTGCTCCTAATTGATCGATGTTGATATGAAAAGCAGGATCTTGAAGAGCAGGGTGAAAACAGGAGAAGAAGAATATGTTGGTTTCATGTTGTTTCTTAAAGGATAACTCTCCTGTAAAATCACTTTATTCATATTTTCAAATGATCAACTCATCATCATCTAAAAGGAAAGAATTAACATGTGTGCTTATATGACAGGATGTCATGAGGCATTTCAGGTCAGTACCTGCAGGTGAATCCCGGCTGGTGCCACTGTGCTGAGCAGCTGTCACACCTGAACTGACGACTGAAACACAAATGACAACAAAACTGATTGATAATACAGCTGATCACAGCTGATCAATAACACAGTCAAAACAATAATACAACTGATCAGTAATAAAGATTATTCACACCTTGTGCTGCATTTGATTTTAAAATAAAAAAAACTGAGGACGAACAAAAAAGCTCACCTGTAGAGTCAAGTTGAGTGGGTGGAGTCATGTGACCTGTCAATACAAACAAGATGAAACCTTCACTCTCACCTGATCACACCTGCACTGATTACACTTTTTTTTTTTTGCCTTTATTGATTGGACAGCTCAGAGATGACAGGAAACAGGAAGAGAGAGACATACACAGCTAATGGGCGCTGCACTGATCACACCTGCACTGATCACACCTGCACTGATCACACCTGTACTGTTCACCTGATCACACCTGCTCTGATCATACAACAAAATCCACCAAAAAGGGATTTCTTTTGTTGTCCCCTCAGGTGACATCAGCTGTCTGTCATTGTACTTTTACCTGCCAGTTTTCACAGGTGTGTAAGCAGTGAAACATGTTTAAACTGCCTCAGAAATCACACCTGGTATGTTGATGTGAACACCTGGTCCAAACGGATCACCTCCACCTGACCACAACAAAAACAATAATCATTAAACAACAGTTCAGATATCTGACCAATCAGCAGCCAGACTGTTGACCTGAGACAGGAAACAGTGAAGGAGACAGCAGAGGAAACAGTGAGGGAGACCGTAGAGGAAACACTGAAGAAGACAGGAAACACTGAAGGAGACAGCAGAGGAAACAGTGAGGGAGACTGCTGAGGAAACATTGAAGGAGACAGGAAACAGTGAAGGAGACAGGAAACATAGAAGGAGACAGCAGAGGAAACAGTGAAGGAGACAGCAAAGGAAACAGTGAAGGAGACAGGAAACACTGAAGGAGACAGCAGAGGAAACACTGAAGGAGACTGCTGAGGAAACAGTGAAGGAGACCGTAGAGGAAACACTGAAGAAGACAGGAAACAGTGAAGGAGACAGCAGAGGAAACAGTGAGGGAGACCGTAGAGGAAACACTGAAGAAGACAGGAAACACTGAAGGAGACAGCAGAGGAAACAGTGAGGGAGACTGCTGAGGAAACATTGAAGGAGACCGTAGAGGAAACACTGAAGAAGACAGGAAACACTGAAGGAAACAGCAGAGGAAACAGTGAAGGAGACAGCAGAGGAAACGGTGAAGGAGACGGCAGAGGAAACAGTGAAGGAGACAGGAAACAGTGAAGGAGACAGGAAACATAGAAGGAGACAGCAGAGGAAACAGTGAAGGAGACAGGAAACACTGAAGGAGACAGCAGAGGAAACACTGAAGGAGACTGCTGAGGAAACAGTGAAGGAGACAGCAAAGGAAACAGTGATGCTCCTCCACTCAGTTAAAAAGAGAACAAATTGCAGTGTGTGATTAGAAATCTACCCATGAGGCCGAGCAGGAATGTGTGACTGGATGGGTCGACAGTACCTGAAGGAGAAGAAGAAGATAAAAAGAGGTGAGGATGGAAACAAGCACACGGACACCAAAGAAGAAGAAATTAAGAGTAGGGAAAACTAATGAGAACTACAGATGGCAGGGTTATGTAATAAAAAGCAATAATCAAACAGCTGCTACAACAAGGACAGAATAGGATGAAGGGAGAAGAAGAAGAGATGATGGCAGACAGACCTCACCTGGACACTCACCTGTAAAATCCAGGTGAGAAACTCCATCCCCCAATGAATCAGAGGCACCTGAGGTAGAGAGACAGGGGAACAGACAGGTTGTTGAATCATATGACTGTCACCTGTCAGCTCCTCCTGAAGCCCCGCCCACTGCAGCTCACCTATCTGACTGTCTGCTCCACCCCCCCCTGCTCCTCCATTCAGCAGCTTCTGTCCATTACCTGTAACACACACACACACACACACACACACACACACACACACACACACACACACAGACCAGTATTCAGCCTCTTGATTTTTAAATGTCTTTATTTGACAGATTTTCTCATTAAGTCTTTTCATCTCTTCACTTCAAACATCATAGAAAACCCAACAAAAATCGTCATATATTACTTTAAATCATTAGAAATCATTATATATTATTATTTATATATATTTACTGTTTGACTCTGAGTCGACTCCGTCAGAACCTGCAGACACGAACACATGATTTATAACTCAGAGTTTTTCAAGTTTTTCACACTCATGTGAATTCATTCATTCTTTTACACACACACACACACACACACACACACCGACACACACACACACACACACACACAGATATTTTGTTAGGGTTAATGTCAACATCACACCTGAAAACACACATCACATGGCCACTCACGTACACTGGGCATGTGTGTACTGTTATACTGTGAACTCTATTCTCAAAGTCTGCAGTCTATCCTTCTCAAAGTTGTTGTCTCTTTTCCATCATTGTATCTCCAGCATCTGTTTGTATCATTAAGAACAATAGAACATCCATTCTAAGATACTCCAACATCTCAACACACTGTGGTGCTACAAACACTGATGAATGTGTGTCAGTTTCTGCCCTTCCAGACCTAAAGACTGAAAACAGTCAGTGAAGATGTTCCCCTGGAGGAGGTTCTGTACGTTCACCTGTATGTTGAGTCTGAGCAGCAGAGACACCAGAGAGAGAACCAGAAGAACCTGAAAGACCTGAAGGACCTGAGGGACGTGAACGATGACAACTTACTGCCATTGTGTGCACACATGTACATGCAGCCATTGATCGATTGGAACTTATTAATTTATGACTGTTTACCTGTTGGCTGTGAAGCTGCTGAGCTTATTTGACCTCCAGCTGCAGAAAACCAAAAACATGATTATGATGCGTCACATGCTGCTTTGTCAGCCAATCAGCATGCAGAAAATAACAGAATATGTTCAGTCATGTGACCTGATGTTGACGATGTTTGATGAGTTGTAAAGCAGAAAAGTTACCTGATGAGTCGGCAGAAGAAGAATCACCTGTTTGAACTGAAATAGAAACAAATCAGGTCAGTATTTATATTTTTTTCTTCTTCTTCTTCTTCTTCTTCTTCTTCTCCTTCTTCTTCTTCTTCTTCTTTTACACCTTGTTGTTTACCTGCTGCACTTCCTGCTATTCCATCAATTGTTCCTCCTCCTGCTGACTGATCGCTGGGAGCTGAAAACAACAGAAATATTGAATTGATTCAAATATATATTCACTTTTCAAAAGTTCATTTTAACAACAACAACATTTACGACATGTTTAAGTCATACACTAAAGGACTGGACATATATACACACACACACACACACACACACACACAGACATATATATATATATATATATATATATATATATATATATATACAGTGTAACGTCGACCCACCGCTCTGATCCTGAATGTTGGAGGAAACACCTGCAGAGAAAACACACCTGAGTGAGATTAAACAGTCATCATTATGCAATGAGACTGATAACTAGTAATGATCGATTATCAAATCATTGGGGGGCCAAGCCCGAGGGGCCGAGGGAACACGTTTGCAAGCAGAAGCGTTTCCTAGGACCTGCGTTGCAAGGAACCTATTGTAATTGTAAAGATTATTTTTCTCCCGCTTAAATTGGTGCTGCAGGCTAAACCGTGCAAGGGAGGGCGGTGCAATTTGGAGGGTTGGTCCAGACTCCTGCAAGTACCTCAGACACAAAAAACTACATATATCCGCCTGTAGGGGGCGCTATAACCTAGGCCAACACGTTTTTGCCTTTAACTCCCACACCGTATGTCGCACATTCAAAAACCTCGTATCCCCAGATTCCATGAATGGAGCTGAATCACTTTGCAATTGGCCACGCCCACTTCTTGAAAGTTTTTCACAAAATCGCTAAAACTGGAAAACCTACTTTTTCTAACTCAGCTGGATCTGATCTAAAGTTATCAAAAGAATTTTGCTGGGTCAAAAAATGCGTAAATTATTAACGAACAAATCTCTGTAGCTAGCTATAAAAATATAAACTGTTTGATATGTCGGTCAAACTAAATGCTATTAACACCAAATTTAAGATCCTTGGTTGCCATGAGACTGAGAAGGGATGAGCTGAATTTGGCGAATTTTAGCCACTAGGGGGCGCTAAAAAGATGGGAAGTTTATATCTCTTGAAGGGCTGCACCGATTTTTACAAAATTTGGTTGGTATGATGTAGGGCCAATCCTGAGGTCACATCTTGAAGGTGGTCATGACTGGTCAATGTGGGCGTGGCTTATTATAAGATAAACAACAAACATTAATTTCAGCCAAACTATTATGCTGACAGCTTTGAAATGTATATGGTACATATAGAATAGGACACAGTTCTTCCATACCAAAAATTGCACATGTACTCCACTAGGTGGCGCTATAATGGATGCAATCGCGTTTTTGCCTGTAACTTCCACATTTTAAATAACACATCGGCAAACCTTATATCCATATGTTCCCTGAATAGAGCTGGGTTTTCTGACATAGGACACGCCCACTTCTGCTGCACATTTCCTTCGCTAAATCCCCACATATGCAAAACCTACTTTTTCCAACTCCTCCTAGAATTTAAGCGCCATCTGCCTGTAACTTTGCACATAGAATCTCCAGATGTGTCTGATGAAAAGTTGTCAAAAGAATTTTGGCACTCCAAAAAATCTGCTACTTATAACCAAACAATCTTTTTTTGCTAGCTAAAAAACACATATTGTTTAATATTTCAGTCAAAGTAAATGCGTTCAACATCAAACTTAAGTCAATTGTTCCTGAAGTCATCCAGAGGCTCTCTGCCAAATTTGGTGCAAATTGGCACCATAACGGATGTAAATGCGTTTTTGCCTTTTAAACAGGTGATATTTAAAAAAAAACTCAACGTCACTGTGCTACGTCCAACATGCTAACACGTCACCTCTGTAGCTCCTCACAAAAAGTTCTCTCTGCTCCACAGGTTCTGTAACATTAGCGCACTTCTCACATATGCAAGACAAACAGATAACAGTACGTTTATAAAATGTAGGCTTAAACACTAATCAACATACATGCATTTTTCCTTGTCTCTCATTTTTTGGTGCAATAATAGAAATGTAGTGAAACAGTATTGATGTGGGGACACTCCTGAGGCCAGCCATATAGTTAAGTAACAGTTGGTCAAAGTGGGTGTGATTTAGTACAACAAATCCAAATCGGCAAACATTCAGCCTTTTACACTTCCAGTACACTTCCCATTACAGCGAATACCACGGCTCAGACGTTGGCCTGTGTCCTCACTTTTGCCGTGAGCCCGTCATCCATTGGGGCCAACTTCCGTGGGCTCTGCCGTGCACAGGGTCCGAGTCGCACGGGGGGCTTGGCCTCCGTTCATAACTGCGTGCAGTTCTAGTTATTGTTGTTATTATAAATTTTTAGAAATTAACATTAGTTCAAAATTAGTTTGTTTAGACTTACATCAACCTAAAATTTTTTATCTTAGACTTAAGGTTGAAATCAGGAAAATCATTTCCATGATTGAATCAATTGGATAAAAGGAGTATTTGATTTTATGCTGGTAAAAAAATAAATAAACATTAAATCTGGAGGCAGATTTCTAATTTCCTGACACTTATTCATATTTATGATATTAATATAATTATAATATAAATATTCTGCTGTGTATAAAGTCTCTGAATCTTTACTGCCAATTAATTTGATGACAAATAACTTAACATGACAAAATAAATATCTGTAAGGTTTTATGTAATTGGTGTTTTGTCAATGAATATTTTGAATACTCTATATAAATTGTACATTTCAATCAATTATCCAAAATGGTGTCCATCTGCAGAGTTAAGAGGAGTTACTTCAGTTTGAACATTGTGCTGGCTGCATTATACTCAGAGCGGTCTCTAATATGGCGCCCACTTTCTCTCAGTGTATAGCAGGGTGAATAAACTATAACCTTAGCCTTAACCCTAACCCAACCAACCGACCGATCGACCAGCCAACGCACCAACTAACCACTCAACCAATCAACCAAATTTCTCAGCAGAGGTAATAACCAGCAGCTGATCTCATGGTCAGCATTTTGTGTTCCTGCCCTTCACGTCACTGCCTACAGGTGGTGCTGTGGCTTGGACCACTGTGGTTACCTGAGACCTGCAGGATCATGTGTTACTGGGCAGACTGATGGAGAAATGTGAATTAGAGCCAATCGGGTTAATCTGGATGAAACCTGAAACCAAACAGGAACAAACAAACTGTTCAGGAGGGAAAACCTGATCAAGTCAACTCACCTGAACCTCCGGATGCCGCTGCCGCTGCAGTGGTGGTCCGCTGACCGCCAACAGGTCCTGTTGGAGGAGGAGGAGTATCAGGTGTTTAAGAATAATGAAATGTGTGTTTGAGCAGCTGAAGAAAGGCATCTCACAGAGTTTTTTTAGAAACAGACTGAAGAACCGTGTCGCTAACATCTGACAGAGAATCTGTTCAGACTAATAATATAATAACGCTGTCTACGTCACATGAATCTGTGACTGAGCCTCTCAGATCTTCATCACCTCACACACGTTTAAACCAAATGTTTACATTTAAAATTCAAGCTTGTTTTTGTGTTTATGCAGGTTTATGTTGAAGTTAAAGTCTCACCCTCATCAATCTTATCTTGACTCTTGGAGTCATCATCATCTGGAAAGAGAAACACATCCAACATTGATAGCTCTAATTAAAGATGTTTTAAATTAAATGTTCACATTTTCAGCAGGTTCAACACTTTTATCCGATCTTCTGTTTGTTCGACTCTTCATATTTAAAGTTTGTTATTGATCATTATTATTACCAATCATACCGACTCTGCTCTGAACTCTTTGTCTTTTGACCACAGTTCATCAATACTTTTATTGAACCCCTCACTCGAAAACACAAGGTTATTTTCCACCTTCATGTCAGTATGAGCTGAGGTCATACTTACACACAAAGACAAATATTTTTGATAATGAGTATTTTTTTGTACATGAGTATTCCAAACTAAAACACAAAATATCACACACACACACTGCCTACCCTCCTCCTCCTCAGATAGCTCTCCCTCCACCTCCTCTGTGGCCTCCACCTCCACCTCCTCCTTCTCTGGAAACACAAACATATAAAACTTGCATCTCATCTTATGAAATAATAAACATGTACATTCAATTGATATGTGAATAAGTATAAGTATTTAATGAATATTGTGTGTAACAACCAGGACTGTTACTACAAGCTGTTCATTCCTTATATAAGTGAGAGCTGTGTTCGTATACGCAACACAAACTCAAACATGTTTGTGGTGGGTTTGTCGCCTTGGCTCTGATCCTGTCTGTGAAATTCATGAACAGGATCTGAAGGCGCGGTGGTGGTGAGGAGAGTTTCCTATTTGACAACCTCAGAATTGCTTCTCTGGTTCTCCTGGCGTCATCGGTCCGGACATCCCCCATGCACTGGGACGGTTAGTAGTTGAGTGTGGACCAGTTCGGTCCTTCAAGACTGAGGCTATGGTTCTCTAATGGAAAACCATGGATGGCCTTCTTCAGCTCAGAGTTAAACTCCTGCCCCAAGCAAAGGAGTTGAAATATCTAAGAGTCTCGTTAAGAGGTGACGGGGAAAAACTGTGCCAGCTGGACAGGTGGTTTGGTGCATCAGCAGTAATGCCGACACTGCGCTGGACTGCTGGGGTGAAAAAGGAGCTGAGCCAGAAAGCAAGCTTTTGATAACCAGTTAGTCAACGTTAAGACCCCCACCCATGTTCATGAGCTGTGGATGGTAACTGAAAGAATGAGATTGTGGATACAGACAGCCAAAATTAGTTTCCTCTGCAGGGTGGTTGCGCTCAGCCCCAAAGAAAGAGTGAGGAGCTCACAGTGAAGCCGCTGCTCCTTCACATCCAATGGAGCTAGCTGAGGTGGTTCGAGCATCTGATCAGGATGCCTCCTGGGTGTGTCCCTTGGAATGTTTTCCAGGCACAACCAACTGGGAGGAGACCCTATGGCGGACTCAGACATCCCTGGAGGGATTATATCTGATATGGTCTGAGAACAACTCAGCGTTCCCCCAGAAGGAACAGGAAAGCCTTCCAGGGTGCCACAGCAACCCGACCCCAAATAAACAGGAGAAAAATGTATGATGGTATTATCTACTTTAAATATAAAGTTTTCTGTAAAATTGTGTGTCTTTAATTTAAATATGAAGTATTCTCACCCTCCACAGGAGCCGTGGAAATGGTTGTTGTCAGAAAGATGATGATCGACACGATCAACAGGTTTCTGTTAGGACACATGCAGATCAATACTGAGCAGTTCCAGTTTCAGTTACTTTTACATCATGAAATACTAATTATCATTAACAGTTGAGAAGATTACCAATCAAAACCAATAAACCTTCAACGGTGTCAATCAGTATACCAATCATCAGTAATCATTACAGTTCAGTTCCAACAAATACCAATTAATACAACTAAAAGACAATCTGTAATAATCAATACTTGACAATGATGAATATTTAGTACATATCAGTTCAGTCCAGTAATCAATCACAGCTGCTAACATGATGGAGATACAAGGTTTCAACATTTGAGAGCTCTCAATGCTTCTTCAAATAATTTTATTGTATCACTACAGTACTATTACAGTACTGTTGTATCACTACAGTACTATTACAGTACTGTTGTATCACTGCACCACTATTACAGTACAGTACTGTTGTATCACTACAGTACTATTACAGTACTGTTGTATCACTGCACCACTATTACAGTACTGTTGTATCACTACAGTACTATTACAGTACTGTTGTATCACTGCACCACTATTACAGTGCTGTTGTATCACTACAGTACTATTACAGTACTGTTGTATCACTACAGTACTATTACAATACTGTTGTATCACTACTATTACAATACTGTTGTATCACTACAGTACTATTACAATACTGTTGTATCACTACAGTACTATTACAATACTGTTGTATCACTACAGTACTATTACAGTACTGTTGTATCATTACAGTACTATTACAATACTGTTGTATCATTACAGTACTATTACAGTACTGCTGTATCACTACAGTACTATTACAGTGCTGTT
>CAEMYA010000572.1:31402-53018 GCA_903131615.1 Diplodus sargus | reverse complement strand
GTATCACTACAGTACTATTACAGTGCTGTTGTATCACTACTATTACAATACTGCTGTATCACTACAGTACTATTACAGTACTGCTGTATCACTACATTACTATTACAGTGCTGTTGTATCACTACTATTACAATACTGTTGTATCACCACTATTACAGTACTGTTGTATCACTACAGTACTATTACAGTACTGTTGTATCACTACACCACTATTATAGTACTGTTGTATCACTACTATTACAATACTGTTGTATCACTACAGTAGTATTACAGTGCTGTTGTATCACTACAGTACTATTACAGTGCTGTTGTATCACTACAGTACTATTACAGTGCTGTTGTATCACTACTATTACAGTACTGTTGTATCACCACTATTACAGTACTGTTGTATCACTACAGTACTATTACAGTACTGTTGTATCACTACACCACTATTATAGTACTGTTGTATCACTACTATTACAATACTGTTGTATCACTACAGTAGTATTACAGTGCTGTTGTATCACTACAGTACTATTACAGTGCTGTTGTATCACTACAGCACTATTACAGTGCTGTTGTATCACTACAGTACTATTACAGTACTGCTGTATCACTACAGTACTATTACAATACTGTTGTATCACTACACCACTATTACAGCACTGCTTTATCACTACTATTACAGTACTGATGTATCACTACAGTACTATTACAGTGCTGTTGTATCACTACAGTAGTATTACATTACTGTTGTTTAAATGCAGTAGTATAACAGTTCTGTTACATAACTACACTATTATTACTGTTGTGTAACCACAGTACTATTACAATACTGGAGTACAACTACAGTATTATTGCAGTTCTGTTGTATAACTATGCTAGTATTACAGTACTGGAGTATAACTACAGGAGTATTACAGTGCTGTTGTTTAAATAATTTTTCTGCAGTATTCCAAAGAGTTAGATCCATACACACATACACACACATATATATTAGTGTTAGGGTTTAAACAACTGTCACAACAATCCATAAGCATTAAGATAAATTAGTATAACACCAAGGTGTTACAGTTTCAGTGAAAGGAGTGGTAGTATTAAAAGTAATTAAGAAGTAAAAATAGTAGTAGAAAGTAGCACTCACGGTGGCAGCATGCTGCTGTTGGAGAGTTTCTGTATTCAGGTAAAGAGACACAGCTGAAGATCTGCAGTTCCTCCCTCAAACACTTGTATTTATACTCACAGAGAGGGGGAGGGACCCAGCATGCTACTGCTGAGATTACTGCAAAATCTGCTGCTGAGAATACTGCAAACTAATACTGAAGGTACTGCAAAATCTACTGCTGAGAATACTGCAAACACTTCAAACGCAACCCCACAAGCACTAAAGAAAGAGTAGTACTTTTATTCTGTAAGTGATACTTTCATCCTTCCTCTGTAGACTGTATACAGCCACCATGCATTGGGAGCAGTGCTCACCTGAACTCTCCTTAAGGAGAAATTGTTTATTTTGTTGTTATCTGACAGCAGGGTGGATGCTGATCGGCTGCAGTAAGGGCAGGTGATTCTGTGGACTGTTAGCATGTTAGCCTGTTAGCCACATTAATCACCTGCGCAGATTTTACCTCCTGAGATAAAGTGTGACCTCACCTCTCATCTCACTGACAGCTGCTTCAACAACAACCAACCAATCGAGGTTTTGTAGGTGGGATTAAAATGCTAACGATCAAAACTTTCTCTAAATTCATGTAAATGACAACCAAAATAATGTGGATGATTATAATAATAACAATAATAAAAATGATAATGAAAATATTGACTGGAAACAGTCTGTTATTGTTCTATTCTATAATATGAAGTTTTGGCAGTTTGATCAACATTAAAATCTCCAACACTAGTTTTGTGACTGTTGATTCGTGTGTTGAACGTCTTTCACTTGAGAAGAGATGGTCCTGGTAACTGATCTGAAATATATGGGAAATACATGTCTCCTTCAGAGTCTCTTCAGTACACACTGAACACAGTACACAAATATTGTGTTGATGTCATGAATCACATTTTAATTGATCAGTGGCAGAGTTCCATTCAAGCTGTGCTCCAGCTGGAATAATTATATTTACTATTCCCCCAGCAATGTCTGTCAGGCTCAAAAGCCTGCATCTGTCCCCTCCTCCCCCACCTCTCCTCACAGGTTTATTTTCCATTTTCCTTGTCCTCACGTCAAAGAAAACATCATGCATTAAACTTTACCCCAGAATCATACAGAACAACTCACATATTACTATATACAAAAGATTAATATAAAAACACTAAATATTATTGTACAACATCCTCAATGTTAAATGGGTTATGTTAAGCTAAATGTACATTTAAATGCCACAGCACCACCTTGGGCAGTTGTGGCTAAGGGGTAGAGCCAGCATCTTGTTATCGGAAAGGGGGCTGGGTGATTCCCCCGGTCTGCATGTCAAAGTGTCCTTGGGCAAGATACTGAACCTCAGACTGCTCCTGATGTGCTGGTCGGCACCTTGCATGGCACCCACAGTCATCGGTCTATGAATGTATGTATGAATTACTGCAAGTCACTCTGGACAAAAAGCATCTGATAAATGTCCTAATATAAATATAATAATAATAATAATAATAATAATAATAATAATAATAATAACAATAATAATAAAAAAACACACTAAATATTAATCTGATAGAATCAGTCAGGTTTCAGGACTCCTCACTCCGCTGAGATGGGTCTCCTCACAGTGACTGAGTCAGTCGGTGCTGCCAGAGCCTCTTTCCGCTTGTCAGTCCTCATTCTCCTCGACTTATCCTCTGCGTTTAAAACAGTCAACCACCGAATCCTCCTCTCTCTCAGGCTGAACTTGGCATTACTGACTCTGCTCTAACTTGGTTCATATCATACCTGACAAATCGCACCTTTCAGGTCACATGGAACGGCTCCTTGTCCGAACCTTGTTTTCTGGAAACTGGTGTCCCTCAAGGGGATCACTAGATACACTAGATCACTAGGTTCTGCAGTCACATCACATGGATTCTTTTACCTCTGTTATGCAGATGACACCCAACTGTTCCTCTCTTTTCCCCTCAACATCCTCCGATACCCACGTTGCAACGCACATCTCTGAATGTCTGGCAGACATCTCCGCTTGGACTACTGCGCACCACCTCAACCTCGTATCCTTGATGAATAGCAGCTAGTATGCTCAGATGAGGGCTTGAAAGTTGTTTCTATTTTTTCTTTCTTACTTTATCAATGAAGGTTTGTTGTGGTTTCTTTCTTGTGATCAATTTACTTATTGAACGTTGCTTTGGACAAAACCTCTGCTGAATGCCCTAAATGTAAATGTAATGCAGCCAGAATGTTCATATACAACATGATAAATATAAACATTTCACAACTTCAGTGTTAATATACTATATTGTTAATATAACACACCAAATATGACACACCTAATATTAATAAATAACACCACAATATTAATATACAACACACCTAATTCTAACATTCTAACCCTAACCCTAACCCTAACCCAACACCTACAATGTTAATATGCAACACTTCAAATATTAAAATTCAACACCCACAATGTTAATATACAACATACTAAATGTTAATATTTAACACCTACGATGTTAATATACAGCACACCTTATACTAACATACAACACATACAATGTTGATATATATAACATACTATATATTAATAAATGACACCTATAATGTTTAATATAAAACCCACTAAATCTCAAAATTGAACACCAATTGATATATAACACTGATAATGTTAATAGAACACACTAAATATCAACAATTATCACCCACAATGTAAATATACAGCACTCCAAATATATAAATTCAACACCCATAATGTTAATATACAAAAAAACTAGATGTTAATATTTAACACTTACAATGTTAAAATACTGGACAATGAAAATAAGCATTTATCACATACAGTGCTATATATATATATATATATATATATATATATATATATATATATATATATAAAATATGTGTGTGTATGTATGTGTATAGATATATAACACATCCACAATGTAAATATAAAGCACTGACTAATAATAAGGAACCCAGGATGTAAAAATATGATATTCCATATGTAACATATAACACCCACAATGTTAATATACAGCACACCTAATACTAACATATAACACCTACAATGTTAATATACAACATAGTATGCAAGACTGATTGACTAAAGTGACACCTGGTGAATTATAGCAGGTCCAGTTCATTGCCATTATATTTGTGAGGGAGGGTGTGTTGTTAGGCAGATGTCTGTCATGTCTGCTGGACCCTGGTCCAGTGGGAGCTGCTGGTCCCTCATAGACCTCGTCTGATGTTCAATATCTCTAGGATTATTTTAGTGTGTCCTCAGTTTTGTCCTCAGGTCTCTAATGGGAAGTTTGCTAAACAACACTAATACATACACTAATACCACTACTGTGGCAGTGGATTATTGCTCTGAGTGGATTATTATTAACTCTGCTGAGTTAGTTGCGTCTTTCTTTACCACATTTATTAGAATATTTATTGTGACAATATCATTTGAGCAAATACCTACAGTTTAGTTATGTTTTTAATGTATTACTTTGTCAAATTAAAGTCAATTTAAAGTAAACTATACTATATATGACTGTTAGTTCTGCCCACAGAATATAGGTTCAGACCAGATCATCAGTTAGACACCAGTAGTCCATTTTGTATTACCTGTGAAATATACACAAAATGTTCCTTCAGTATCACAAAGTGCTCATCAGACATTTATCTTGGTTTATAACTCTAACAAGTACAATGTGCTTCGAAGTGAAGCTGCCTTCAGCACCACTGGACCAGGATGTTTAAATTTCAAAATGTTTAACAATTTATAATAAACATTTTTGAGGAACACTGCATCAGTTTCATTTATTGACCTGCAGAGGATCCACATTGTTCACCTTGTATTATCATGTTCTATCAGTTCAACTTGCTCTGGTGGGTCAACTTAAAATGTTTGATTTTAATTTGAGAGGTGTTCACAACTCCAGCCGTTTTGTCTCTGAAAATGTAACAGATTGTTGCATCTCTGTCGATCACCTGAAAGGGTTAAAGGACTCTATCCATCGTAGTTTGACAGGGCCCCCAAACAGCATCTTGTATAGGGCCCCCAAAAAGAAAGGAACAGCCCTGTATATTTATAATCTAACATATAAATATTACCAATTCACACCAACAATATTAATTTACATGAGACAAATCTTTATCATATAACAACCACAATGTTAATATACAAACTAAATCTGAATTGCTGTCAGTGCTAACATTTATACTTGTGTGTTACTCTTTATGTTTTTCTGGGTATGTAACTATATACTACTGTGTGTTCGTTAATGTGCGTTCATGTTTTGTTGTGTGTGTTTTACTGTGTGAGTTTCTGTGTGTTACTATGTGTGTGTTCAGGCTTAGTGGACATATAGAATAGAAGCTTTATGAGTGATATAGAGCTCCAGGGATAAAGTTGCCAACATTCCTCTGAACCACATCCATAACCTTCTTCCTCTCTGTCCCTCCTCCTCCTCCCCCTTCACCTCCTCCCCTGCCAAGTCCTCCATCCTCCTACATAGAATAGTAGTTGTATTTATAGTAGTTTTAGTCTTGATATGGTAGAGTGTGTAGATGTGTCTGTATAAAACATACTTTAAAATGAAATGACGTTGTTCTTTCAGTGTTACACACTTGAAAACCTACTAACCTTCTGTGCTTTTATTTTGAAGTGATTTCCCTGCTGTCTGTGGGAATCAGGGCAGAACGTGAGTCTGCATCCATCTGCAGCAGGACGTCCTGAAACCAGAACTGAGCTGGAGCCGAGTTGGACTCTGGGATTGGGTCCAGAAGAGGAATTAAGGGCACATTAAGGTATAGTTTGGTCCAGCTCGGTTCTGACTGACTGCAGCTCACCTGGACCTTTGATCCTGATGTCCAACTGTAACCAAGAGCTGTGGGAGCAACACAAAGCTAATGAGACTCCAGAAACTCTGAGGAAACAGACAACTAGACATAACATGATTCAGTATTGAAGATAATTCAAACTCACTGACACACATTATAACTTATTTGAGATCTACAATTGATACAGAATCACAGTATAATTAATTCAGCTCACACTGGCGTACATACTAATTAGAAAAAAAGATTTGGGCTAATCCTTTAGTCCACCTATTCATCCTGTTTAATGAATACATCAACATATTTGAAATATTTTCTATTATTACTGCTCTGTTATACTGCATAGTCATTATGAGTTTATACACCAGCCTCCACAGGAGCAGTTATAAGGTTAACAAATACACAAATAAACACTTAAACTACATCTCTACCAGTAAATACATCTGAATACCACATGAACATTAAAGAAAAGTGCTTCCAAGACGTTATTTACACCCTTTTAAAGCAGAAATCTTCACTGTAGCTGCTAAAAACCCGACCGCACATTGAGGGTGTGTATACTGTCTGGAATCTCTGGGCTTCTGCAGTCTCCAGCTACTTCAGTTGTTTAGCAGAATGCCGCAACTCTGATTTACTGTGAAGCTCCAGAACTGTTCTGTGGACCACGACACTTCACCTGAATTTATATTAGCATGGAGGGAGGAGATGATGACTGGACTTTACTTTCTGGGTGAACTGTTCCTTTAAAACTAAGATCTCATTGCTTGTTGTAGGATCAATGATACAGCTTCTAATGTTCAACAACACTCTTGAGTCGGACTGATTTTCAGTTTGCAGCTCTTGACATCTTAACCTCTGCATTAATAAGCAGAGAACTGAGACGTTCCAGATGAAATGTGAGTTTGGATGATTGGAACCTCACATCACTTTTTTGTTTAAGCCCCCAAATATTTTCATTTGTCTTGGTCATGAGATGTTTTCATCTCATAGTTTCATCCAAGATGGAGGAACTTGGAAAAATTCTACTTTTGTTGTCTGGTGACAGGAGACACAGGGAACCACGTTAAAGAAGAGTCATACTTGAATCTACACATTTACATCATTAATCTTTATATCCCAGGATGAAATGTGATCAAGAGTATGGACTTTTGAGTGAGTAAATCCAGACAGAGCACATGCTAAGTTAAATTCAGAGTCAGATTCAGAATACTTTATTAATCCCCGGGGGGAAATTGTTTTTGTTCCAATGCTCCGTGCAATGTAGAAATAGAAATACAGCATGATTATTTCAGGCCCAGCAGTCATCAGGATAGCAGAGGAGTTAAAGTCTCCCAGCATTAGAAAAGGATCGAATCAGAGCTGATGACAAAAGTCAACAAAAGACTGATCAAACTTACAGCAGTTAAAATGATAAATTAGAAAAGTAAGGGGTCACTACTTCTACCTCTGCTTGTGTGTGTGGGACTCAGGTAAAGGTAAATCCTTTCTCACAGATATCGACCTATCAGCTACTTCGATGTGAAATGTACCTTTGTTTTACCCCCCCCCATGGTTACGACCTCCATTAACCAATCAGGAGCTTTTTGAAACAAACACCCATTACCTCACAATAGGTACCTCCTTTCCTGTGTGTGTGTGTGTGTGTGTGTGTGTGTGTGTGTGTCAGTCAGTCACTTAACCTCTCTGGACCTGCAGGTCACTTTTTATTCATCGTCTCAGGGAAACTTCATCTGCTCCATCTCAGGAGTCAGTCTTCCACACCAGTGACCTGCAGCAGCAGGTAACCTGACTCCTCCCCCTCCAACACACCTGGAATCAGCTACACCTGAGCCGCTACAACTAGCTTAAAACATTAACATCCAACTGCTTGACAGTCCTATACATGAGTGTCAACAGGTGCATCAACAGGTGCCAAACAGGTGCAGAAATGAACTACTAGTAAAATGAGGTGAAAGAAGATGAAACCCAGGTAAAATAACACAGGTGGAACGACAGATGGAACACTCTGTCTGTCGATGTCTTCACAACACTCAAGTTAAGTCTGTTTATATTTTGAGACAAGAATTTATACCCACAGATGATGCATGTGCATGTGTGGGTCTGTGTGTGTGTGAGTTTGTA
Organism: Diplodus sargus; assembly: GCA_903131615.1. NCBI lineage: Eukaryota > Metazoa > Chordata > Actinopteri > Spariformes > Sparidae > Diplodus > Diplodus sargus. Next base: position 44,944 of record CAEMYA010000572.1, on the reverse strand, counting down.
TATGTGTATGTATGTAAGTGTGTGTGTGTGTGTGTGTGTGTGTGTGTGACAGACAGACTTGGTGAGGATGCAGAAAGTTAAAAACTGACCTGCAGGTTGGACAGAAACTAGTTTCCTGTAAATGTATTAAATAAATCTGCAGCTGTTTATTAGAAAATATCAGAATATGATTATGAAATCATGTTTTGTGATTTCATTGGTTTTGAGGAAGTTGTGGTCTCTTTGGGGGTAATTTCAAAGACATTAGAAATATGTTACTTGTTAATTACAACCTACAGACAGACACAAGTGTAACCATGAATTCTTTCATCATTTTAACTTTTCGTTCATCTGAGTCTGCATTAAAAAGTTTTTCTATAATCTGCTCCGAACTGATTGTCACTGCTGTTTCTCTGATCACAAATCAACACCATTAAAGAATGACTCGGAGACTCGTGAGAAAATTCAGACTTTATTAGCAGTTCCTCTGCTGACAGACAATCGTTCTTCCTTCATGAATGTTTGTACAGTAAAAGATGTGAACACAGAGCAGATCTCAGGTCAGCAGGTAAACGATGACTGTATGTACACGTGTGAGCACAGAGCAGACAGACAGGCAGACAGTGAGACAGGTTAAAGACATGGACTCAGAGCCTGAAGACAGCAGAGACAGAGACTGAGCCTTATATAATTTCATGTGATAAACACATTGATTTGTGGATTGATTGATAAAATGGAAGCTGGGGGTCGAAGTTAAGCTGCAGTTCTTATTGTTGTTGTCAAGGTAACTGAGTCCACCGTGGGGCCGGCTCTGACGGGAGAAAACACACAAACACTCGCTGATCATTGTTGTTGTTTGTGTGTGACATGACAGAACTGAACGAAGAACATCTGTGATTGATTGATTGATTCCTGTCTGACTGTCACTCATCAGCAGTGTCTTTTGTTCCCACTCCCCGTGAACACAGCACAGAATCTAATGTTTTGACTCCAGTCGACTAATTTCAGTGTGGGTGTCACAACCAAAGTAAGTAGTTACTTAGTCAATGTTGACTTCATAGTTACACTTCCAGTTACAGTTACGTTCGTCAGCAGTCAGATTGATTTTACCTGCAGTTGCTGAGCTCCCACAGAGTCCGAGCGTCTAATTCATGACTGAAAGAAGAAAATGGAGAAGTGTCACTTCTGTCTCTGCTTTCAAACTGGTTTGACTGGTTTATTCTCTCTCCTGCAACTCAATGGATTCAAGTGGATCTGAACTGTGATTGGCTGTGGGGCAGTGTGGTGTCACAGTAGGGTGTGACCTTTACCGTCAGTGGTGGCGGGGTCATCTCTCTTATCTGGTTGGTCAACCGGTGTCGCTGCAACAACACACAAGGTATAACAACTCATTAACATCAACAAACAGGCTCCACCAACAGTGATGTCAGCACTGCCTCTGTGAGATAATCATAAAAAGTCTCAGTAAACAAAGACAATGAGCTCCAGAGTGCTAACCCGTCTTAACCCTGATGTATTAGTGTCTATAATTCATCTACTTTGACACTGGATTTCAATTATTTGTTTGGGCTTTCACTGCTTTAAACTTTTCCACACCTGAATTCTTCATCTCGACTCAATTTCATTTGTAATTTTTTAATCTTTCATTTTAGTATCTAGTAGGTGTGAAATTACTTTTGGATCAATCAAATAAATCCATAAATAAGCTGAGTTGCTGTCTGGATCTGGTAAATATAAAGGAGGGAACCCACGTTGGTAAGCCTTTCTTTTATAGTACCCTAATTACCAGGTATTTATCTGGTAAATTCATGGTAATGCAAAAGTGTTACTAGGTAATTACCGATGGTAATAAGAAAGTAAATACAATACCTAGTAACACATTTTTGTCACCATATATTTACTGGGTAAATAGCTAGTAATTAGGGGATTAGCTACCTGCTTATTACCAGTAGTAATTACCCAATAACACACTATATTTACCATATAGTTACCAGATAAACACCCAGTATTTTGGCCACAGTTTCATTGTATTTACTTTCTTATTGCCTTTGGTAATTACCTAGTAACACTTTTGTGTTACCATGAATTTACTAGATAAATACCAGGGCCCGTATTCACAAAGAATCTTAAGGCTAAAAGTAGCTCCTAACAGGCCAATTTAGGAGCAACTCCTAAAAATAATGGGCGTGTCAGTCGTAATTTTAGTACTCCTAATTTTTGAAAATAAGAGTTATTCACAAAACATTTTAGGCCTAAAAGTAGCACCTAAGTCTGGGAGACCTTACAAGTAGTCCAGAAGACTCCTAACTCGCTAAGACCTGGTCACAGCCGAATGTTTTGGAGACGCTAAATGACAGGGACTGAAGTTGTGGTTGAGTTGGTGAGGGATGCTATAACGTCCCCAACCAACTGAAACAATCCAATAAAAAAATAGATAAATAAATAACATAAATAAAATAATTACACTAAATGTAATAAATTTAATAAATCCGGTATTTGGCTACGGGGAAAAAAGAAGCTCTGCAACGCAAATAATTTAGGGATATCACGGCCATCAGTCAGCCCCTCTATCTACCAAACCATCAACGCGTTGTGTAGACCCCATATAATCCGTCAGTTTATCCGGTTTCCTTTAGACAATCACCAACAACAAAGAATCAAACCCAAATTCATGGAAATTGCAGGTATACCGGTGTGATTGGTGCCATTGATGGGACGCATATTAAGATAATTGCACCTTCTCAGGATGAAGACATCTTTGTCAATCGGAAAAAGTTGCTCCCATCAATAAACACTTAATTCTCCTCATTAATACATTTCTTTATCCAATATCTTTTCATAGGCTTTGTCATGGGCTTGTAGGCAACTTCCTTATTTTCACCTCATGCATTGTGTAGCCTGAATGACTTTTCAATGGGCTGCCCTGTCACTCAACAACCAATCACCGTTATCACCGCTTCTAAGTGTGTCCCTATAAAATGACGTCATCCATAGCAACAGAGAGTTACTTCTAGTTTAGGAGTTCACTGTTTTCATAAGTAAAAGTAGGTCTCAGCAGCTTTGTGAATGACATTTAAGAAACCACTCCTACATAAAAACTTTTAGTCCGATTTAGGAGTACTCCTAACGTTAAGATTATAGTCTTTGTGAATACGGGCCCTGGTAATTAGGGGACTGTAAAAGAAAGACTTACCCAAACATTGTCGGTCAGCTGCTTCCTCTGAAGTCTTTGTTTGTTCTTTGACTTCTCATTTTGATCTGCAATTTTCACCTATTCTCATAATTAAATTCTGATCCTAAAGCTTTTAAAAAGTTGATATTTGATGTAAAGTAGTTGAACTCAACCCTGGTCTATACTTCTGACTCTTTACGTCAACTTTGAAAACGACCTGAATTCTTAAAACCCTAACCCTTCTCTGTTAAAAGTGAAAAGACCTGATGAAACAGTCCTCAATGTGTTTACCTTCAGTGGAGAGAGCACTCTGCTGCTCGTCCTCGTCTTCGGGCATGTTTGTATCTGTTGGTTCAGTGCTGTCACCGTCAGCTTCATTTTCTGAAACATCCTCCTCATCCTCTTCTGCTGACAAGTCTGCATCACTGTCAGCCTCTGTTGTTTCAGGCTCGTCACTGTCATCTTTACCTTGATTTTCACTTTCATCTTCCCCATCTACATTCATACTGTCTGTGTCATCCTCCTCTGGGTCCTCATCACTAGCTCCTTCCATTCTGTCTGAAACGTCGCTGTCCTCCTCAGACAAGCTCTCCTCCCCTTCTACGGCAGCATCTTCATTTTGATCCTCTCCTTGAACCTCAGCGTCAGACTCCTGAATCTCATCCTTCTCTTCACTATCATCCTCCTCCTGACCCTGATCCTCCTCCTCAGACCCCTTAGTCTCATCCTTCTCTTCACTATCATCCTCCTCCTGACCCTGATCCTCATCCTCAGACCCCTTAGTCTCATCCTTGTCCTCACTATCATCCTCCTCTTGATCCTGATCCTCATCCTCAGACCCCCTAGTCTCATCCTCGTCCTCAATATCATCTTCCTCCTGAGACTTGTCCTCATCCTCAGACCCCTTAATCTCATCGTTACCCTCACGATCATCCTCCTCCTGACCCTGATCCTCATCCTCAGACCCCTTGGTCTCATCGTTACCCTCACTATCATCCTCCTCCTGATCCTGATCCTCAGACTCCTTAGTCTCATCCTCATCCGTACTATCAGCCTCATCTACACCATCCCTATCCTCAATTTCATCTTCCTCCTGAGTCTCATCCTCATCCTCAGACTCCTTAGTTTCATCCTCAACCTCACTTTCATCCTCTTCCTGAGCCCGATCCTCAGACTCCTTAGTCTCATCCTCATCCTTACTATCATCCTCATCTACATCCTCATCCTTACTATCATCCTCATCTACATCATCATCCTTACTATCATCCTCATCTACATCCTCATCCTTACTATCATCCTCATCTACATCATCATCCTTACTATCATCCTCATCCACATCATCATCCTTACTATCATCCTCATCTACATCATCATCCTTATTGTCATCCTCATCTACATCATCATCCTTATTGTCATCCTCATCTACATCCTCAGCCTCAGTCGTAGAATCATCCTTATCCTGTTCCTCAACCTCAGTCTCATTGTCAGACTTATCGGTAGTGTTTACGTCACTCTTGTCATCACTGTCTTCTGCAACATCTGAGGATCAAACATGTTTCACACTCATCAATTATTTGTTATCATGGGAAACATCAGCAGTCAATCTGTAACCAAACAGGTGCGTGTTATTGATTATTCAGATATGAGTCCAACCAATCAGTGTGCCACTCCTGTGGCTGTCAGACTTCACCAGTGTGAAATATATGACCCATGTGAGACACGTTGAAAATACTCAAGCAAACAAACAAACAAACAAAGACATCAACGTGTCTGTTTGATCAAGAAGCAGCTGTGTTTGTATAATCAGCCCCGATCAGTGATCAATCCACTTCGTGAAGTTACATAAACTAAAGACTGAAACATAAGAAATCTGTATCTCACCTGCAGCATCTGTGGAGGTGTTGGTAGTGTCATCTGAGGAATCACAAACACAAAACATTAAAAAATATCATCCCTACTGTCGTCTGTGTTATCGTCTGTGTTATAGTAATTGTCGTCTCACTAGACCAGCACCGATGAACAGGGTTCGGGTTAGAGAGACAGGTTCTTTTGGGTCAAGGCTCTTAACAGCTGTATTTGATTTCTGTTCATCTTTCAGTCAGTTTGTGTCTCTTCCTGGTTATTTTGTGTCTTGGTCTGAGCCCTGTTGACCTGATCAATGATCAATCCATGTCGAAACACATAAACTAAAGACAGAAAGTGAAAAAAATCTATATTCTCACCTGCAGCGTCTGTGGAGGTGTTGGTGTCATCTGAAGAATCACAAACACATTTCAAATGAAACAGATGTGAAACTTCCCATCAATCAGATTTTAAATTGGAATTTCATTTGACTCCCATGTGAACTGACTTAAACCAAAGATTCATACAATTAAGATTAATTAAACTACAAACTGACCTAGATCAGGACTGACAGACACACTTGAGGCACCTGAAACAGGTGAACAGAGAGGTGAACAGACAGACGGGTAAACAGACAGACAGGTGAACAGACAGGTAGAGACAGAAAGGTTACCTGTGCTTGTGTCATCTGGTACTTTGCTGTCAGTAGAAGCTGTTGAAACAAATCAACATTTTTAGATGTACATTTTATATACGTGTGTACAGTTTGTGTAGTGTGTGTCAAATTTTGCGTATTTGATTGTGTAGTTGTGTTGTTCTGTTACCTGTCTGTGAGTCTTCCCGGCTCCTCAGCAGGTTTTTAACGTTCTCTAAATCTTTAATATTCAGGAACGTTCATGCAAGAAACAGTGATGATATAACAATCAATAACTTAACATTAATCTCACAAATAGCTGATGATGTAATGGTCATGTAGTATTTGTTGTCCTGTACAGTCAGTAAATGCCGCTGACAGAACTTTAAAATGAGTAACAGTCTGATTGGCTTCTCTGAGGTGATCGGATGTCATCATGAGAAGTGGGGTCTCTACAAGGTCAAAGGTCAAAACTTGACCTAAACTAAAGGGTAAGATTTAATGAACTGATTGACAATAATGACCAGGATTTTAACATTTATTTTACCTTTATCTGTTGGTTGATCTACAGACAGACAGACAGACAGACAATAATGGAACGCAATGATTATTGAAAAGTTAATATTGAACATTAAGTGGACCTATTGATTGTTGCTGATAATAACATAATTGACAAATGATTATAGCTTACCAGTGACTGGGGCTGCCAGGGAAACGGCAGTGAGAGCAAGGAGCAGCAACACAACACACCTGGAACATGCATGCAAAGTGAACAGGTTGATTTGAATGCAACGTGTTTGCATATTGTTTTCCTGCATTGTGCTGTTGTACAGGAAGAGTGACTCCGCCAGAGTCACTAGTGTATTTCAGCCTATAGATATTAAGCTGTTTGTACCACTATATAAAATAACAACTAATAAGTGACAAACATAAATAATGTAAAGTGACAAACATAGAAATGTAATGTGACAAATATAAAAGTGTAAAGTGACAAATGTAAAATGTAAAGTGACAAACATAAAGAATATAAAGTGAAAAAACATAGACTGTAAAGTGACAAAGAATGTAAATGGACAAATATAAAGAATGTACATCGACAAACAAAGAATGTAAAGTAACAAAGAATGTAAATTGACAAATATAAAGAATTAACTTGACAAACATAAAGACTGCAAAGTGACAAATATAAGGACTGTAAAGTGACAAATAAAGAATGTAAAGTGACAAACATAAAGACTGTAAACATAAAGAATGTAAAGTGATATATAGAATGTAAAGTTATAAATATAAAGAATGTAAAGTGACAAACATATAGAATGTAAAGTGACAAAGAATGTAAAGTGACAAACAAAGACTGTAAAGTGACAAACAAAGAATGTAAAGTGACAAACATATAGAATGTAAAGTGACAAACACATAGAATGTAAAGTGACAAAGATTATAAAGTGACAAACAAAGAATAAAAAGTGACAAACAAAGAATGTAAAGTGACAAACAAATAATGTAAAGTGACAAACAAATAATGTAAAGTGACAAACATAAAACATGTAAAGTGAGAAACAAAGAATGTAAAGTGACAAACATATAGAATGTAAAGTGACAAAGAATGTAAAGTGACAAACAAAGAATGTGAAGTGACAAACAAAGAATGTAAAGTGACAAACAAAGAATGTAAAGTGACAAACATATAGAATGTAAAGTGACAAACACATAGAATGTAAAGTGACAAAGATTATAAAGTGACAAACAAAGAATATAAAGTGACAAACAAAGAATGTAAAGTGACAAACAAATAATGTAAAGTGACAAACAAATAATGTAAAGTGACAAACATAAAACATGTAAAGTGACAAACAAAGAATGTAAAGTGACAAACATATAGAATGTAAAGTGACAAAGAATATAAAGTGATAAAAACAAAGAATGTATAGTGACAAACATAAATAATGTAAAGTGACAAAGAAATAATGTAAAGTGACAAACAAACAAAAAAGTAAAGTGACAAACAAAGAATGTAAAGTGACAAACAAAGAATGTAAAGTGACAAACATAAAGAATATAAAGTGACAAATATAAAGAATATAAAGTGACAAACATAAAGAATGTAAAGTGACAAATATAAATAATGTAAAGTGACAAACATAAAGAATGGAAAGTGACAAACAAAGACTGTAAAGTGACAAACATAAAGAATGAAGTGATATATATAAAGAATGTAAAGTAACAAACAAAGAATATAAAGTGACAAATATAAAGAATGGAAAGTGACAAACATAAAGAATATAAAGTGACAAATATAAAGAATGGAAAGTGACAAACATAAAGAATGTAAAGTGCCAAATATAAAGAATGGAAAGTGACAGACATAAAGAATATAAAGTGACAAATATAAAGAATGGAAAGTGACAAACAAAGACTGTAAATTGACAAACATAAAGAATGTAAAGTGACAAACATAAAGAATGGAAAGTGCCAAATATAAAAAATGGAAAGTGACAAACATAAAAAATGGAAAGTGACAAACAAAGACTGTAAATTGACAAACAAAAAGAATGTAAAGTGCCAAATATAAACAATGTAAAGTGACAAACAAAGACTGTAAATTGACAAACAAAAAGAATGTAAAGTGCCAAATATAAACAATGTAAAGTGACAAACAAAGACTGTAAAGTGACAAACATAAAGAATGTAAAGTGAAACATATAAATAATATAAAGTGACAAACATAAAGAATGTAAAGTGACAAATATAAATAATGTTAAGTGACAAACATAAAGAATGTAAAGTGACAAATATAAATAATGTTAAGTGACAAACATAAAGAATGTAAAGTGACAAACATAAATAATGTAAAGTGACAAATATAAATAATGTTAAGTGACAAATATAAAGAATGTAAAGTGACAAACATAAAGAATGCAAAGTGATAAATATAAAGAATGTAAAGTAACAAACAAAGAATGTCAAGTGACAAATATAAATAATGTAAAGTGTTTGTCCCTTCACAAATATAAATAATGTGAAGGGACAAACATAAAGAATGTAAAGCGACAAACTTAAATAATGTAAAGTGCTTAATCCAAAATGTTGACTTGTGTTGACGGGACGGTGAAACCGGTCTGAAGGGTTAAATGACTGCACTTCTTTGTGGTTCCTCCACAGAGACCGAAGAAACAAAGCATTTCTTCTTTTCAATGTATAGAAAGAAACAATGAAGGGCAGCTCAGATCCTCAAAGAGACATATGAGCTTTGAGGTTCATCTGCGAGTTGAATGACTGCAGCTGAAACACTGAAGTCCTTCTGCTGAACCAATGAACCAAACCTAAACACTGATACTGTCAGCAGCTGAAATATTAGCTCAGCTATTAAAGAAATGTCGTTTGGAACTGTTTGAACTGCAGCTTCTCGTCACAATGACTCATGTGATTACTATAATATCCGAGAAATACCTTGATGGACAAGAGTCAAATATTTTTGTTTTGCAAAGGTTATGGAGATAAAAGATGTCCCAAGCCAAGGTAAAGTATAAGGCATATAGAAACTGTAGTGAACTACAGACGGACTACAGACGGACTGACATGAGATCACTTGACAGTCTAATTAGAACAAGCAGGTGTGGCAGCACAAACTGTTCCAGCAGAGCAACGTTGGCTAAATACTCTTTTACAGTGTTTACAGCTGAAATGTCTCCCCTAAGATCCCATTAACTATTTAATAAAAAACATTTTATAAGCTTTTTGTTTAGTTTGATGTTCAGCGTCAGTGATGAAGAATGAATGATTAAATAGCTTAGTATATGGTATCGTGTTGTACAAATAGTTCTGTTAGTGTTCTGATGTGTAAAAGTCAAACAGTTTCATCAAGTTTTTAACTCACCGTCGCAGCATGTTGTTGTTCAGGTTGACACGAACCAAAATTCACTTTGTTGAGAGTCTGAACTGAGCTGAAAGAGAGCAGCAGGTTTTTATACTCTCCTCCTCCTCCTGCACCACCTCCGCCTCCAACTCCCTCTGATCACTGCTCTACCTGTCTGTCTGAGCCTCTACACTCAGCTTAACATTGTTTACCCCGTTTAAATTCACTGAATCACTAGTTTAGTTACAGAAACACCAAATGAGAGCAGCTCCTGTCGTTTGTAATGTTTCTACTTACATTATTGCCACACCAGATTTACACATTTATACTGGGTTTATACCAGGGTTATACTGGATTTACACCAGGTTTAAACTGGGTTTACACCAGGTTTATACTGGATTTACGCCAGGTTTAAACTAGGTTTACACCAGTTTTATACTGGATTTACACCAGGTTTAAACTGGGTTTACACCAGGTTTAAACTGGGTTTACACCAGGTTTACATGGAGTTAAAGTGACATTCAGAACAGAGTTTAAACAAGATATACACCACATTCAAATGGGTTTAGACCAATAAAGTCAGAACAATAAACACATGAAGTATAGTTTAATGTTACGGATCATAAAGTTTTCACACGTTTCCTACCAGGAAATGTAGAAATAATATGTACACTGTGTGTGTGTGTGTGTGTGTGCTATGTCAGGTATGTTGTTCTCATTATGAGGAGAACTGGTTGGACAGTTTTTACCAGGAACACAAAGAGTTTAGGAGAAGGAAGCAGTTCATTTAAGAAATACCATGACTAAGACTTCTTTAAACCTCATTAACATCTCATTAACATGTTACTGATGACACACACACACACACACACACAAACACACACACACACACCAAACTTCACTTACACAACTTCAAGTGTTTTTTAAATGTGGTTTGGTGACAGTGAATGTGACCTCTGACTGTCACATGACCTTCACCCCTCATCATGTATAAATGACAGTCATGATGAATTCATAATTAATGATGTTAACATCAATATGTCATATTAATATAACATTTAAGTGTCACTCAGAGTTTCACCTGCAGCAGTTGTGACACAGTTTCTGGTCACACCTGAATATTCCAGTAAAGGATCAGGGTTCCTGTCACTTACCTCTTTTGTTGACACCTGAATTATTTTACTGATGCCGAGTGAGCGACAAACAACACTTAAACCTGATGGACCAGATTCCAGACCAGTTTAAAGTGAAACTCTCGACAAAAAGCAACTGAGGCTTTATTTGAGATTGAATATGAGTCAAACCTTCGTGTAAATGCATAATTACGATGAAAGAAGCACTTTTAAGATTTACCATAGTTTCGTTTTTGGGCAAGCTAATTTACAATGGAGTGCACAGGCACTAAACTCTGTGTACACAAACAATGTTCTCAATGCTTGTGTTCAAGTGTAGAGACCCTGGTGATGTTACGGGCAAAGTTTCATGTTGTGTGGAGCCTTCTTAGTGTTTTAAAAATAGGGATTTTGATGCTAGCGCTAAAGTGCCCGTAGCACTTCATTGAAAATTTGCTTGCTTACTTTAAAATAACCCTTCACACTGCCTGGAAACAACATGGACCAGGACCTTGACCAGGACCTGGACCTTGAAAAGTACCTGGAAATGGACCATAGACCGGGCTCTTTGATTGGTTACCCTCAAAGATTTTTCGCATAGTCTTTATTGGACTCACTGAGAACTGTGAACTCTGCTTCAGATGTAGATCAACTTTCTGTTGCCTGTGTCTCAGATTTCCCAGAAATCAAATGAAGGTCACTGTGGTTGAGCAGTTGACAGTTTCTGATGCTTATTTAGCACCAAAAATAACTCTAACTCGATGTTTCTTAAAGCAGTGGAAGAGAGTGAATTTATAGAGACTGTTCATAATGTAAAAACAATACTTCTACTGTCCGTAATGCCATTGTCATGAGAAAAGTTCTAAAAATCCTTGAGGGAATTGCTAAACCACTCACATTACAGGCCTATTTCTTTAATTGTTATTTTCCCATCTGCTGTCCGTCCCTCATCTCTCAGCTGTGACTGTGTGTTTTCAGGTTCGATTATATGTTCAACTTCTTCTTCTATTCTACTGTGGGTAGACCTGTCCATATTCTAAATGTTTGCTGAAAATCTGGGTTGACTTACCGACTTGATAACCAGCGTTGTGTGATTGTGATTGTTGGGGTTAGTGAAACCACACGAGAGAAACAGATCCTGGGTATGTTGAGGTTCAGGCATCAGGTAATGTGCACAGCTGTGATGGTCTGACAACACTGATGAAATGTTAAACAGAATCTTAGTTCATTGAAAGCTACCGGTTTGAATGTTCATGATAACGTGAATCTGTGGAATTACATCAGGATAAAAAAAGCACAATTTCAAGGCTTTGACACGCTGAAGCCGACAGGAAAAGAAGAAGTTAAGACAACAGGACGGGGTCGTCCTTCAGGAGTATAGCTTTTACACTGAGCGAATTGATTTGTCAGAAGATGGAACATTTCCATGTGTGATTCTGTGATCTGGACCAGAACCTGCTTCGTAGCACCATCAGTCCATGCTGATTTAGTAAAATCCCTCATATCTCCTCCAGGACATTGTGACATACGCGAAGAATCAGATGTGGTTGTGCCTCTTTGTCCCCTGGATGAGGACCAGTTCATGCTGCGCTCTGTTGATCTTCAGCCTGATGTGAGAACAAGCACCTCCGTTAGCCGCCAAGTACCAAGTAGTTTATTCTATCTCTCAGACCGGACATCCATTTCCGAGCATTCCCATAAGTTGTGTTGAGATGCGATTGATTTTGGATTCCTGCTGGGCTGCAGCATCACAGTTGGCCTCTACAGCTAACTCTTACTCTTCTATAGCTGTGGCATGAGCCGAGGAAACTGTCAGGCTTCACTTGGGCCTCCAAAGAGCTCCATGATATCTGAATGATCAGCTCCTCGCACGCACGCGCGCGCGCACACACACACACACACACACACACACATACACACACACACACACAAGCACACACACACACACACACACACACACACACAGTGCCTCATTATCGCTGCTCAGCAGGAAGTACTACAGTAGACATGTTTTGAACAATAGCAGAGGAAAAGTTTCCAGAACAGTGAGTTGATAGGATTTCCCACAAACCAGTCACATACAAGGAAATACTGTGAAACACACACACGCACACACACACACACACACACACACACACACACACACACACACACACACACGCGCGCGTGCACACACACAGGCCAAGTGATTTTGTCGGGCCTATAATTACAGATGTTACTGCTGTTTGTGTTCTCTGAATGTTTCCAATCTCAAACTGGATGTGGAGGGCATGATGCAGCTGATGGATTTTTACACGTTTCTCAAACATTTTAAAGTTTATTATTTACCTGTAAAACTTTATATTTATAACAAGCGGCACATTCATCTGCACATTCCTTAACACCCATATTCATATTTATTATCTGTATTTAAAGTCTACGTATAAAAAAACCCCCAAAAACTGGTGTTAATTTTGCACTGTATCATGTAAATATATATATATATATGTCTATTCTATTTCTTCCCTTTTTAATTTTATTGCTTATTTTTGCTATTGGTTTCTGTTCTCGTAATATGCTGTCGCTGCTGCTCTCCGTTTGCGGGACAATAAAGGATTTCTGATTCTGATTCTGATCACCGAGAAAGAGTGACACTACGGAGATTGTGCGGTGTCCATATGTAGGAAAATAAAAGGAGAAAAGATTTGGTGATATCCGAGGTGAGTGAACACTTTTATAAAGTGAAACACGTCTGTTGTGACTGCAGGTAAAGGAGTGATGCTGACAGACAGAGCTGAGGGTGTACCTGCTCAGAGGTCAGAGGTCAGAGGTCAGCTGGAATTCACGCTCAGTTCATTTCAACTTTATTCAAATATGACAAAAGTCAAGAAGAACATGAGAACATGTTGTGTCAATATTTGATAACAATTATGAACTATTAATGAATAAATGTAAAAAAAAAAAAAAA
>CAEMYA010000572.1:6435-22712 GCA_903131615.1 Diplodus sargus | reverse complement strand
ACACACACACACACACACACACACACATACACACAGTGATAATGGTGCTGGGGTTTTGGGGGGGTTGAGTGGTATTTGAGTATCAAAGCCTCTTCTGTCTGAAAACGTCTCTGTGTAAATGGAGAGTGGACTGTACGGCTGAAGAAGCTTTTTAAAGCAGCACTGCTTCATTCAGCCCACGCTGCAGCTTTGAAACACAGTAAGGTCAGATTTACATGTTTATAGAGCTTCCATCCATTAATCAGTCCTCCCATCCTTTCATCCTTCCATCCTCCATCCTCTGTCTGTCTGAGGGTGTCCCACAGGAGGAAGGACAGACCTGGAACACAGGACAACTGTAAAACATGTCTGAACACCAGCATGATTTTATGGCTGAAATAATGACCGATGATACAAGCTGGTCTAACACTCACGACCAACAGACATAATAAAGACGAGCCAAAACCCTCAGAGACTAGGATAGACTTGTAAAGACTAGAACCAATGAACCCCTGATCACCAACTCATGTCTCGAGCCTCTCGGCCACCACCATATATTATGTGATCACACTGTCAGCCTGCAGTGATGAACAGAAGGACGGTTCGGGGAAAAGATAGAGGCCTGAACACTCATCGTCTACATGTGATAAACATGGTCTATAACACTTCAGGGTAGTCCACCGTCTCCGTCTCACTGAACGGGACCCCACCGATGATTGGTGTACATCCACCAGTCCTACCTGGCCAAACATGTTTTGGTCAAACTCGAGCCTTAAGTTTTTGGCGAAGCTCTTTGAATCATCCACTATAACTGTGTTGTTTGGATCGAGGAGGTTGTGTGACCGTCACTACACTGTAGGCTCAACGTTGGTGGCACCATCTCATCCACGAATGCTTAGAGAGAAATTGTTTTTCTGGAAATTTCAAAAGTTTGATGTAATTTCCACTGAAGGGCAATGAAAATGAATGGCCCGTGGATCTTTTTATTTGAGGTCTTTTGTTCTTGTATGTTTCCCTTATGCTGTTCAGGGTTATCTGCGGTATGAAGTGTCGGGCAGCGTCAGAAGGACGTTGATTGTACTGAGTTATAAGATAAGTGAATTCTGCCTGAAGCAGCTCACTGTGAGGTTAAAGGTCAAACAGCTTCAAGGTCAAACGTACTGTATGTTACCTGATGTGTCATATGACCAGACAGGACGACTTAGTGAGGACGTGTCCTCTGAGGTGTTTTGGTTCCTTTAATTAAAGTGAAGAATTCAGACAGTTATTAGTTTTCTGGATGGAAACTGATCTTTATGGTTGATGGCAGCGAGCCGGAGCGTCTGCCAGCACAGTAATAAGTCTCATCGCTCAGATCTCCATCAGCAGGATGAATTTCAGACATACCAGACAGGATCACTGTGTGAAACTGATCCAGGATCAACTGATATGAAACTGAAGCACACTGAATCTGTGAACATCACCTCATGCAGTTTGAAACAACAACACTAACCACATCATCACAGACACAGTGAGCGGCTTCATTTGACCTTTGATTTATGGTTTGATTATGTTTAAAACACCAGAAACAGATTTTAATATGAGACGCCGTCAGTTAATAATCAGGTTAATTTTACGAACAAGTACAACCTCCTCGAAGCTGCTTCCACCTGGAATGCACCTCTAAAATTTCACTTTCTGTAGAAGTCTGTATTAAAACTGAAGTCAGTGTTTCTTATCAAAACTCACACACATATTAAATGTTTCCATCACTGATAAACAATCAGACAGAGACATTGTCTGTAACCCAGTCTATCATTTCTGTTTGACTCCTGTCAAAGTTCCAACAGTTATACATGGAGACCTGAGTTGAAAATATAAAAATATTATCAGTAATATTGATCTAAAGTACTCAAAGTAAAATGGCTCATTCTGCAGTAATCTGTTTTTATATGTGATCTTTGTAGATTCACATTCCTGCTTCATTAATGTGTCCTTTTACTGCTGTACATGTTGAAGGTGGAGCTCCTTTATATACTGCAGTGCATCATGGTCTATACGATCAACATGTGTCTGTCGTGTGGCCGAAACTTGAATCTTTTCTCAGCTCAGTGCTGATGCATTTTAATCCAAGAAGATTTTTAAAGAGAATCTTCCGCTGAGGAACATTAAGGAGAGATGTGATCCTTTAGTCCATCACCAACATTAGAACCCAAACCCCCAAACATTTACTTACATTCACCAACATTCACCAACCGTAAAACATACATCTGCTGAAATCCCAAGTCTCTCACTTTTCCCAAGTGAGAAAAAGTACTCTGTAGTATTTACCTCCAATGTGTAGTGGAGTAAAAGTGTTCCAGAGTATTTACCTCTAATATGTAGTGTAGTAAAAGTACTCTATAGTATTTACCTCCAATGTGTAGTGGAGTAAAAGTACTGTACAGTATTTACCTGTAATGTGTAGTAAGAGTGGACAGTTGTATAAAATGGAAATACTCAGGAGAATACAAGTACCTTAAATTTGTGGCCAGTTACAGTGCTTGAGTAAAGTAATTGATCAACTGTTTGCCATGACGGGTTAATATTTGATGTTCAGACTAAAGAACTAGCAGAGTGAAAGGAGGCTCACTGTTATTATTATTGTTGTCATTGTTATTCTTATAGTAGATAATGTTATTATGGTTATTATTGTTATGGTTATGATGATGATGATTATTATTATTGTTATTATTATTATTATTATTATAATTATTATCATTATTATTGACAGCAGACACTCTTAACGTTGGACTACATTAACTGAATTAATCTGATATGATTGCACGTGATAAATAAACCGGATTAATTTATTTTGTGAGCTCTGCTGGCGGCCTCTGGTGGGGAGATGACGTCATGCATCCAGCTCTCGCATTTCCATAACAGTAACAGAAATAATAACAAACTAAATATGATGTAATGTGATAATATAATATAACACTACGTAACTGTAAAAACGAGGAAACGAAGCAGTGATTAAAGTTTCTCTTTGCTCTTTGTTTCGGGGGGAGCGATATACTGTGTGCACAGCCGGAAGTAATCCAGAGCGCACGCGTCGTGTCTGCAGAGCGCCGTGAGTTTCTTGTTTGTTTGTTGCTGTAAAGCTGCTGGTTGTCGCGTTCACGGTGAGTTTGGTTGTTTGTTTATTATCAGCAGAACCGTTAGATTTGGTTGCGTGTTTCCGGTTCAGTCTGAATACACCGTTGTGTTATTTACCCTGACGAACTGCAGTTCTGTTAGCCAGCTAACAGCTAACAGCTAACGTTAGCGGTTCAAACATTAGTGATTAACATCAAACATGTTCCTTTGTATGTTTGTTTCTTATTTATTATATCGATAAAGTTAGCTCTGTCTCTACGGAAGCCGAAAGCGGCCATGCACTGATTTGAATAACGCCCTGTTCTGTGAAAAAGAAAAACGGCTAATAAATATAGTATGAGCTGAAACAACAGGTCAGTAACTCTGTCAGGACAGCAGGATTTATAGATCAGGTGTGAGTTCTTTATGTACACAGACATTTACAGAGGAGTGTCTAGATGAGCCCATGTGCCTGTAGCACAGGTGAGTCACACTGAAGTGGTTGAAGTTAAATGGTCCTTTTCTCTTTGAAAGTCATTTTAATGTGAAGATAATGGAATAATTAACGTGATGCAGAGGTGACATATTAAAATGGCTCCCCTGTAAACTACTGGTATAAAATCAACTCCTCCTACCGGACCAGTCATCCTGCTTTAAGGGTTAGCTTTAACCAGGACGTCTCTTCAAAACTAGCAATTATTTAAATGATTGATCAATCTGCCAATTATTTACACAATGAATAAATTAATCATTGAGACACTATTATTGTAACCTCCATTCTTCCTCTGGACTCCATGTTATGTAGTCACATGAAGTCCTGTTAGTTGTCATGGAAAGTGTTCCTGTGATTCTAACGGAGTCAGTTCTCGACACAGTTGAAACAGAAAATTGCCGGACACGTTTCACTGAATCATCTGGTTGTTTTCAGTGATGGAGCTTCAGTCTGACATGAACACTGTGAAGGAGGGAGGAGGAGGGGGGCAGAAGGCTGGGATGAAGAGGAGACATGAGGAGGAAGAGGACGACTCACACAACAAGAAGCTGGTACAATTAAAGTCTCATCATTAATCAGTCTGAACTGAACTGATCGATAATCAAAGCTGCTGTAACATGTGTCTTCTCCTCCTGTTGAGGAAGTAAAGGAGAAAGAAATGTTCTGTCCTCGTTATACACTTAGGACAGATAACTCCTTAAAGAGGTGTCCTGTCTGACAGCAGCAGCCTCCTCTTGGCTGTCTGCTGATGACAGCTGAGTGTTGAACTGGTGATGGAGAGCAGCTGTCTGCCTCAGCCTGTCTGTTTGTATGATCTTGTTCTTGCAGGTGAATGATCAGTGTTATTGATCTTGCAGGTGAATGATCACAGTGTGAAGGTGGCGAGTCACTACAACAGTCTTCAGGAAGTGGGTCTGGCTGCACGAAGTCGAAGCAGAATCTTCTTCATGAGGAACTTCAACAACTGGCTGAAGAGCGTCCTGATTGGTAACTGATCATGAAGCAACAAGTCTGTTCACACTGACTGACTCTGTTGTCACTGGTTGATCAGAGTCAGTCAGTGTGAACAGAGAGTCAGTCGGCGTGAACAGAGAGTCAGTCGGCGTGAACAGGGAGTCAGTCGGTGTGAACAGAGAGTCAGTCGGCGTGAACAGAGAGTCAGTCAGCGTGAACAGAGAGTCAGTCAGCGTGAACAGAGAGTCAGTCGGTGTGAACAGAGAGTCAGTCGGTGTGAACAGGGGGTCAGTCGGTGTGAACAGGGAGTCAGTCGGCGTGAACAGGGAGTCAGTCGGTGTGAACAGAGAGTCAGTCGGTGTGAACAGGGAGTCAGTCAGTGTGAACAGAGAGTCAGTCAGCGTGAACAGAGAGTCAGTCAGTGTGAACAGGGGGTCAGTCAGTGTGAACAGGGGGTCAGTCAGTGTGAACAGGGGGTTAGGCCTGACCTGAACTTTGTTACTGTGATCAATGTAGAAAGTGATCACCAATCACCAGCAGGTGGGTGAAGTTGGTTA
Organism: Diplodus sargus; assembly: GCA_903131615.1. Classification (NCBI taxonomy): domain Eukaryota; kingdom Metazoa; phylum Chordata; class Actinopteri; order Spariformes; family Sparidae; genus Diplodus; species Diplodus sargus. Next base: position 17,633 of record CAEMYA010000572.1, on the reverse strand, counting down.
TTTTAAAGCTGATGGGCTGTTTGATTGATTGACAGGTGAAATCCTGGAGCAGGTACGTGGGGCGGGGTCTCAGCAGGTGTCTGTGTTGGACCTTGGCTGTGGGAAAGGAGGCGACCTCCTGAAATGGAGGAGAGGAGGGATCAATCACCTGGTCTGTGCAGGTAATCAGTGATTATTGATCAGCTGTTTATTACCAACTTCAAATGAACAGAAATAATACTCAATAAGTCATAAAAGGAATTATCATCAAGTAATTATTCATTGGTCTTTCCTATATTAGGTGTATAGTTTTGTTGTACATGAAGTAAATTACTAATCAATGTTTATTTTCAGATATAGCAGGAGTGTCAGTGGAGCAGTGTCAGAGTCGCTACGAAGACATGAAGAAGAAAAGTCATGCCAACGACAAAATCTTTAGCGCCCAGTTCATCACTGCAGACTGCACCAAGGTAGAGCTACAACACACAGATCAGTTCATCACTGCAGACTGCACCGAGGTAGAGCTACAACACACAGATCAGTTCATCGCTGCAGACTGCACCGAGGTAGAGCTACAACACACAGATCAGTTCATCGCTGCAGACTGCACCGAGGTCGTAGTACAGTCGATGCATCTTGGTATTCTCGAAAACAGTGACTGTCAGTTGTCAGGGGTCATCTTCAGGGTAAAGTAGGAGTCATGGATTAGTAGTATTATGTATTTGAATAATAACTGGTCCCTTCTGGGTCTTCGTAGTTTCTTCTCACACGTTGTCAATCACTTTGAAGCGTGATAAATGTTTGACTAACTCTGATCTGTGTGTGCAGGAGGTTTTGTCAGAGAAGCTGGACGATCCTGAGCTGATGTTTGATATCTGCAGCTGTCAGTTTGTATATCATTATTCATTTGAAAGCGAACAGAAGGCCGACATGATGCTGAGAAATGCCTGCAAGCGTCTGAAACCTGGTGGTTTCTTCATTGGAACAACCCCTGATGCCTTTGAACTTGTGTAAGAACAGTGACTGACAATGTTGTTAAGTTGGTATCTGCAATCTGAGAAATGATGACTTGATGAATTGAATTCTGTGTTTACTTGTGGAGAGCGTGCTGATTTTTAGTGAGTGAAATTGACACAATGTTAATGCGTTTCTTCTCTCCTTGTTTTTCTGCTCCCTTTTGACAGTAAACGTTTGGAGGCATCAGATTCTCTGTCATTTGGGAATGAGGTTTTTAAAGTGTCCTTTCAGTCCAAAGGCTCCTATCCACTCTTCAAATGCCAGTATCACTTCAGCCTTGAGGATGTTGTCAACGTTCCAGAGTTCCTTGTCTACTTTCCTCTCTTTGAACAGTGAGAAGTTATTAGTAATGTCAACATCTCATCATAATGTCCGCAATGTTTGTGGTAATATCAACATTAAAGAAGTCTCTCTGGTTCCAGACAATATTAGTTCCAGTGTAGATGTGTCTTTAGAACTGATGACTGCGCAGACGGAAGTTACTGTACTGGGGAAAACAGTCTGCACTTCAAAACTGTCATGTAAAGATTCGACTGCACTCTTCTGTCTTTGTGTTTGTGTCAGCATGGCAAAGCGTTACAACATGCGCCTGGTCTTGAAACAGAGATTCTCTGAGTTCTTTGAAGAGAAAGTGAAGAAGGAGCAGCATCGCAGCCTCATGATGAAAATGATGGCTCTGGAGGTAAACACTGTTACAGAAACAGTATTTTTAAGTTGTATCCAACATGCTTCAATGTAATAATCACGAACTTGTATGTACTGTAATGTCCGGACTATTGAGCGCACCTGAATATAAGCCGCATTGACTAATTTTAAAAAGAAAAAAAAAGTGTACATATATAGGCCGCACTTGTCTATAAGCCGCAGGTGTCCACGTTGTAACATGAGTCTTTGTTCCTGAGTCTTCAAGAACTTTTTCAGGTTCAGACCATCTGCTTTTATTGCCTCTGAAAGTTTTTTTCAGTTCTTCACACTGCCGTCTCCAATGTCTCACCATCGATTCATTGATGCCAAGCTTATGTGCAGCAGCTATATTTCCTTCTTCCACAGCCAGATCGATTGCCTTTAACTTAAAAGCTGCATCATATGCATTTCTTCGTGTGTTTTCCATGATGAGGGTGTGTGCATGATGCGCAAAATGACTGTTCAAAACACAATCAAACGAGCGCCTTCCTTGGCACATTATCTCTTCCACCTGTCTGTCTCGCTCTTCCTGCTAGAGCGCCCCCTGGAGGCCGTTAGCCCGTAAAAATGTATAGATAAGCCGCATCATTGTTTAGGCTGCAGGGTTCAAAGCCTGTGAAAAAAGTAGCGGCTCATAGCCGGAGATTACGGTACTTAGTTATGTTTTCAATTGTTTGTTTTATTTTTAGCCATTTCCCACTGAGGATGGAGGTCAAGAGGCTACAGACAGCAGAGGAGAGTACTGCCATGCCAAAGAGCATTGTGGCAGAGCTGGTGTCAAACTCCCACTGGTGGGTTTTCTGATGCACATACTTCTATTCTGTTTTAATCCGGTGCAGTCCTGTTTGATGTAACGTTGTTGTTTATTGTGTGCAGGGTACGTTGAGCAGATCTGAGTGGGAAGCTACCAGTAAGTATTCATCATGTTTGTCATGTTAGTGTCGTGTTCTGAGGTGTTGAAACACATCCATATGTTTATCAAGAGATGATTTAAGTAAATTCCTTTATCATCATCCTGTGATGAAGATGTGCAGTTACTGATGTTATATATCATTCACATCTAAAACAAAAAGCAAACATTCTTCATAGAAAGAATTATGGTTTTTAAACCTGGATCAAATCAGCACGTTCACATCAACAGATCAGTAAATCATTTGCTGCCTGTGATGACACGACTCATGACACAGCTTCACCTCTCTCTCTTCTGTGTAGGTATCTACCTGGTTTTTGTCTTTCAGAAGATATCATGATGCAGAAAAAACTCTTCTTCTTTGGTTTGTGAACTCATTGGCTGCTCATCTGAGCACCTCTCCGCCATCTTTTGGCTGTACAGTGTTTATCTGTTTTCTTTTTCAATTCTGATTTTGATAAACCATGAACTGTGTGAATTAAAGGTAATTTAAAGCCACTACTTTTATCTTTTATTTGGATCTCCATTAGCTTTGGCAAAGCCATTGCTATTCTTCCTGGAGTCCATACCCAACACCATAATCTTTTCACTGCAGTACACAAACACAGAAAACACACACACACACACATACACACCAGACACACACACACCAGACACACACAAAAACAAAAAACAAACAAAAAAACCCATCACAAATTGATTATACCAATTAGCCTCCACGAAACATCAACAGACACCGAAACCCTTGGCAGTTTAGATGCAGATATTAAAAAATATAAAAATATAAAAATAAAAAATAAAATGTATTAAAAATAAAAGTAAGTAATGAGACCATAAATCTGTTATTTACATTGAACGAAGCAAGACACTTTTGCATTTTACCGACATTAGTTCGATATGGACAACAAAGTAAACATTGTGCTGCCTTATTCTGAGCTGTTTGCAGTTTTTTAATAGATGATGTGGCACCGCATGACCAAACCTCTGAGCAATAATCTAGGTGTGATAACACAAGGCTTTTGATAATGCTTCCCCTTACGTTTAAAGGTAGAAAATCCCAGCTTCTCCTTATGGTGGAATCCATTAAATAAAACTGTCTGTTTCCTGTTTTTCAAATAGCTGTCAAGCCAGCAGGTTGCAGTCAAACTAAAATCATAACAAGCGAATTTCTGTTACAACAAACCATGATCAATAATATCGAGCGCTGCAGTAAAATCTAGTAATACTGCTCCCACTGGGTGTCTGTTGTCAATTTCTTGTAGCCATCTGGGTGAGAAATGTGATAGTGGAGTGCTCTTCCCTGTAGGCATGTTGATAATCAGTATTCAAATCATTAGCTGCAAAATAATTAAGTATTTGTTTAAAAACAATTTTCTACATGATTTTACTCAAGGCGGGCAGCAAGCGTATTGGCCTACTGTTTGAACCACAGAAGGATTCAGTAGGATTCTTGGGTAATGGAATAATTTTTGCAGTTTTCCATGCCTAAGGAAAGATACAGTTCTTTAAACTTAAATTAAATACGCGACAAATTGTGGTGGAAATCAAGTTTGCTGCCAGTCTGAGCAATTTCATATCCATATTATCCACTCCAGCTGGTTTATCCTTACATGCAAGTAATACTTTTTCTACCTGACTGACTGTAACTGGAGTAAATCTAAACTCACACTTTATGCGTGCTATAATCTAATTTCTTGTATTGAAGTAGGATTGTGCATTATCTGCTAGGCTCATCTTATCCCTATTTTCTTTACTTTATTTACAAAATAATTATTGAGAAATTCCGCAATATCCGAAGGCCTGGTTATAAAAAGTCCCTCTGATTCTAGAAATGATGGAATAGATTTCGATTTTCTGCCCATATTATTATTTAAATTATTCCATAATTTCTTGCTGTCGTGCTTTATTTTGTTGAATACCTTTTCATGGTGAATTTTCTTTTTTCTTTCTATTCAACTTGGTTGCATAATTTCTTAGCTTGCGATAAACTTGCCAATCCGATTCATAATTAGACCCGATTGTCATTGTCTTTGCGTTATCGCTCTGTTCCATGCATTCCTTTAATTCATTATCAATCCAAGGTGATCTAACACTTCTAATGGATCTTTTTTTCACAGGTGCGTGTTTATTAACAATTTCCTCAAACAGGTTGTTAAAGTTTTCTACTGCCTCATCAGGATCGTTTTTCTCGAACACACTGTCCCAACAAATATTTCTCACATCTTCAATAAAATGGTCTTCTTTGAAATGTTTATATGATCTTTTGAAAATGATTTTGGGTCCAGCTTTAGGCACCTTTGTTTTCCTCAGAATTGCTACTAGATTGTGATCACTACAGCTCACTGGTATGCACAATTCAGTTGTGTTAGTAAAGATGTGATCTATACATGTTGAGGTTCTAGACCCATCTCTTTTAACACAGACTCTAGTTGGCTCAGTTACAACCTGTGTTAAACCACATGCATCTGTGATTGAGAGAAGCTTATTTTTTAGTGGACAGTCTATTGCGTTCCAATTTATGTAAGTTCACCCAGCAGAAACATTACATTAGTAAAGTCACCAATTTTGTCAATCATATCACATATTTTATCCAAATAATTAGAATTTGTGTTACGAGGTCTATAACAACAACCGACTAATAAGGGTTTTAAATGAGGGATGTAGACTTGCAGTCATATTGCTTCGGTCTCATTTGACATTAGGTCACCCTCCTTATTTTTTACAGGTATGTCATCTTGAATGTAGATGGCGACCCCACCTCCATATTCATTTCTATCCTTCCTGTATATACTAGATCCATGAATGCTTACTGCTGAATTATCAAATGTAGAGTCCAGATGAGTTTCTGTGATTGCTAGAATATGTATATTTCCCTGTGAGAGAATATTTGTAATATGAATTAATTTATTTCTTAGACTACGTATATTGATATGCGCAACCTTTAATCCCTTCTTAGGTAATTTAATTGAAAACATTATCCAAATTCCTTAATGTCCATCACATTTATTAAGTGAACCATGTGATAGATGCTACTCTTTTGATCATATTTAGGCCCAAACAAAACTCGAGACACTGACAGCCACCAACAAAAATAAATAACACAAACATTCATCCACATTAAACACAAAACAACTTTGCGGTCCCAATGATCAGTGATCATTGTGAAAAATAGTAGCAGCGTCCCGTTTCCCACCTGCCACTACAACAAAAACAACAGCAATGATAATAATAGTAACTACAATGCTCCAGTTTTGAACTGATGATCTCCTTTGACCTTATTATATTCTATAACTCCGGAGTCTTTAACTTAGCGGATCTTACTCATTATGTGGTCACGTGAGAGACACCACCCAGCCAGCAGCATTTGCCATCATGTGACCAGAAGTTGTGAGCCAAAACAAAGTTCTCTTCGTAGTCTCTGCTACAATTAGTTCAGTTCAAGTGAAAGAAACAAAACATAAATAAAAGTTTGTCAAAGGACGGGCAACAACCCTTACCTTTTTTAGTACTTCACCACGCAGAAGCTGTTCCCGATGGTTTTGAAAATGTCTTGTTTTCCACTCGTGCTTTTGACTTTCATTCTGGACTAATTTGGCTCCCAACTTTTAAGAAAGCCTTCCATTTTGACAGGATCATCAAAGAAGTTATGTTCATGGCCTTTGGATATTTTCATGGTAGCTGGATAGATCAGGAAAACTTGGAAACCAGCCTGGTGAGCCTTCTCCATAGCAGCAAAGCAGGATCGACGTCGGCTCCTAGTTGCCGTGCTGTAGTCTGCTGTAAAATGCATCTCTATCCCTTCCATCTTCAGGGGTGAGTCTGTTGCTGCTTTCAAAATGCGTGCTCTATCCGTATATCTGAGACACACAAAGATCAGCACTCTTGGCTTGGCAGTAGCGTTACCTCGAGGGGGTCCAACGCGATGTGCCCGCATGATCTCCGCCAGTGTGTCTCTCAATGTAGGAAGTCACACCACTTCTTCTGTCTTTAACAGAACAAACTGAAACGCTAAAAAGCATTTAACAGCAGCTTTTGTCCAAAGTGAGTTACAGTAATTTGTACATACATTCATACAGTGATGGTGGTGGCTGCCATGCAAGGTGCCGATCAGCATATAGGGACCAGTTTGGGTTTCATTATCTTGGCCAAGGACACTTTGATATACAGACCAGGGTAATTGAACCAGTGACCATCTGCTAACAAGACACAGAAGACAAAGAGAGAGAGAGAGACACTTAGCAACCGGAATAGGGTTAGTAACCCTAACCCTAACCCTAAAACTACAAATTTAGCTGAAAATGTCACACTTTTGGAATTTCTGATGCGCTATTCGGAATTTCCGTTTTGTATTTGAACTTTTTTTAATTCCAACGTTGATGCCGCTAATTCTTAATCTTTCAGGTGGTCCAACAGTATGCATCAACATCTTTCGAACACATTTGGTGACATGGTCACCGCCGTCAACATATTAGAGTGAAAAATCCGCGAACTTTGTATCTTTTGCCTTTTTACCTGCAGTACCACCCTTTCTATAGAGGGTGCTAGACTTGCTGATTCACAAAAAGCAGAAGACTTTACTGTTTAACCTTCTTTGAACTGTCAGTCAAACCACCTCATTTACATATGTCACTTGGAATGAATACGACCAAAGACGCTATTCTTGAAATTGTCGTTAATTCACATTTGTCTTTGAAACATATAATTACTTTGAGCTCATTCATTTGCATATATTTGTTGCTTACACTGGGGATGCTATTTTGGGCATTGTTATTAAAACTATTCATTGATTACAGCTACATCAGGGAAAGCTGTTTTTTGATTTGTTTATTTGCATTTAATGCTCATGATTACCCAATTAATTGACATTATTCCATTGAATATTCTTGCTTTTCTCATGCTTCAATAAAGACGTATCAACTGTAACTTTTGTAAGGCGTTTCCTTCATATCATGTATGAGAATGTATTCTTGTCCAAGTCACATTCTTTGAGGCAAAGTGAGCTCAACAATGACTTTTCCTTGTTGGGAAGCATTTTCTTTGCATTTCTGACGATGCATTCTTGTCAAAAAAAGCAACATCAGTTCAACAATGACAAACTTTTATCATATGCTTGTAAAGAAGCATTTTTCTCATACTTGTGACTATGCATTCTTGTCCAAAAAAAAACCACTGACTAATTTGGTCTAAATTATTTCTTATCACAGTAATACAAGTAACAATATCTAGAGTCCAAAAACACGATCCAACCCCAAACTCTTCTACAAACACCATCTACAGTCCAGAAACACGGTCCAACCCCGAACTCTCTTCCGTAAACAGTATCTAGAGTCTGAAAACACAATCCAACCCCAAACTGTGTTGGAGAAACAATATTTACACTCCACAAAACACGATCCACCCACTAACTCTCTTCCAGAAACAGTATCTACTGTCCGAAAACACGATCCAACCCCGAACTCTCTTCCGTGAACGGTATCTAGAGTCTGAAAACACAATCCGACCCCAAACTGTGTTGCAGAAACAGTATTTACACTCCACAAACACGATCCAACCACTACCTCTCTTCCAGAAACAGTATCTAAAGTCAGAAAACACGATCCAACCCCGAACTCTCTTCCGTAAACAGTATCTAGAGTCTGAAAACACAATCCAACCCCAAACTGTGTTGCAGAAACAGTATTTACAGCCCACAAACACGATCCAACCACTACCTCTCTTCCAGAAACATTATCTAAAGTCCGTAAACATGATCTGGCCCCTAACTGTCTTCCAGAAACTGTATCTAGAATCTGAAAACACGATCCGACCCCTAACTCTCTTCCATAAACAGTATCTAGATTCTGAAAACACGTTCCAACCCCAAACTCTCTTCTAGAAACACCATCTACAGACCAAAAACATGATCTGACCCCTAACTCTCTTACAGAAACAGTATCTACACTCCGCAAACACGATCCAACCACTAACTCTCTTCCAGAAACTGTATCTAGAGTCTGAAAACACGATCCCACCCCCAACTGCATTCCAGAAACAGTATTTACAGTCCAAAAACAAGATCCAACCCCACACTCTCTTCTAGAATCACCATCTAGAGTCCTGAAACATGATCCGACCCCTAACTCCTTTCCAGAAACAGAATCTACAGTACAAAAACACAATCTAACTCTCTTCCAGAAACAGTATCTGGAGTTCGAAAACACGATCCGACCCGTCTTCCAGAAACAGTATCGAGAGTCCAAAAACACAATCTGACCCCTAACGCTCATCCCGAAAAGTAACCCATTTTTGGACAGAGCAGTGTGGCGCCCATTTGCCCGTCGCAGCTCGGTCCTCAGTTTTAGACAGAGGGTGGCAAATTGGGGGTCTGTTTTGGTCCGCCGATTTTCCGGCTTGGAGGGTACACTTATTTCCGCCTCGACTGCTATGTAAAACTGAGGCGGAAATGTGCCGGCCTCTGCTTGAGGTGGGCGGAGGTGTTGATGACATGCACTATTGTGTGACCCACAGCTGGAGACTTTTAAAGCCGGGAAGCAGCTGATCATGGGTTAGGGTTAACAGTCCATCATTTCATCTGCGGACATAAAGATGAAGAACTGGACAGCCGCTGAGATCCCGGAGATGCTGTCCATCACAGCCGAGAGAATCATAAAAACCAGCTAACGCCGAGGAGCTTAGCCACCATGGCTTTCACCGGGAGAAGAAGCAGGTAATCAACAAGTTGAAAAACCTCCGAAAAAAATTCAACAATGTCTGGGACCACAACAACCTGAGCGGCAGAGGGAGGTTGGACTAGGAACACAGACGTTTGCCAAACAATTTGGGGGTCAAGCCACACTGCTAACCCTCAACATGTCCAGGACCAAGACCACCACCAAAGCCCGGGCCACGGCAGAAGACATTAAAGAACTCCTGGTGACTATGGACTGTAAAGATGCTGAGAAGGAGCAGGCACGGCTGGAGAGGGAAGGTGAGCAATGGAGATCCGAGCGGGAGGAAGAGAAACGAAGATGGGAGGAAGAGAAGGATATGTGGGAGGCAGAGATACGTGCACAGGCTTAACAGTTTAGCTCACTGTTGTAGGAGACAATACTGTCATAGCAACGTAACAATTAATGACTGGTAATCAATTATTCTTTGTTCTTTATCACTTTATAGAGTGTTATGCGGGGCACCACCCTCCAGGGTCTTTGATGGTTGGAATAGGCTGGAGGGATCTTATTCCAAACGTCTACCTTCCCAAGTTGGCTTGGACAGTTAGAGTATCAAATTTTTAATCAGTCTATTAAATTTCAAATTTATATTTGACCTCCTATTCTGAAGCAGTGAATTCTTTCCACGATCCCATCGATTTCCCACTTCAAATTAAACGTGCACAAACAACGACATAAGGTTAAATGTTTATTAACTAAATAAATGCAGATTAAATGACATGGAAATATGATTAAACAGATGACAAAGTAACAGAAAATGTAACGACTGTGGAATGAATTATTGATTGGGTGTATACCTGACAATGGTGGATTTTAACGTGTGGACCGTTATATTCGCTACGGGATTAAATTATAACGAGGTTATACGAGCGATGTCTTTGAATTCACGATATATATATTTGAAGCTTTCACAAACACCAACTCTGATTGCATTCATGTGTGACTCTTGTAGTGTGTGGAGTTTTCAGCCTACTTTGTTGAAGACGAGGTCTCAGAACTCGGATTTCCTCAGTCAGCTCTGTCTCAGCTCGGGTGCAGATGTGGAGGCGGTGTAGCCACTGGATGATGACAAGGCGGCTTTCCCGATGACGTCGTTTTACCGGCCCAGCGAGGATTCCCTCTGGATGCTCCGGGCCTGTCGGCTTCGGAACCGCCGGAACTCGATGCCGTCTCGGGTCGAGCGTCCTCTGCCCAGCGGAGTGTCTCGCTTGAGATCGTTGGAGGCGATACGAGCGAAGTTTGGCTGACAGTTCTTTTGACTGAAGGCTATCTTTCTTCACGGTTTCTTGAGCAGCCTGAACTGCACCGACTTTGTAGTTGTTAAGCACTTATCAGAGTCTTCGGCAGAGTTTGGTATTTATGGAGCTCCGAATATATATTAACTTGACTTCTTGCGCAAAATAACCGGAAAAGAAACGCAGGCCTGGCGAACTTTACCTATTACTAAGATCAAGAAAACAAAATGACTTATTCGGCTTGAATACAATACATTAACGATATAGAATAATAAAAAGAATAATGTTCGTTCTTGCTTGGATTTTAAGGGAAAAATCTTTTCCAAAATAAAAGCGTGTCTCGCTTGAGGAGCAGTCTTTAAGTTTCTTAGCTCCGGAGATTTCTAAGTCTTGGAGCCTCAAAAATCTAGCAAAGTACAAAGTACAAAGAAAAATGAAGAAGTTACGCGTAAACGTTTACAAAAGATAAGAGTTAACGAGAGTAAGTTTTTTTTTTGAAGAAGTTTTTTTTTTGAAGAAGTTTTTTTTGAAGAAGAGCGAGTAGCGGAATGCATGAGCTTTTTAATGTTTAAACCGGGGGCGGAACCGGAATGGTCTGATCACGTTGCCTCCTCCGGTGACGTCAAAGCTCATGTTATCGACTTCTTTACTTATTAAATTAAA
>CAEMYA010000571.1:135824-153977 GCA_903131615.1 Diplodus sargus | reverse complement strand
AAACTAATCACGCCTCACAGGCTGACAGACAATCCAGTCTAATTTAAAGGTATTTTTAATGTTTCCAAAACAATTTACATGTTACAGTTTGAATGATGAAAAGGCCAGGAGGATTAATGTGCAGACGGACAGCAGCAGTCCAGGACAATTCTAATCTAGAAAAAGGTGACAGGAGCACAATAGTTTTGAGTTGCTCCTCTTTGTCCTCACAGAACCTCAGATGAGTTTATTTCTGGTCCTGTGTGCTGGTGAACCTCTGGTCCAGCAGCTTTCTTTAGTAGATCTGCTAGACGTGCACCTGCACAGCGACAACCATCAGCAGGGACATGACCGAAACAGCAGAGAAGCCGAAGATGAAGCTGTAACTTTGCCGTGCCGACAGAGCTGCTGCACCACCGGGAACATCTCCATGGAGCTGCAGATCAGCGGGGCGATGCAGACGAGCCCTGAGCTGATCATGGAGATAACCAGGTAGCTGATTTTGCTGGGCAGCAGGAAGAAGCAGAAGACTTTGGGGACGATGCTGAGCAGGTCAGGGTAATCCCACTGGTAGGGAGAGGCTACCAGCTCGTGGGACACCAGGCTCAGCTGGCTGACTGTCACCTGAGAATGAAAAGACAACAGTCACAACAAGTACAAAAATGTTTGAAGGTTTGTTCTACAGCCTGTAGTCTGATTCGGTCTGAATTTGATTTGTTTCAGACTCTCAACAGAAACACAGCCCTGCACCATGAGAGGAAACCGGGACCAGGAACTTTAAAACCAGCTGCCGTCCAGCTGATGAAGTTTGAAGGACTAACTGGTGAACAGAGGTGAGAAAACATGTCATGAAGAACTAAGTTTATCTGCTAATTCTTGTCGCTAACAGTGAACTTTAACTTTGTTTCGTCTTCTTCCAGGTGCGTCAGATCCAGAAAGAATTCACCGTTATGCCTTTGACACAAAAAACTTCCATAGCCATTAAGCAAATTTAACATTTTAACATGCTTGAAAAATCTAGAATATGTCTAGAAGATAACACAGCAGCCTTTCACAATAAAATGTAGTTCAGCTGGTTGAACCCCTCGTCTTCTACATGAACTACAACAAAGACTACCAGTCTGAAAAAAGCCTTTTGTTAGATTTTAAAATAACTTTCAATACGTCAACTACGAATGCATTTCCAAGTTTAATACTCTTGGAAATGCATTCATAGTTGACATATTGAATGTTATTTTAAATCTTTGTAACAAGCTTTTTTTCAGACTGGTAGTCTTTGTAGTTAATGTAGAAGACGAGGGGTTCAAACAACTGAACTACATTTTGTGAAAGGCTGCTGTGTTATCGTCTAGACATGTTCTACATTTTTCAAGCATGTTAAAATGTTATTTAAGGGCTATGAAAGTTTTTTTGGTACTTGAATAAAAAGGTTTAACATTTTAATGTTAAACCTTTTTATTCTGACATGTTTCACTGTTTGTCTCTCTAGAGTTTTCAGACCACAGTAAACTTTCACATGAGAATCCACAGCGGAGAGAAACCCTTCAGCTGTCCAGTCTGCGGCAGGAGATTCTCAGTCGGGTCAATTTTGACCAGACACCTGAGAGTTCACAAGGGAAAAGAACCTTTCACCTGCTCAGTTTGTGGTCAAATATACCCCCAGAAGAAATCGTTAACAAATCACATGAGAATCCATTCGGAAGGAAAAGACTTGAGCTGCTCGGTGTGTAAGAAAATGTTTCACCACAGAGGAAAACTCTGGGTTCATATGAGAATCCACACCGGAGAGAAACCCTTCAGCTGCTCAGTCTGCGGCAAAAGCTTCTCAGTCGAGTCAAATTTGACGAGTCACCTGAGAGTTCACACGGGAGAAAAACCTTTCACCTGCTCAGACTGTGACGCCAGATTCAGCGACAGAGGCCATTTGTCCCGACACATGAGAATCCACACCAGGGAGGAAACATTTAGCTGCTCGGACTGTGATGAAACGTTTCCACTGAAGGACAATCTGACCGAACACTTGACCGTCCACGAGGGGGAGAAACCGTTTGTTTGTCCAAATACACAAGTGTGTTTGTGAGAAGCTTTTTCTGTCGGTCAGATTATCTGTGAAGAGTTGAGCTGTTAATAACATTAATATGTGACTGATTCATGTTTTATGTTATTTCTTCAGCATCGTTCTTCTTTAGTACATTTCATATTCTCTCATGTGAAAGCTGCCCAGTAGAACCAGTCTCCATCTCTCCCGTCCAGATGACTGGTTGAGTGTAACACAGTGATTTTATTCAGGCTAACAGATGCTAGCTGCTAACAAACGATAGCTGTGACTCTGTGTTACAACCTGCTTCAAGTGAGGTCGAACACAGGACAAACAAGCAAGCTGCACGATGAGGAACTGACGGGCCGGCCCAGTCCAACCCACCAGGGCCGTCAGAACTGGTCCTCTACCCTAACACAACAGAACAGAACTAAACCCAGTTGAAATGAAGCCACGAAATCTAGTGATGTGTTCTTCCGTGTCAAGGCTTCAAAGCGTGTCATCTCACATTCTGTGGATTTTGGACACTATTGCACGTTTGTTGCACTGTGGAAATGTTTTTATTTTTGAATTAAAACGAATAAAACGTGTTTGAACTTTCGTTTCTGTCCCTGCCAACATTTCATCAGAAACAACAGACACTATATTTATGAGGATATATTTGGTTACTGGCATCATCATTTAAGGATAATTCAGTTCAAAGCTTCACACACCAAAGACATGTCATTATTATCACTGCCTGCTTTACATTTAATGTCCACTTGATGGCACAGTAGAGCAAATGAAGCTTCAGTCCATGAGTGAACCGATTGAAGAAGCTTCATCTCGCCATCACTAACGAAAACTGGACCACTGCACCCATCAGATATTTTACTGTAAGCAGGCAACACAAGTTTAATTTCCAAACAAAATTCCTTTTCCTGTTGCAAATCCTGCAGCCTCTCCTGCTCTGGTAAGAAACTACAGGCCCACCCAGGTGCATCATGGTCCTGCAGCTACCTGTATAACCCAGAGTGCCCACAGTGTTACTCAAACTAAACTAAACAAAATTCTAAGTAGACAAAACTAAAGCTGCTAAAACAGGAAATAATTAAACTAAACAGATAACGAGCGATGTACAATGCTGCCAAACTCTTAATAAAGTTAACATGTAGAATCATAAACATAAGTCAAGCTTGTTATCAGCAGAAGAAGAAGAAGAAGAGCAAACAAATGTCTCTTTGACAACACTGAGCAGAAGTTCAGAAGTTGTGAGTTCAATCCCCTGGTGAACAAGGATTTTGTCGAGACTTCCTCTTAAAAATACTTTGAAAATGAAAACATCCACACAGATCAGCCTGGATTTAGAACAGAATCTCACATCCTCAGCACTTCCGATCTGATGCACACCTGTTTCTGAAAGGTGTGCTGAGGATGTGAGACTCAATACTTTGAAGCTGAACACAGAGAAAAAGACTCAAAACCTCCAAGAAACAGATTAGAAGGCTCACTGATCAGGTAGTTCAGGATATTTGGGATTTCCTTTCAGTTTTTCATGATGTCGCACAAACCTTTGACTTTGGAGTCTGTTGTCAGAAAGAAGAAGTGAAAAGCTCTAATGCAGGTGAATTATCTCAGAGCAAATAGCTCAGTGAGTAAGAAGACTGAGCAGCAGTTCTGAGGTTGTGAGTTCAAGTCCTGGTGAAGCTGAGGATTTTACTGATTTGTTCTCTCAAAAAGGCCCAAAACATGCTATAAAGCTCAAAACTCCCTGATGGACCAGCTGGGATTTGATCCCTCAACCTCAGAAGAACAGCAGCAGCATCTTATCTCACTGAGCTATTTCACTACACAGTAAACTCACTTCACGGTATATATAACATCAATAAATGTGCAGGAGAGCAATAATTTGATTTTTACAACATAAAGATTGTCAGAGGATCAATCCCACAACCTCCCAGTCTGAAGGCAGCAGTGTGACAAACATTTACAACCATGAAAACATCATTTCAGCCGTCGACCTTCAATTCTGCTTCTCGTGGTTCTTTGCTCCCAAAGATGGAAACCAGGTGTTTCTAAAAGGTTTCCACCTTTTTAAGACAGGTGAGCGTCATCAAAGATTGTATAGTCTTCGGGCTGTCTGTCCGAACAGATGAAGCCCTTTGATGACGCTCACCTGCTCACCTGCCAATCAGGACACCTGGAGCCTATAAAGCTGAGCTGCTGCCACACAGTCAGTCTTTGGTTCCTCAGTGTGGCTGCATACCTGCTCAGGTGAGTGATGTCATGACTTTGTTGATGTGATGCTACTTTAGGTTTGGACACATTCTGGGAGCTGCTGTTGGGTTGTAGATCACTTGTTGCTCTATTTAATGATAATCATGGTTTACTCTCACTCATGAAGCTGCTAAAGAGAACTTTAGTTAAATCAAAGTATAATTTATGATCATGAATTTCATTTGTAAAGTCACCAGTCTGAGTTTGTAACTAATTCTTTTTTCTTTTATAGGAAACCACGACTAATGAATGGTTTCTACATCATCACGCTCAATCTTCAATAAAATAACTGAACAGAATCTGAAATCCTGGACTTTTGATTCTAATAGTTTATCTATGGAGGGTTAGTTTAATTTTTTTTAGACGGTAGTTTCCTGACCTTTGATCTTACGTCAAAACAATTCCTTCGGTTAGTTCCTCGTTGTCTTTGCATCTTCCTGATGCCTAAATTACCTTCAGATTAGATTCATACGTCTTTTTCACAGCAGACATCAGCTGGACAGTCGATTCTAATTGAAAATGTTTGACTGCATGTGACCGTCATTTCAAACTAATCACACCTCACAGGCTGACAGACAATCCAGTCTAATTTAAAGGTATTTTTAATGTTTCCAAAACAATTTACATGTTACAGTTTGAATGATGAAAAGGCCAGGAGGATTAATGTGCAGACGGACAGCATCAGTCCAGGGCAATTCTAATATAAATCTAGAAAAAGGTGACAGGAGCACAATAGTTTTGAGTTGCTCCTTTGTCCACAGAACCTCAGATGAGTTTATTTCTGGTCCTGTGTGCTGGTGAACCTCTGGTCCAGCAGCTTCTTTCTTTAGTAGATCTGCCAGGCGAGCAGCTGCACAGCGATGACCATCAGCAGGTACATGACGGAAACAGCGGAGAAGCCGAAGATGAAGCTGTAACTTTGCCGTGCCGATAGAGCTGCTGCACCACCGGGAACATCTCCATGGAGCTGTAGATCAGCGGGGCGATGCAGACGAGCCCTGAGCTGATCATGGAGATAACAGGTAGCTGATGCTGAGCAGGTCAGGGTGCTCCCACTGGGAGGGAGAGGCTACCAGCTTGTGGGACACCAGGCTCAGCTGGCTGACTGTCACCTGAGAATGAAGAGACAACAGTCACAACAAGTACAAAAATGTTTGAAGGTTTGTTCTACAGCCTGTAGTCTGATTCTGTCTGATTTTTGATTTGTTTCAGACCTTCAACAGAAACACAGCCCTGCACCATGAGAGGAAACCGGGACCAGGAACTTGAAACCAGCTGCCGTCCAGCTGACGAAGCCTGAAGGACTCGCTGGTGAACAGGTAGAGGTGAGAAAACATGTCATGAAGAACTAAGTTTATCTGCTAATTCTTGTTGCTAACAGTGAACTTTAACTTTGTTTCTTCTTCTTCCAGGTGCGTCAGATCCAGAAAGGGAATTCACCGTTATGCCTTTTACTCCAAAAAATGTTCCATACCATTAAGCAAATTTAACATTTTAACATGCTTGAAAAATGTAGAACATGTCTAGAAGATAACACAGCAGCCTTTCACAATAACATGCAGTTCAGCTGTTTGAACTCCTCGTCTTCTACATGAACTACAACAAAGACGACCAGTCTGAAAAAAGCTTTTTGTTACAAAGATTTTAAAATAACTTTGAATATATCAACTACGAATGCATTTCCAAGTTTAATATTCCTTGGAAATGCATTCATAGTTGACGTATTGAAAGTTATTTTAAAATCTTTAACAAAGGCTTTTTTAAGACTGGTCGTCTTCGTTGTAGTTCATGTAGAAGACGAGGGGTTCAAACAGCTGAACTGCATTTTATTGTGAAAGGCTGCTGTGTTATCTTGACATATTCTACATTTTTCAAGCATGTTTAAATGTTAAATTTGCTTAATGGCTATGGAAGTTTTTTGGTACTTGTAACATGAAAATGTTAAACCTTTTTATTGTGACATGTTTCACTGTTTGTCAAATATATATTCATGACTTTTCACACCACAGTAAACTTGCTTTGACTTTTCCCTTTTGTCATACATGAATCACTGTATAAGGAGTTTTTACTCCACAGTGCATGATATTTCCACATTTGTGTTCAATAAAAACTCCACCAAACATTGTGTTATTTCGTGGATATAAAACATACTAGCATGAATGCAAGGACAACTGCAATATTCATCTACATTTCACTTTTATTAGACATTAATTTCTCAAAGGTAGCAACAAGCTGAAAAGTGAGAAGTCTTCCCAGATAAATTAGCAATCAGATGTCAGTTTAGGCTCTCTGAAACAGATCATAACAATCATAATCTGCAGATTAACTGGTGACAGAAAGTGTTAGTTGCAGACCGATGAGTCTGTAACAAATAGAACGGACCTCATCTGGTCCTGTGAAGCGACCCGGTGCTGGAAGTCGCTCTCGGACCCGCTCGAGAAGCCACAGTGGGAATCTGAAAGCAGAACACGACAAGTTTAACACAAATGTTACATGTTCAGTCATAAAGCAGCAGGAAGTTCAGACACAGAGCTGGTTGATTCAACTGTCTCAATTATAAACTTCCAGTCGAACTCTTGCCTACTTATGTTTAAATCAAATGTACAAGCAGAGTGTTTGTTCGGGTCGAGCATTTTTTAACACAATTAAAACAGAATGAAACTATAAAGTAGCAGAATAAAGTACCTAAGAAAGTACTTGAATGAATTAAACCTGGTTTATTTCTTCTCTGGCTGTTTGAAAGTTTAACACAGAGTTTAATTTGTACCTGAGTAAATGCAGACTTGCTGCACAGCTGCACTGAGTTACTGTCAATCAATGCTCATTAGCATGGAAAACGTTTGTCAGATACGTTGATTTGAAGCATAATTGCCATTAAATGTAACATTGTGTGAGTCCAAATGTGCAGTAAAAGCTTCATTTCACTCCGAGTGCATCATTCTTCACTTAAACGGTTTGTTCACGGCACAAGACAGCTGAGCTAGCAAGCTAATGCTAGCTAGCTGTCAGTTAGCTACACGGACAGCAGTGTTAGCTCGGTTACTGTCGCTGGAGCGACATGCGAAGTATCCAGACAGCCGGTGAAAACATGTAACAGATGAATGAAGCACTTACTTTATTTATCTGCTGCTCACACGAAGCATTTCACCGTCAGCATGTTGGTGGACACACAGAGAGAGCTGCTAGCTGACTGGGTCCATACGAGACAGACCGGAAGTGTGACGTCTCAACCTCTGATTGGACAAACGGCCTCAACTCGATTCAAAGGAGCTTTATTGACAAAACAGCCGTTGACACACAAGCAGCGTGTTGTTAAAATGCAAATACATTATAAAGCATGTTATTTTCACACGAGACATTTTAATCTCAGCAACTGCAAGTTTGACTTCGTTTATGTAACATATGTATTGATAGATAAACTAAAGATATGACAGGAAACACAATGAGGGAGGAGGAGACACACACAGCAATCAGCCCCAGACCAGGATTCGAACTCTGGTCCACTGCAGAGAACAAAGCCTCTTTATATGTTACACCTGCTCTACCAACTGAGCTAACAGGTGTCACTGTCTTTTCCTACACATCTGGTCACTTTGAGACATTTATCACCAAAACAGGTTATTTTGTTTTTTACAATGCATCAAAATATGAATGAGAAACTGTGATATTGTTTGATTGGATAATGTTCACTGCATGCAGTAGATAAATATAGTTGGAAGCAAAGTGTGACAGTAATGGAAATCAAGTCAAGGCAAATGTTTCTATTCAACCATTTAATGCTGTGCACCAAAAAAAAAAAAAGTAGAGAAAAAACAAACACAGAATTTCACATCCACAGTTTGAAGAAATAAAGCACAAAATAAAACACAAACTAAAGTTCAGGTTCAGTACCCTGATGTCCAGGTGGCTCAGTGTGTTGGAGGACTGTCAGGAAGTCCTGAGATTGTGAGTTTGATCCTTCGGTCAGTTTGAGTTTTGAAGACTCATCTTCAACTCGGCTGTTGTTGGGTGTATAAGTGAGGGACAGGAGGAGGAGTACAGGGCTCTGGTAGACAACTTTGTGGAGTGGACTGGACAGAATCACCTGCGGCTGAACATCAGCAAGACCAGAGAGATGGTGATAGATTTCAGGAAGAAGAGGAAGACGGCTTTCCAACCTCTTTGCATTCTGGGAAGGGATGTGGAGGCGGTGGAGGATTATAAGTACCTTGGTGTTACCATCAACCACAGACTGGACTGGAGATCTAACACTGAAGCTGTGTACAAGAAGGGGATGAGCAGACTTTACTTCCTGAGGAAGCTGAGATGCTTCAACGTGTGCAGCAAGATGTTGGAGATCTTTTATCAGTCTGTGGTGGCCAGTGTACTTTTCTTTGCTGTAGTTTGTTGGGGAAGCAGCATTGGAGCCAGTGACACTAACAGACTCAACAAACTGATCAGGAGGGCTGGCTCTGTGATTGGCTGCAAACAGGACACTCTGGAGGCTGTGGTGGAGAGGAGGACACTGAAAAAACTGTTATCCATCATGGATAATCCTCTCCACCCTCTCCAACTCACACTGGTCAGACAGCGGAGCACCTTCTCCGGAAGGCTGCTTCAGCTTCGCTGTCGTAGCAACAGATACAGGAAATCTTTCCTGCCACAAGCCATCACTTTATACAATAACTCTCTCACCTCTGCCTGACAGAGAACTCTGGTCTCTCTACTGTTTTGTTGTATATATTATTATAGTTTATTGTTTATAGCACACTGTGCACTGTATATATACACTATGTATATATTGGATTCTATTTATGTTATGTACGAAGTGTTTTATTTGTGGACCCACAACTGCTGTAACAAAATAATTTCCCAGTCTGGGATCATTAAAGTGTTTCTGTCTATCTATCTATCTATATAAAAGAGTCAATAGCAGGACATTCAGGTTTCTGATGAGCTGGTCTGGAGGTTGTGGGTTTGAATCCTGACTCTTTATAAAATTGCTGCTCAGAAGAATAAGTGAAAAACTCTTTGTGCTTACTGTCCCGTTAGTTCAACAGTGTGACACTAGGGTTGGAAGTTTTGAGGTTGTGAGTTCAATTCTTGATTGGTTTATTTTGGGTGTTGACGTTCAAAAGAGTGAAATGTGAAAGAAACAAAGAGCTTCTATCAGATCCAGTAGCTCAGCTGATAGAGGCTTGATCAGTAGTTCTGAGGTTGCCGCTTTGATCCTTATAATACTCAGTGAAGTCTAGAGGTTGTGGGTTCAATCCCTGGGTAGTTCAGGTTGTTTATTTTAAACCTGATGTCCAAAACAAAGAGTGAAATCCTCCTGGAAACAGAACTGCAACTCCAACTCATTAGCTCAAGAGGATAAAGTGCTTCTGTGAAGACTGAAGGTTTTGGGTTCAAACCTTGACTAAGAGTTTGATCTCTTGAGACTCAGTGACTTTTGAAATCCAACACATAAAAATGAAACCTTAAAAAAAGAGATGTGTCAAATAAAAGCTCCTGACTCTTTATGAAGTTGCTGCTCAGAAGAAGGAGAGAAAACCTCTGAGAGGCTTTTAAGTCTTTGACTAAATGAAGAATATCTCTCATCAGCAGCTCCAGTCTCTTGGTGGTCTTCCTCTGTGGAAGCTTTAATTTAATTCAATTAAACACTCCCAAGGTAGATGCCCAGGTAGCTCAGTGGTTAAGAGGGCTGTCATGAAGTTCTGAGAGTCAAGGTTCAATTCTAGAGTTTTTGGAAACTCCTTTTAAAAAAAAAAGCTCCTGACTGTATGAAGTTACTGCTCGGAAGAAAGAGTGAAAACTTCAGACTGTTTGGTTGCAGCATCCTGTCAGCTCAGCAGGGCTGGAAGTATTAAAGTTTGAGACTTGACTGATTTTTTGGAGTGTTGAGGTTCAAAAGAGTGAAATGTGACAGAAACAAGAAGCATCAGTCAGATCCAGTAGCTCAGCTGATAGAGGCCTGGTTAGCAGTCCTGAGGTTGTGGGTTCAATCCCTGGGTAGTTCAGCTGATTCTTAAATCTGATGTGCACATGAATAAAAAAGGGACAAACTAATTTGTTTGCCGAGAATAAACAGGAGTAGAAATACCCACAATCCTTTGCTGCAGTAAATAAAGGGCTGCCACACAGTTAAAGTCGTCAGTACAACAGCACAACTTCAGCAAACCTGTTTCTTCAACACGTTGTTATTATGACACATTATTTGGGACTTCTTGTAAATTCGGCATGTGTTAGCTGGTTGTGGGTCGTGCTGCAGCCGCCTCAGTCTAACAGGAAGACTCCCAGTCAGTCACACGCCTCTCTGGCTGTTTCCTCCTCACAGTTTACTTTCACTTTCTCTGACAGGTGTGTCTCCGTCTGAACCTCCAGCTGAAGGTAATGTAATGAATCTGACATGTTCGACTCGCTAACACAAGCTCTACTTTTCATTGTTACACCGGAAACAGCACAAACAGTGAAGCTCGGTTGTTTATTTCTCCAAACTCACGAGTTTAAACTCGGAGCGTCCGGACACGTATCCGCCATTTTCCTGCTGTGTGACGCACTAAACGCGGCTGCAGAGCAGCTGTTGGTGTCGGTGAATAATCTGTGGTTGTATTTAGAGTCCAGGACTGATGAGGAGGCAGTAAGAGGACATCCAGGAGTCTGAAGCTTTATTTCATTAATACAAATAGAACTTCATCACTGAGCAACAGTCAGCAGGAACACGTCGGCTCTCAGTGTCAGTACTTAAAGTGCCCGTTACGTTACTGGAGTATTTCTGCTCCTGATTACTTCTCAGAGGAAGAGATTCTAATTTTTACTTTGCAGATAAATGTTTTAAAAAACAACAGATGACCAGATTGACTCTTTTAGATTAAAAGATATCAGAGAAACGTGTGTGTTGACTCCACCACAGCGTCATGACGTCATCTAGTGGACTGATCCAAGTCCAGCAGCTGATGTTCTGACAGGAGACGTGACGTCAGTGAGAGACGTCATAGCCTCTACAGACAAAACCCACCTGAACACACCTGAGACTTTCATATTTTATAATAACACAACAGGTTATTAGAACAATGTCTGCCTCTTGGTTAAATCAACTTGTCAGTATTTGTTTTTAATCAGTTATTTAACACTCCAAGCTCCACAGAAAGTCTCCACAGTCATGTACAGAAGGACAGAGACTGTTTTTATACCCTTTAAAATGTGAGAATGTTTACGTAGAAATTACGTTAATAAAATTCAACGTAAATATTATAAAACATATGATGAGAGATCGTCCTCTGGAGTCACTGGTGTTACTGTGTGACAAAAGTCTTTTATTTTGAAATAAAACTCACCCTGATGACATCACTTTCCTTCCTGCAGATCTGTGAAGACAGGTCCTGGATCAGTCCACTGTCTCTTTTCTGTCAGAAGACATTTTCACATTTGTCTCCAGATTTCACGTCACTGCTGTGAGCGACTTTATTAGTAGAGAACAGTAAAAAACAGAATACAAACGATTTAATGACACGATTTAGTTTTGGTTTGATGTCCTGTAGCAGCCATTTAGTGAAATATGTATTAATAGAGTCAGTGAGTTGTGGAATAATGTGCTCTGAGTTTAAATGTTAGAAGAGGAAGTCGACTTTCAGACATTTTGCCCTTCAAGAGTGTTTCTGACCCAAAGGCTGATTTCAGTTGATGTGCAGATGAATGATTTGTGTTTCCTCTCCAGATGAAAGTGTGTGTGGGCTGAGCAGCATGAATCAGTGTGAGGACAGAGAGGAGGGAGGCCCTCCCTCTAAAACCACTGGACCTGGACCTGGACCTGGACCTGAACCTGGACTTGGACCTGGACCTGGACCTGAGCCCAGCTGTGTGTCCTTCAAGAGTGACCGGTCAAATCCTTATCCCATTAATTTCTATCTAATCTCTGCTGTAAAGAGGTGAGCTGTTAATAACATTAATATGTGACTGATTCATGTTTTAACTGTGGAGAAAGATGTTTTTTGAAACCTGATGTTTATTTTCAGCTTCGTTCTTCTTCACTTAAATGTATCTTCCCACTTTAGAAAGCTGCCCAATAGAACCAGTCTTCAACTCTTCATTTCACTTTATTAAATTAGTTTGGTCCAATATTCTCTGAAGGTTTATTCCTGATGTTTTCCACTATTTTATGGACAGAAGCTTCTGTTTCTGAAGACTAGAAAGTGAATTAACATCTCTGG
Source organism: Diplodus sargus (assembly GCA_903131615.1). Taxonomy (NCBI): domain Eukaryota; kingdom Metazoa; phylum Chordata; class Actinopteri; order Spariformes; family Sparidae; genus Diplodus; species Diplodus sargus. Next base: position 141,515 of record CAEMYA010000571.1, on the reverse strand, counting down.
TGGTCTTCTTCTCTGTCCAACAGGAGACCAGCCTCTACTGGACCGGGACCTGGACCTGGACCTGAACCTGGACCTGAACCTGGACCTGAACCTGGACCTGAACCTGAACCCAGCTGTGTTTCCTTCAAGAGTGACTGGTCAAAGGGTCGCCTCATTGAGTTTAAAGATAAAAAACTTCCTGCTGTAAAGAAGTGAGCTGTTAATAACTTTAATATGTGACTGATTCATGTTTTAACTGTGGAGAAAGATGTTTTTTGAAACCTGATTTTTATTTTCAGCTTCATTCTTCTTCACTTAAATGTATCTTCTCACTTTAGAAAGCTGCCCAATAGAACAAGTCTTCAACTCTTCATTACACTTTATTGAATTAGTTTGGTCCAATATTCTCTGAAGGTTTATTCCTGATGTTTTCCACTATTTTATGGACAGAAGCTTCTGTGTCTGAAGACTAGAAAGTGAATTAACATCTCTGGTGGTCTTCTTCTCTGTCTAACAGGAGACCAGCCTCTACTGGACCTGGACCTGGACCTGAACCTGAACCCAGCTGTGTTTCCTTCAAGAGTGACTGGTCAAAGGGTCGCCTCATTGAGTTTAAAGATAAAAAACTTCCTGCTGTAAAGAGGTGAGCTAATAATAACATGAAAATATGAGTGATTCATGTTTAATGTTATTTATTCAGAGAAATTTGTTTAAACTTGTTTTTTTCAGCATCGTTCTATTTTAGTACATTTATATTCTCACATGTGAAAGCTGCCCAGTAGAACCGGTTTTCATCTGTTGAGTCCAGTTTAACATTTGTCTGATGTTTTAACCTCTTCATCATGTTTGACTTCATATAGTGTGTTTTTGTGAAATGTGCAGTAAAACAGTTTGTTGTTGTTATTCTCACTTTGATTCAGTTGATCTGAGCTCAGCCTCAGTCTTTGATAGTATTTGTTAGCAGCCGACTCCTCCTGTCTTTTCTTAAAGTGCCCTCAACTGTTAAATCAGCTGCTGTAGGTGATCTGAAGTTCACAGACTTTCCATTTGATCATCTGTTTGCAGCGAGCGTCCACATCACTCCACTGGGGCACTTTTAGATTGAAATCAGGAATACTGACCTCCAGCTTGAAAAGGAATGCACCATGAAGCCAGTGTTTTCCCCTCACTGTTCTCCAGTGTTTCCTGTGTGTCTCACCTGTATTGTGGTTTTCTGTTTTGTTTCACTGCTTTACCTTTGGATTTTTCTCTACCTGCCTTTTGAATTCGGGGATTTCGCCTCAAGTATTTAACAGGATATGTAGTAAAAGGGCCGGTCGGATTCGAACTGCTGAACCACCTCAGCCAGGCATGGCAAGGAGAGAGAGAGATTGTCCGCGATAGCTTTCAGCTTTCCTCTCGTTCTCTGTGACGGCCTCCAGACTGTCCATTTCCATCCCCACCACAGAGCCTTCCTGTCCAGCTTAATCAGTTTATCTGTACTACAGCTGCTGATGCATCCACCACTACACACTGGACCACAGACTGGTAAAAAAAAATCTGTAGCAGCCTAGTGCAAACATTGAAGGACTTGAGCCTTCTCAGAAAGAACAGCCTGTTCTGTCCTTTCCTGTCGAAGGCTTCAGTGTTGTCCGACTAGTCCAACTTGTTATCCAGTTGCACCCCTACGAAACATGGAGGTGTCAAGCATCTCCACCTCCTCGCCATATATTACAACAGGGATGTGGATCTTCTTCCACATGACCTTCAGCTTGTGTTTGTCTCTCAGTGGACAGACACAATGTGACTGATTCTTCATGATTCCTCCACAGAGTGGACCAGGAGAGCTCAGAGGTTCCCAGAGGTCCGTCTGTCCAGCATCATCAGACACACCTGGACTCCATATTTATGGTCTGTACATGAACAACAACTACTTTTACATCCAGTCTGTTCACAATAATCTCTATGCTGCACTTTACAGACCAGTGGTGAATCTGTCCAACATGGATCTGATGTTTGTCTCCATGATGTTAAATGTTGTCATTCACATAATATTCTGTTTCAGCTGCTGGAGGAGAACATTGTCACCTTTGTGAAGAATGAGCTGAAGAAGGTCCAGAAGGCTCTGAGTTCAGATTACCCAGAACACTTAGAGAGTCAGAGGGAGGATGAGGATGTGTTGGATGGTGAGGATGAAGAGCAGAGGAGGAGCAGCAGAGAGGCATTTCTGAGGATCACACTTCACTTCCTGAGGAGGATGAAGCAGGAGGAGCTGGCTGACCGTCTGCAGAGCAGTAAGAGGATTTCTCCAAAGATTTAACATGTTGGATCAATGAGACAATTTGTATTGTCTCAACAGATGGAGGGAAAACATGTTATATGTGATACTTTAAGGAAAGGAAATTGTCATATTTTCATGATGAATAACATAATGATCTTTTTTGTTCTATGTTCACTTAGAACATCTTGCTGCAGTTTGTCAGCGTAAACTTAATTCTAACCTTCAGAAGAAGATGGAAAGCATGTTTATATATGCAACGTTTAGGGGAAGGAAATTGTGTTATTGTCTTTATAAATAACTTCATGAACTTGTTTGTTGTGTGTTTATTTAGGAAGTCATTCTGCAGTTTGTCAGCGTAATCTTAAATCTAACCTTCAGAAGAAGTTCCAGTGTGTGTTTGAGGGGATCGCTAAAGCAGGAAACCCAACCCTTCTGAATCAGATCTACACAGAGCTCTACATCACAGAGGGAGGGACTGCAGAGGTCAATGATGAACATGAGGTCAGACAGATTGAAACAGCATCCAGAAAACCAGACAGACCAGAAACAACAGTCAGACAAGAAGACATCTTTAAAGCCTCACCTGGAAGAGATGAACCAATCAGAACAGTGATGACAAAGGGAGTGGCTGGCATCGGGAAAACAGTCTTAACACAGAAGTTCACTCTGGACTGGGCTGAAGACAAAGCCAACCAGGACATACAGTTCACATTTCCATTCACTTTCAGAGAGCTGAATGTGCTGAAAGAGAAAAAGTTCAGCTTGGTGGAACTTGTTCATCACTTCTTCACTGAAACCAAAGAAATCTGCAGCTTTGAAGAGTTCCAGGTTGTGTTCATCTTTGATGGTCTGAATGAGTGTCGACTTCCTCTGGACTTCCACAACACTAAAATCCTGTCTGATGCCACAAAATCCACCTCAGTGGATATGCTGCTGACAAACCTCATCAGGGGGAAACTGCTTCCCTCTGCTCGCCTCTGGATAACCACACGACCTGCAGCAGCTGATCAGATCCCTCCTGAGTGTGTTGACATGGTAACAGAGGTCAGAGGGTTCACTGACCCACAGAAGGAGGAGTACTTCAGGAAGAGATTGAGAGACAAGAAGCAGGCCAGCAGAATCATCTCCCACATCAAGACATCACGAAGCCTCCACATCATGTGCCACATCCCAGTCTTCTGCTGGATCACTGCTACAGTTCTGGAGGATGTGTTGAAAACCAGAGAGGGAAGAGAGCTGCCCAAGACCCTGACTGAGATGTACATCCACTTCCTGGTGGTTCAGGCCAAAGTGAAGAACTTCAAGTATGATGGAGGAGCTGAGACAGATCCACACTGGACTCCAGAGAGCAAGAAGATGATTGAGTCTCTGGGAAAACTGGCTTTTGAGCAGCTGCAGAAAGGAAACCTGATCTTCTATGAATCAGACCTGACAGAGTGTGGCATCAATATCCGAGCAGCCTCAGTGTACTCAGGAGTGCTCACACAGATCTTTAAAGAGGAGAGTGGACTGTACCAGGACAAGGTGTTCTGCTTCATCCATCTGAGTGTTCAGGAGTTTCTCGCTGCTCTTCATATCCATCTGATGGTCATCTCCCCTAGATTAAATCTGATGTCACAGTACCTCCAGATTGCTGTGGACGAGGCCTTACAGAGTCCTAATGGACACCTGGACTTGTTCCTTCGTTTCCTCCTGGGACTTTCACTGCAGACCAATCAGACTCTCCTACGAGGTCTGCAGACACAGATACAAAGTTTCTCAGAGACCAATCAGAAAACAGTCCAGTATATGAAAAAGAAGATCAGTGAAAACCTGTCTCCAGAGAGAAGCATCAATCTGTTCCACTGTCTGAATGAACTGAACGATCGTTCTCTAGTGGAGGAGATCCAACAGTCCCTGAGTTCAGGACGTCTCTCCACAGATAAACTGTCTCCTGCTCAGTGGTCAGCTCTGGTCTTCATCTTACTGTCATCAGAAAAAGATCTTGACGTGTTTGACCTGAAGAAATACTCTGCTTCAGAGGAGGCTCTTCTGAGACTGCTGCCAGTGGTCAAAGCCTCCAGCAGAGTTCTGTAAGTGTGGAGAAGTTTTTTCAGAATGCAGTAAATGTGCTGTTATTGACCTAAATAGAATTATTATTTTCTTCTTCTGTTCATTAAACTTTATCCAGACTGAGTGGCTGTGACCTCTCAGAGAGAAGCTGTGAAGCTCTGTCCTCAGTTCTCAGCTGCCAGTCCTGTAGTCTGAGAGAACTTGATCTGAGTAACAACAACCTGCAGGATTCAGGAGTGAAGCTACTGTTACCTGGACTTGAGAGTCCACACTGCAATCTGGAAAGTTTGAGGTGAGGTCACTGTTGTGAATCATTTATATATTTCTATAAACTCAGACATCCACACACTTTAAACAGCTTCTCTCATGAGTTTTTGAATAGCAATTCTTTTGCTCTTTAGTTTTCTTTCAATGTACCTTTCATTACTTCAGCTCCTGTACAACATGAACAATGAGGATGAAGAACCTCATTTATGTTTGATATCATATGACATTCATACTGGATGTCTGTTATTCTCAATTCAGTCAGTCAAGAAATCATATATACCAGTCATTCCCAGAGACTGGGTCAGAGGATTTTATTTGGGTCGCCAAATAAATTAGCAGACTTTCCTTCCTAGTCTTTAATTTAAGATTTCTATATGCAGTACACCTTTGAGCCACATGGGGAAGTTGTTGGTATCCAGTGCTTGATTTGTAAATCAGGAGGTCTGGTTCACAGAAACAGTCCTACTCCGGTGGGTCCTTCCTGTGGACTGCTACAATGGTGGAGAGAAATGTAATTTAGGCCCACTGAGTGATCTGACCGCTCTGTCTCTCTGTGAAAAGTGTATTATTTGAACTCATTTACAATGTATTTGACCTATATTTATGATTTTGGTAAACACTGTAGTCATTCAGTTATTTAAGTATCATTTAAGTATTTCTTTGAAATGGCTGGTGTATTCAAGACAATATAAGGAGATGTGGAAATGACACTGAAAATAGTTTGGAGTGTTTGAAACACTGATACTGTCTCACTAAAACTCAACATTTTACAGAGTTCTTATTTATCATTTCCTGTTCAGGCTGAGTCTCTGTGACCTCTCAGAGAGAAGCTGTGAAGCTCTGTCCTCAGTTCTCAGCTCCCAGTCCTCTAGTCTGAGAGAGCTGGACCTGAGTAACAACAACCTGCAGGATTCAGGGTTGAAGCAACTTTCTGCTGAACTGAGGAGTCCATGCTGTGTCCTTGAAACTCTCAGGTTAGGATTCATTATTTATTTTTCTTATTTCATCCAAGAAGTACTCATGTACAGTTGGAGCTGGTCTTGACCAGACATTGTAAATAAAATGAAATATATATGTATACATATATATATATATATATGTATACATATATATATATATGTATATATATATAT
>CAEMYA010000571.1:115228-135809 GCA_903131615.1 Diplodus sargus | reverse complement strand
ATATATATATATATATATATATATATATATATTTATATATTTGGGCTGTCAGGTGATAAAAAAAATTAATCTAATTAATTACAGGATTTGTAATTAATTAATCTAATTAATCGCATCTTAATCTCATATCTGCTAAAGGTACCCAAATAAAGAATTCGAATTCTAGGACATTCTGTCTGATAGTATCAGAGGCGCAGTATTGTGGAGGGCGTGTCTATCTGATGGTCTGTTAACTGCACAGATCCCTCACTCAACTTAAAACAGAGAAATGTCCCACAAAACAACGTTACAGAACCAAACTAAGGTACCGTAGTAACTGTAACTGTCTTTGGCAACAAGTTAAAAATACCAAAGCGTCCTTCCTCCCGCCCGTCCTACAGACTCCTCGTCACATTTCTGCCATGCGTCTGTCACCGGCAAAAATACTTTACCTCACCGAGTGTTTCTGATGAAAACAAATCTCCGCGATGGTCAGCCCTCGGGACCGAGACTTCAGTGAACTTTACTCCGGAAGACAGTCTCCGTCGATTTTGATTGACAGGGAGGGGAGACACCGGGGTAACCCCTTGAAAATACACACACGTCATCATCATGACGTGTACCGTCACGTCTCTTCAGGAGCCGCAGCGCCGGTTCGTCTTTGCAGCAATGTTTCGCTCTGTGAACGAACAACGGCGGAGAATTGGCGAACGACTGCTGCGGTGTTAATGTAGTGTTACTTACAGCTCATAGGGCTGATCTGGACTGGAAGTTGTGTCGCGATTCTGCCTTCTCACAGCGCGAGACAGGTTCGTGGATCTGAATGTCGCCATTTCAGCTTTGATAGTGTATCGTTACAGCCCTACTAGCGACGCAGGTGGGAAGTGACGAACACGTCCGGACGTTCCTCGGTGCCAGTGCTACAGTGACGTGCCACTGCCAAGTAGCCTACGGGTCATTCAATGGGCCAAATTTAAAATGCTTGCGCATTGAATTGCCACTCAGAATCTCAGAATTATTTGCGTTAATTTTTATAACGTCTTAATTTGCAGTGTAATTAATTAATCTAATTAACGCGTTAAACTGACAGCCCTAATATATATATATATATATATATATATATATATATATATATTGTCAGAGGATCACCAAAATAATTACATCTTATCCTGATGGAAGCATGAATGCATTTTATATAAGATGTGGGTCTGTCAGTCTGTTCTGCTCTTTGGTCCCGATTTACTAATCTCAACAACCACTGGATGGATTGTCATTAGGTTTGGTTCAGACATGCATGCTTCCCTCAAGATGAACTGTAATTACTTTCGTGATCCTCAGACTTTTCTTCTAGCTCCATCATTAGGTCATCATTTTAATCTGTACCATGACCAAATATTTACAAAACCAATAGTTCCATCAGCTTCAGTTATACTCTGTGTTTAGTGCTGATTAGTAAATTAGTGAAAACTAAGATTATGAATATAATAAACGTTAAACCCTTGAACACAGATGTGCACGGAATCATCAGGGCCCTCAGCTGATCTGTGATGTGTGTTATCTTGTGTGTCTGCAGGCTGTCAGGCTGTCTGATCACAGAGGAAGGCTGTACTTCTCTGGCCTCAGCTCTGGACTCCAACCCCTCCCATCTGAGAGAGCTGGACCTGAGCTACAATCATCCAGGAGACTCAGGAGTGAAGCAGCTGTCTGTTCGACTGGAGGATCCAGGCTGGAGACTGGACACTCTCAGGTATGAAGAGTCCTGCTGCAGCCACAGACAGTCAGTGTGAGACTCTGTATCTCGATTGTAGATGGTTCAGTGTTGGGAGGTCTGCTTCGTTTACTCCACCTTGTTCGATCCTGAGTTTGCCCCAGTTGTTCAATTCAGTTCAGTAGAAAAGGCAGCATAGCTTGAAGCCAAGAGATAGAAGTGAAGAGAGGAAGATGAGAACAGGAGATGAAGATCAGCAACCAGGAGAGTTGTGGCACAAACACTAAAGTTACACCCCTACTTCAGACTAGTTTAATGCCTGTTCAAAATGTGCCTGTTTTATTTCTTGGCCTCTGGTTTTGCTTCTTGATGAACCGCTCATCGAAACTACTTCACACTCCACACTGATTGCAGAGGATTATCAAAACATTAATATTAAATCTAGAGCCCGACCAATTTATTAAAGTATCAGTATTGGCATTAATAATGGCCAATAAATGAATATTTAAAAAGTAGAATAAAAACGGACGAAACACCCTTCAACTATGTTATCTCATCTTGTACGTGTCACGGGTCACCATGCATGCGCAAATGCGCTAGCTACTGAAAAAATACAAGCGAGCTTTCACACAGCGGAATTCATAAGCAAAGGCCGAAACCGAAACATCGTTATGGGTGAGTCACTCCATCATTAAGCATAAGAAGTCCTTCCAAGATGATAAAAGAGGCCTTCGTTGAGGCAGCTGACTCCTTTCAGGATTTTGAAAACAAACTAGAAATATTATCATCAATCAAAGCTCTTCAGCTATCAAGAAGTACAGTTACACAGCACTGTGAAGTAATGGCCGAGGATTTTCCACAGCAGCTTCGGAGAGACGACTGCGAGTGTTTCTCACAATAAATCGGATTTTCATCGTCATCGTGATATGAACATGTGCGATAAACACATCGCAAAAGACTGCCTGACACGCGATGAATAAGAAAAATCATTTTATTTTCACGCACCATGTGCGCTGTGGACTGCGGCACCAGGAGCGGCAGGACGAAGCGAGACAACATGAAAAGATGCAACATACATGGGAGACGCTGCTTAGTGTTTAACGGAGGCCCGCAGCAGGGGGAGGTTCACCCAGGGGTTCAGGACAGACAGACGGAGCGTCTCGGTCGAGCTACCAGGCGGTTGGCCAGTGTTACAGTGTTTCAAAGTAATCAAGTATTTATCGGTCACAGGAGTCTTCAACAACGTAACGTTGAATGGTGATATATTCCATTTGTTCTCTGATGTAAAGGTGCAGTAACTGTCGGTTCTGTCACACTGAGAAAACACCGCTAGCATCATCAACATTAGCAACATGCAAACATGCTTCGTTGTAAAGAGCGTTAATCACTGCAACGGTGCAACAACTGGTTTAATAAAAAGGTCCGTTTATTAACTTTTTATGATGAAATGATCCATTCAGCAGAGCAGGGGATGTCTACTCACTCATCATTCTCCCAGGTTGTGTGTCAGAGGACTCAGGAAGGTAAACAACAAGCTATCAAGTTATGGCAGGTGATTAGAGTCAAAAAGGTGATGTGATTAAATTGCATTAATCTAAATTTTTCTTTTAAGGTTAAGGTTTTCAAATTGATTGCCAGAATTATAACACATTTATATTGACAGCCCTTGAATATTTAATTACTGCACTAGTCATAAATTGCAGTAAAAATATATATTTTTATTCTTAATTATGTTAAATAGGCCTGGAGGCCTACAGAGGGTTATAGAGTTATAAATAGGCCTACATTTTCCATTTCAGACAAGAAATGTGGTAGGTTTGGCTAAAAGCTTAATATCAAGTTGATATGCACACTTCAATATTTGTTTATTTATCGCAACGTATATCGTAATCGCAATATATAACAGTGTTATCGCACATTGCAGATTTTCCTCATATCGTGCAGCCCTACTACAGACACCAGCGATACAGCCCAGCTGTGTGTTTTTATTGGTATGGTGTTTACAGATATGACTGCAAAAGAGGAGCTATTAACATTACCGCCCATGAAAGAACACACACGGGGAGAGGACATTTTTCAGTCATTCAGAAACTTTATGGAGAAAACCAGCAGCTCCTGTTGTGTAAACTGTGTGCAGTATTGTTGGCTGCTTGTGTGTCAATTTTTATGTGCAATAACAAGGGTTACATTACTCACTCTATCAGTTATGCATTGTGTTATAGAAAGTATACTCAGTGAATTTATAAATAAATAGATGTTTAGCACTTTTTATGGAGGTGGATCATTTCAACCTTGTCATTTTGAAAGTAGCTTCCAAGCTAAAACAGTGTGGGCACCCTGCTCTACAACGTCCCTGTTGGCAACACTACAAACCCTAAAATGTATTTTGATGTTCCTCTGTTTTGTTGTGACAATAAAACAAACAAGTTTATTTTAAAACCGCATTATCAAATTCCAGTGAGGACTCGTAAATAACTACAAATAACTAATGTTACGGAAATCTGCTTGTTTTGTTACGGCCGATATATCACCAAATAATTGTATCGGCATCAGTCGGGCTCTAATTAGTGTGAATGCTGAAGGCATTCACACTCTTGTTCTTCTGGAATTTATTGGTGTGAATGCTGAGTCAGCATTCACACTATTGTTCTTCTGGAATTTATTAATGTGAATGCTGAGTCAGCATTCACACTATTGTTCTTCTGGAATTTATTAGTGTGAATGCTGAGTCAGCATTCACACTATTGTTCTTCTGGAATTTATTTTTTTCTTTTTCTTATTATTCCTGCTTCCGTACGTTTTTCGGCACGCTTCTTCTCCTTCAAATCTTGAGCTATTGAAACCATTCAAATATCAAAATGTGCAGCTTTTTAAGGACATTACTGCTTGTATGTTTTCTCTTTTCTACCTTTTATACTTTTGGAAATATTAAGCTTTTTATGCAAATTTTTTCCCATTCATCCTTATGGGGATTTTTTCAGATTTCATTCTGCTATAACTTCAGCATACCTTCAGCTATTCAAACCATACAAATATTAAAATGTTCAGCTTGTTCAGCTCTTTCAACCTCTGCTTTTCAGTTTTTCAACTTTTCAACTTTTTCAGAAATTTAACATTGCCGCAGATGGGAAAAGCTTCAAATCCTCTTCAAAGCTCATCGCCTTTCAACCTCTTTTTGCTCCTCATACATTGAGTGAGAGACACCATTCAAACTTTAAAGCACTCAGCAGATCTTGAACTATTGGATCTGTATTCAGTTTTAAAAAATCTTGTACGGTTTTGAAATAATCGCAGTTTTAGTTTGAGCGATTTTTTAGCCCGTCTTCTGTGTTTATAATGGGTGTGTATTGTGTCGGGTAGAGTGAGTGACATCACCAACTGCCGCACCCCAGAGGGCAGAGCTGCGTTGAAAAAGTGGACAAACTTGTCTTCAGCTTGATTTTGATCCCTCACCTTTTACTTGACATAGATACATATATATATGTATATATATACATAGATATATATACATAGAAATGTAGGAAATCTTGTGGGCTTTCAGCTGATGGTCTCATTTCAGATGTGGGACTTGCGGTTTTGGATCGAGAAGCCCGAGACCGACAGCAACTCTCAATCCTCTCCCATAAGCCGCAATGTTAATTTTGAGCCGAATTTTCTGGAAATTAGCAGACGGTACCTGATTTGTCTCTCGCTCTCCCGCCCTCATTTTGCACTCTTCAGGAATAAAAACGACATGACCGCGTTCAGCAACTCCTCCTGTCACTCACCATACAATTATTTTGACGATAACCCTCACAGTTTTTTCAGAAATCGCAGGAGTTTGGGAGGCGTTTTCCCATTCATTCCTTATGGGGGACATTTTCGTCTCTGTCCCTGGTCCTGTTACAGCATGTCTGCAGCCATTTCAAGCTGTTCCTACCTTTAACTTTTTACCTTTAAGCCTTTTTTCACCTCTTTAAGCTCTTTCTGCCTTTAACTTTCCTCCTTTTCAGTCTTTTTTCACCTTTTTAATCTCTTTCAGCCCCCATACGCTGCAACTTTTCGGCCTTTTTCAGTCGTTTTTCACCTTTTTAAGCTCTTTCTGCCTTTCCCTTTGCACCTTTTCAGTCTTTTTTCACCTTTCTAAGCTCTTGCTGCCTCCCTCATTTTCACTATAGGCTTACAAATAAAAACAGCTGCATACTCAACATGCAGCGAGGCATTACCAAATGAACACACATTAATTCGTCCTGAACGGACATAATAACAGCCAGTCTCGAGCCAGAACTGCCTGCAAAACATGAAAATGGGGAATGACGGAACGGAGTCCATAGAAAAACAAAGCGCACACAGTATTCCGCCCTCCCAAGCAGCACGCTGATTCGCTAGCACACCGCCAATCAGAATGGCCATTCAGCCAGCACACAACCAATCAGAGAATCCAATGGCTCAGACGTCCGACAGCCCTCCTCCTCAGACTTTGCATGCTCAATCGCAGCAGGCAAAGTCCAAACGGCTCTGAAAACTTCCAACTCATCTGAACACACCGAACAGACATGTTCCCGACCTCGTCCGAGTCTGTCCAAACGCTTCAGACGTCCAACGGTTGGGCCGGTGTGTTTCTGCCTTTAAGCTCTTTCTGCCTTTAACTTTTCACCTTTCAGCCTTTCTTCACCCTTAAGCTCTTTCGGCCCTCTTACTCCACAGCCTTTTGAGCCTTTTCACATATTCATCTTTCTGCCTTTTCAACTCCTTCAAACTTTTAACCTCACGTTAAACAATTAAAATGGTCAACCTTTTAAACTCTTTCAGCCCCCGTCAGCTTTTCTGCCTTTTCAGCTTTTTAAGATATCCATCTTTCTGCATTTTCAACTCATTCAAACATTCAGCTTCATGTTCAGCAATTAAAATGTTCAACCTTTTCAACTCTTTCAGCCCCCTTTGGCTTTTCTGCCTTTTCAGCTTTTTAAAATATTCATCTTTCTTTTGAGCTACAGACACCGTTACAACTTTATAATATATAAATATGTTGGTGATAACCCTTACAGTTTTTACAAAAATCGCAGGGGTTTGGCAGGCATTTTGCCATTCATTCTAATAGGGACATGTTCATCTTTGACTCGGCTCCTATTCCACCATGTGTGCAGCCATTTTAGGCTCTTTCTGCCTTTAACTTTTCTCCGTTTCAACCTTTTTTCACCTCTTCAAGCTCTTTCTGCCCTCTTTCTCTACAACCTTTTGGCCTTTTCAGTCTTTTTTCACCTTTTAAAGCTCTTTCAGACCCCTTACTCTACAGCTTTTTAGCCTTTTCAGATATTCATCTTTCTGCCTTTTCAACTCCTTCAAACATTCCGCTTCATGTTCAGCTATGAAAATGTTCAACTTTTTAAACTCTTTCAGCCCTTGTAAACTTTTCTGTCTGTTCATCTTTTTAAATTGTTCATCTTTCTGCCTTTTCAGCTTCTTTATACATTCAGCTTCATGTTCAGCTACAGAAACTGTTCAGCTATCAACATGTTCAACTTTTTTAGCTCTTTCGGCCTTGACCTTTTCAACTTTTCAGCTTTTCAACTTTTTCAGCTTTTCGGAAGTACATTCAGCAGATATCGCTTCAGACTTCAGCATTCACACTGTATTTTCGTAGGAAATGCACATTTTTCTAGTTATTGTTCTTCTGGAATTTATTAGTGTGAATGCTGAGTCAGCATTCACACTATTGTTCTTCTGGAATTTATTTATTATTCTTCCGTACGTTTTTTGGCATCTATCTCCTCCTACAAATCTTGACCGATTCAAACCATTCAAATATCAAAATGTTCAGCTTGTTTAGGACATGATGGCGTCTATTTTTCTTATTTCTACCTTTTATACTTTTGGAAATATTCAGCTTTTTCTGCCAAATTTTTCCCATTCATCCTTATGGGGATTTTTTCAAATGTCTTTCTGCTATAACTTCAGCATACGTTCAGCTATTCAAATCATTCAAACATTAAAATGTTCAGCTTTTTCAGCTCTTTCAACCTTTCAACTTTTCAACTTTCCAACTTTTTCAATAATTCAGCTTTTTCCAAAAAAAATTTAACATTGATTCAAATGGGAAAAGCTTCAAATCCTCTTCAAAACTCATCGCCTTTCAACCTCATCTTCTACCTCATACGTTGAGCGAGAGACACCATTCAAACTTCAAACCAGTCTCAAGACCTTGAACTATTGCCGATGTATTCAGTTTTTAAAAATTGTACGGTTTTGAAATGGTCGCAGTTTTAGTTTTAAGAACTTTTAGCTCCTCTTCTGATTTTATAATGGGTGTGTATTGTAGTGGTGTCAACAATAATCGTTTCGGCGATGCATTGCAATGCGGGGCATGCACGATTCAGCATCGATGCGGCAACGTGCCATAATCGATTATGTCACTGTTTATTTTCTGGCCTTGGGAGGACAATAAAGTTGTAAAGTTTCAATTACTTCCGGGGGCATTTCCGGAGCAACGTTGCATTGACATGCGCAGCCTGTAGCTACATGCTAAGCGGCAGCACTAGCTAGCATAACAACAACAGTATCAGGGCCGTCCCAGTGTGAACGGATAATCCGGAGGCGCGGAGCGAGGGCGTGTCGGTCTGACAGTCTGATTACTACACAGGTCGTTCACTCAACTAAATACAGAGAAATGTCCCACAAAGCAACATTACAGGACTGAACAAGAGTAACGTAGTAACTGTAACTGTCTTTGGCAACTTATATGAGGAAAACAATACCACAGCTGTACGTGGAGAAGTGTCCGTCCTCCCGCCTGTCCTCCTGATTCTTCCTCACATTTCTGCTCCAAAAACAGCGTCTGTCACCGGCAAACAACTTTAACTCACCGAGTGTTTGTGACGAAAATAAATCACCGCGTCCGTCAGCTCTCCCGACCGAGACTTCAGGGAACTTTCCCCCAGAAAACAGCCTCCGTCCCCGCAATTGACAAAGTCAGACAGCGTCCTGTGTACTGATGGTGATTATGTATAATTATGTAGTTTAGCGCGAAAAACTTAACAAACTTAAGTCACTTTCCAGGATGTTTGGTGGGTCAGGGTCTCAATCACTACACATTGTAACAGCATTCATATGATTATAAACTGTCAGAGAGTTTGGATTAACAGAGGGGAACACCTGGGGAAACCGGAGAGTGATAATACACACATAGCAGCCAATAAAATCTGTTGTTCAATATCTGACTGCTTGTATTGCCTCATGACTAATGAAAAATTTGCCTTGTTGTGTGCAGTAAAATTTTGATGCATCGCAATGCATCGTAGAATCGAACTGAATCGAATCGTTACCTGGTGAATCATAATCGAATCGAATCGTGAGGGCAGTGCCAATGCACACCCCTAGTGTATTGCGTCAGCTAGAGTGCGTGACATCATCGCTTGAGTGGGGAGCCGATCGAAGAATGGGAGCCAAAACTGTCTTCAGCTTGATTTTGATCCCACACCTTTTGCTTGGCATAGACAATATATGCATAGAAATGTAGGAAATCTTGTTGGCTTTCAGCTGATGGTCTCATTTCAGATGTACGACTTACAGTTTTGGATGTGGAAGCCCTGGAGCGACAAGAACCCGAGCAGCCGCTCCATAAGCCGCAATGTTAATTTTGAGGCTAAATTCTTGTCCGAGAGCAGACGGTACCTGATTTGTCTCTCGCTCCTGTGCCCTCATTTCTGACTCGACAGAAATAAAAACGACATGAGCGAGTTCAGCCATGTCTCCTCTCACTCATCATATAAATATTTTGGCCATAACCATTACAGTCTTTTCAAGAATCGCAGAGGTTTGGGAGGTGTTTGCCATTCATCCTTATGGAATCCCTTCATCTCTGTCTGTGTTACTTCTCCTGCGTGTGTATCTCAACAATGCGTGTGTATTGCGTGAGCTAGTGTGTGACATCATCACTTGATTGAGAGCAGCTGGAACACTGGAGAAAGAATTCTCTTTAGCTGGATTTGGATCCCACATCTTTTACTTTACATAGACCAGTGGTGTCAAACTGATCCAGGAAAGGGCCACTGTGGCTGCAGGTTTTCATTCCAACCAAGCAAGAGCACACATGATTTAGATCAGATGTGCTCTTGCTTGGGGTTCATCCTGCTCCAGCGTATGTGCAGCCATTTTAAGCTCTTTCACCCTTAACTTTTTTACATTTTAATCCTTTTTTCACCTGTTTTAGCTTCTTCAGCCCTCTCACTCTACAGATTTTCATCCTTTTCCATCCTTTTCATGCTTTTTTCACCCTTTTAAACTCTTTCAGCCTTCAACTTTTCAACTTTTTAGCCCTTTGTTTACCATTTTAACCCCTTCCAGCCCTCTTAATCTATAGCTTTTGATCCTTTTTCACCTTTTGAAGCTTTGTCAGCCCTCTTACTTCATCCTTTTTAACCTTCTTAACCTTGCCCTCTTACAGCTTTTCATCCCTTTTTCACATTTTTAAGCTCTACCAGCCTTTCACTTTTCACCTTTTTAGCCTTTTTTCACCATTTTAACCTCTTCCAGCCCTCTTACTTTACAGCTGTATTTCACCTTATTGAGCTCTTTCAACCCTCTTTTTTACATGTTCATCCTTTTTTCACCTGTTATAGCTTTTTCGGCCCTCTCACTTTACAGCTTTCCATCCTTTTCCATCCTTTTCATCCTTTTATCACCCTTTTGAGCTCTTTCAGCCTTCACTTTTTCAAGTTTTTAGCCTTTTTTACCATTTTAACCCCTTCCAGCCCTCTTACTCTACAGCTTTTCACCTTTTCAGCTTTTCAAAAAATATTTTATCCTCTTCAAGCCCTCTTACTCTACAGCTTTTTAGCCTTTTCAGATATTCACCTTTCTGCCTTTTCAGCTCTTTCAAACATTCAACTTCATGTTCAGCAATTAAAATGTTCAACTTTTTCAACTCCTTTAGCCTTTAACTTTTCTGCCTTTTCAGCTTTTCAGCCTTTTCAGCTTTTCAGCCTTTTCAGTTTTTTACAGCTTTTTCAGCTTTTTCATACATTCAGCTTCATGTTCAGCCCCAGAAACTGTTCAGCTAGCAACATGTTCAACTTTTTAAGCTCTTTCAGCCTTTAACTTTGCAACTTTTTCAGCTTTTCAGCCCTTTCAGCTGTTCAGCTTTTCAGCCCTTTCAACTTTTCTGGCATTTCAGCTTTTTGAGCTTTTCGGCAGTACATTCAGCAGATTTCGCTTCAGCATTCACACTGTATTTTCGCAAGAAATGCAATTTTTCTAGTTAAATCTAATTTCCACCACGTCACTGCTGTGTTATGATATTAATAATAACAATAGACCCTTTGTGTCAGATGTCTGTTTAGAAAATACTGAACCTCAAATTCAAAAGATTTCTGTGACATGTATATTAATTTATTCACTGAATGTCACAGAAACTCCTTCCCTGAACTGGAGAATCAGTGTTTTCACCACAGTGCTTGACTTTGAACTTGGTTCTGACATGGATCTTTATCAACACTGGAGCAATTACATACTAGATCATCACTGACAGTGTGTTTGTGCCTCAGTGTGAAACGATTTACAGACTGTAACAACTGTCTGTGGCATCAGTTTAAAGTGAACAGAGATATAAAACAGTCCAATAACAACGTTAGATGACACGAGGTGGAACCTGATTTGGATGTAAATACCCTCAAATTAAAGCTGAAAGTCTGCAGTTAAAGCACATCTTATTTGTTTTATTTTAAATCCATTTTAGTGGTGTATAGAGCCAAAAAGAAGAGAATTGTGTTGATGTCCCAATGATTATGGACCTGACTGTAGATCGCCGAGGATGACGAACACTGAGATGCATGGAGAATCGTTGACGGCTGAATCGTAATGGAATTATGAGGCCTGTGAAGATTCACACCTCTAAAATGTTTGTTACATGAAGAATGCAAAAGTAAAATGAAGTTTGTTTTCTAACGTGCACACAGCACTCCTTCATCCTCCACCATTGATAGTGGCCTCATGTGTGTTAGCAGCATACTGAGGAGATCATCAGTCAGAACAGCTGCTGGCTGTGGTATCATGGGGCGTCCTTCCTCACAACGTAGTCACCATGTTGACTTGTTTCTTTGTCAAGTGACAGACACAATATTATATAATATCAGTTTGCATAGTAGCACAATTCACATGAAGCTCAGTGAACTCAGTACACGCCTTGTTGTTTTAGTTCATATCTGCTGATGTAAAGGGCAAATAGCACAAGGCTGAAAGAACTTAAAAAGCTGAACATTTTGATAGTTGAACGGTTTCAATAGCTGAACGTATGCTGAAGTTATAGCAGAATGAAATTTGAAAAATTCCCCATAAGGATGAATGGGCAAAATTTTGCAGAAAAAAGCTGAATATTTCCAAGTATAAAAGATAGAAGAGCCAAAAGTAATAGCCATCATGCCCTACAAAAGCTGAACATATTGGTATTTGAATGGTTTCAATAGCTCAAAGTTTGTAGGAGGAGAAGCAAGCCAAAAAACGCACAGAATCAGGAATAATAAATTCCAGAAGAACAATAGAGAAACACATATTAAACATGTAACAGATTACACGTTAAACATGTAATAGATTACAAAGGGTTTGTTGAGCCAGTAGATGCAGAAACATAACAGTCCTACTAGGGGAGAACACAAAGAGCTGTGATCCAGCAGCAGTCTATGTTCTGCTGCCACAAACTGAGGGACAGTGAGTGACAGTCAGCTGACAGTTGTTCATGTTATATGTGATGACACTTATTATTTAGCAGGCATGAAAGTCACTCACCTTTCAGCGAAATTCGCAGTTTTGAAACCAAAATAGATGACCTACGTGAATCGTGTAGATCCGATGAGAAAATTTTTAGGGGGGGGGGTGGATGATGCTGAGGTGAGGCGACTGACTGGAGGCTGAACGTAAAGTATGTTGCATTCTCTGTCAGAAAGACAACAAATTTGTCTTCAAAATAAGAGCTTTACATTGCACCATAGAGTTTAGAACTGGGTTCTTAGCGGGGGGACAGTTCCTCACTTGCCGCTACAACAACAAGCGGACACAATCAAACAGCTCCAAAGACCGAGGAGACGCTCCATCTCCTAGATCTCAGCGGCTGTCCTAGCCGCAGAAAAGTACAGCCAAATTGGCAGCTTGCTACCCAGTATAAAAACGGCTATTAACTATGCAAACAAGGGCAGCCATGCACTGCAGGCACAGTGTCACTTGCTTTTTTCATTCTGCGGCAGTTTGCGCTATTAAAGTTGTGCTGTTGCACATGTCATGAGAGAAGATGTCAGTATTATTTCTTATATAGCATAATGTAACCATGTATAAATAGTTACTATTATACATTCATACTGTCTTGTAATTCTGCTTGATTTTTCTCTCAAAATGCATCAGATTGATGCTTTTTAATATGAAATATTCAAAAATTTCTTCCGGGGGAACATGCCCCCCTACCCCCTGAAAGGGGTCGTATCCTTCTCACCTTTTTCACCCCTGACCCGTTTTCATGCCTGATTTAGTGTTGTGCTGTTATTGTCAGCTTTGGTTACACTGATATCTATATTGTGTTTTCATCGACTGTACTAGTCTTTATACTACAATGTTCTTCTTCTTTTCTTGCTTTGGCCACATGTTTGTGTCGCATCATGCCAATAAAGACATTTTTGATTTCGAATTTAGAAAAGTAAATAAAAAGATAAATGTACATTGTGAATGCAGCCTGAGCACTGAGAATAAAAAGGACAGGTAATATATATTTTAACAGGTTCTCTGTGAAGAAATAAAGGCTTGACTTCAGACGATCTCTGACTACGACATGAAATATTCTAAAACCTCCTCTGATGTCCTCCATTGTCTCTGAGCGTACTGCAGCTAATTACCCACCAGGGGGCGACACTGATCCATCACAGACCTGAGAGCACAGACAGAAGCTGTTTCTGTCTTAAACATTGGTTGTTAAATTGAAAGCTGTAATGTAGCCGGGCCCTAATCTTGTGTTTGCAGGAACAACAGGTTTACTAATGGATGAAGTGGATCAGGTCCAAAAGTTCATCCTGTCCAAACTTGTCAGTCAGCCTGTCCAACAAACAAATCCTGCTGCTCATTAAAACACTGAATAATAAGTGACTAAAGGGACAGACACTATGGATCAGTGGAGACAGGTTCTGGGTTTGAAACCTTTCCTTAGTCACCGTGCCGACTCTCCTTCACCCGTAGTGGCTCCGAGCTGCTTTCTCTTCAGGTCTCAGTGATGTGGTGCTACCGGGCCATGTGAGATCAGCTCTGCACATCTTGGAGCTGTTTTCTTTCAACACTTTAATATAAAGTGCTGCCACACTTTTGATGACTTGTCTTGTACACTTCTCTCTTCTGTAACGTTTGTAGTTTCTGTTCCTCCGTGGCCTCCGCTATGTTGCAAATACATAATGGAGCCGGTTCAGAAAGGAGACGGTGCAACTCTGAGTAGCTTCCTGTTTCATCACCTGAGCTACACGAGGCGCCATTGGCTGGCTTACTGCTCCCACTATAGGAGACCAGAACTGCTGCACTGAATGTGTTTTCCTGACGTGTCTTCTGCTCTACGTTTTTAACTATAAAGTGAAGCAACTCGCTCCGTGTCACAGCGCCTGCATCGTAACGTAAACCAACTAATCCATGATGAAACTGATTGGCAACAACTTTAATAATCAATTAAATGGGTTAGTTGTCGCAGCCCTAAAACATTGTGATATTTAATTCAAATTGAGCACTGCACTTCTTTGAGTCCTGAGCGGAGAGCGGTCTTTAAGCGGAGCTGTCTGGTTTAACTTTGAGCGATGGAGCGAAGGGGCGAACACTCACGTAAGCGGGGAGCGGAAATTCTCGCCGCTCAGCTCCGCTCACATGCTCTGTCTCACAGTAACTATTACTGCTGTAATATACATCACATATCCAGCACCAAACTATAGTCACATAAACATGTCAACACATGAAACCATGAAACTGTTTCTATCACAAACAGGTTCAGTGACACTTGTGAGGTTCTGGAGGGAAACAGTCTGGGAGTCTCTGTCACTTGGTTCTGTGGCAGAGGTCGGGAACCAACGTCCAATGTTTTCTGATTGATTTATTACGTATAAATTGTATTTGTTTCTTTGCACAGTAAAACAAAGCAGCAGAAATACAGCAAGAACAAAAAGCAGTCTGTGCAGCTGAGATTCAGAAAAGCCCTCCAAGCTTCAAACAGGAACCGGACCTCAAAAGTTCTGATGTCCAAATCCAAAAGTCCTATAATATAGAAACATCAGCACAAGTTGACATTGGATCAAACAGCAAGCGTAAGGTCGCCCACAGGAAACAGCAACAACATCCAATAAAATAAAGATGAAGTGATAAATCCAACAGGAGGATTGTGTGTGTTCTCAGATGTTGTCGTCCTCTTTCACACACACCAACATCCTGTGGCTCACTCTCAGTGTGTGAGGAGAGTGGCAGAGGTGAAGAGGTTCAGGGAGAACAGGGAGAAGCAGCCTGATGGACAGATTGTGTTTCTGTGTATGAGAGTCATGTCATGTCCATGTTTGCATGCTGAAAGAGGATGTGCTGCTCTGACCCCCCTCCTCCTTTCAGGGTGGAGCCTGCTGGAGTCCGATGGTTGACACCAGGTCTGAGGAAGTGTGAGTGTCTTTTTACTGTCATTCATCAAAATACTGTGACATCACTCATTCACATCTGTGATGTCATCATCACACTGATGACACAGCTGCAGTTATTAATGTGTCATCACACTGATGACACATTAATGACTGCAGCTGTGTTGTGTCTTTTTCTCTCCATCAGATTCCTGTGAGCTCACAGTCGACAGAAACACATTCAACAGAAAGATCAAACTGTCTGACAACAACAGGAAGATGACATATGTGGACGAGGATCAGTCATATCCTGATCATCCAGAGATGTTTGACTGGCCTCAGCTGCTGTGTAGAACTGGTCTGACTGGTCGCTGTTACTGGGAGGTGGAGTGGAGAGGAAGAGTTTCTATATCAGTGAGTTACAGAGGAATCAGAAGGAAAGGAGACAGAGACTGTTTGTTTGGATTCAATGATCAGTCCTGGAGTCTGAGGTGCTTTGATGATGGTCGTTACTCTGTCTGGCACAGTAACAGAAGGACAGTCCTCTCCTCCTCCTCCTCCTCCTCCTCCCCCCGCTCTGGTAGAGTAGCAGTGTATGTGGACTGTCCTGCTGGCACTCTGTCCTTCTACAGAGTCTCCTCTGACTCACTGATCCGCCTCCACACCTTCAACACCACATTCACTGAACCTCTTTATCCTGGATTTGGACTCGACTGGTCCAGTTCTGGTTCCTCCTCGGTGAGTCTGTGTGGTGTTTAGTGTGCAGAGTCTCCTCCTGTCACAGAAACATTGTCAGTGCTGAACAGTTGAGTCTGTACAGGATCACAGTCACATCAATCCTTCAGCTTCTTGTAATAAATTCATCAGTCAACTTTGTACAAAATGATTCAAACTGATTGAAAAGATTCTTCATTTACATTTTAAACTTCTTCCATTAAATTGTGGATTAAATTGCGTTGACTTGTACTTTCTGTCATGTGTTGTTTTGAATTCTGGCTCTTGTTCCAATAAAATCCACAACTATTAGTGAAATGTAAGAAACAGAAAACATTGACTCGTCTGCAGCTTTAATTGTAAAGAATCATTGTGAACAAAGTTGTAAGACGAGTATCTGATGACGTCACGTCGACTGTTAAAGTTGTGAGTTCAAATCCTCGAGGTTTTCACACAATTATTTTGTTGTCAAAAGAAGTGAAATGCTCAAAGAAAGTGATTCATTTCAGACTGATTCATCAGCTCAGGATGGTGAAGTGATGCTGTGAAGTCTGGAGGTTGTGGGTTCAATCCCTGGGTAGTTCAGCTGAATTTAAGCCTGATGTCCACAAGAATAAAAAAAGGGACAAACTTATTTAGGCCCACATCTGCTTGTTAGGAATAAAGAGTGGTAGAAATACCCACAATCCTTTGCAGCAGTAAATAAAGAGCTGTCACACAGTTAAAGTAGTCAGTAGCGGATGTGTCAGGAGAGGTGAAGAACCACAGACCTCCATCACACAAACACACTCAAACTATTCACATTACATAATTTGGGAAAATGCAACAAACCACAAATAACAACAAAAACACACAATAAACAGAACAACTAATGAATCAATAGACAATAATCCAATAAAAACATGGACTGCATCAAAACATCACAGTTACTTATTAATGTGTGTAAATATGAATCAACACTGACGTCCATTTGTTTGAGACGGTTAATTTCATCATTAGTTGAAGCACACTGGTGCTGAGTTCTGTCTGTGTAATAATAATAACAATAAACTTTATTCATACAGCAGTTTTCACAGTTAAAAAGGGCTTTACAAGGTTAAAACGTGATTAAAACATGTCAGAGTTGAGGCCGATAACAGCAGACATATAAATAATACAATAAATAAAGAGCAATGTGGATGATAATAAAACAGACGAGACATGCTGAAATAAAACAGCTGGTGGCAGCATTAAATCCAGTCTGACCAGTTGTCCTGATGGTCTTCATGTTCTCAGAGTGATGATGGAGGACAAAATTCATCGTCCTTGTTCTGTGTAAAAATACTTTATGGAGTTCAGCTGATGATAATATGAAGCTTCAGAAGTCTGAGCTACACAAAGAAATGGAGATCCTCCAAAGTTTTTAGTCTGATGATCCTGACAGTAAAGTTTTTTTTCTGTCAAATAGGGATGGGCGATATGGACTATAAAATTTATCACGATAATTTCTGGCATTTATCCCGGTAACGATAAAAGTGACGATAAAAAATACCAATTCACCTGTACTGTTAAACTGTAATGACTCAAATCAAACAAGTTTGAAATGTGAGAACAGATTCAACATTTATTCAAACTCTAAGGCACAAACAGTGGCAGTTAGCTTATAAAATCACAAACAACTTCAAATAAAACCTGATAAATTAAGAAACAGAGTAAAAGAAATAATAAGATAAAAAACAAAGTCTCCACAGTTTGGAGTGGCAACATGTCTTTAGCCAGGCAAAACGCCACTGCCTCCGTTAATTCTTTCCATCGTTTGCTTTACTTATCATATGGTATGGAATGAGCAAATGCGTCGCCAATTTTCGTCTGGCTAAGAGTTTTCTTACCGGAGGCTTTGGCTGAAGTTGACGCTGTCGCTTTTGCTGCATCTGTGCGCATTTTCTGTCTCTCGTCATATTCTGGTTTTTGCTGGTGTTTGAGGTGGTGTTACCACCCTTTGCAATCACCGTTTTTTTACAAACGCTGCATATAACAGAGTTTTGCTCCATGTCAGACTTATCGTAGCTGGAGCCTCGTTTAGCAACGAGCTCCTCACTCTCAGCTACGCCTTCCGCCATGTTTGTTATTGTTCTTCACGTGAGCCAAGAGATCAGGTCTGCAGGCAGGTGGCAGGTGCCGTGAGTTGGGCTGCAAGTGTATGGTCGCATACAACGTCATCAAACGAGAGTAAATCTGAATACAATAAAGTTGAAAAAAAAAGTCATCAACCAAAATTTATCATTATTACCGCGATATGAGAAATTCTTACCGTTGGGAAATTTTTTGACGGTATATCGCAAACTGTAAAATATCACCCATTCCTACTGTCAAAACTAATTCATGATCCACAGACTGAAATCATTCAGCGTCATGTTTTATTGAACTCTGCTGTGTTTAACCTTTCCTTGTTGACAGCTGCTAGTTTTTTCCAGAAGCCCCTGAGTCTGAAGAATAAAAAGTGAATTAACATGTCTGGTGGTCTTCTTCTGTTTCCAACAGGAGACCAGCCTCAACTGGACCTGAATCAGAACATGGACCTGAACCCAGCTGTGTGTCCTTAAAGAGTGACGAGTCAATGGGTCGTTACATTGAGTTTAAAGAAGAAAAACCTCCTGATGTAAAGAGGTGGGCTGTTAGAAACATTAATATGTGACTGATTCATGTTTTATGTTATTGAGTTAGAGAAATGTGTTTAAACTTGTGACTCCACGATGTTCCTCCATCGAGTCATCAAGTCTGTTTTTCAGTCATGTGACCACAGAAGTCCTGCGTGTCTTTACCTGTTGTCCATTCTGTTTTGTTTTGACTGCTTTACCTTTTGGATTTTGATGCTTCTTCCACATGACCTTCAACTTGTGTTTGTCTCTGAGTGGACAGACACAATGTGACTGATTCTTCATGATTCCTCCTCAGAGTCGACCAGGAGAGCTCAGAGGTTCCCAGAGGTCCGTCTGTCCAGCAGCATCAGACACACCTGGACTCCATATTTATGGTCTGTACAGGAACAACAACTACTTTTACATCCAGTCTGTTCACAATAATCTCCATGCTGCACTTTACAGACCAGTGGTGAATCTGTCCAACATGGATCTGATGTTAAATGTTGTCATTCACAAAATATTCTGTTTCAGCTGCTGAAGGAGAACATTGTTACTTTTGTGAAGAACGAGCTGAAGAAGGTCCAGAAGGTTCTGAGTTCAGATAACCCAGAATGCTCAGAGAGTCAGAGGGAGGATGAGGAGGATGAAGAGCAGGGGACGAGCAGCAGAGAGGCATTTCTGAAGATCACACTTCACTTCCTGAGGAGAATGAAGCAGGAGGAGCTGGCTGACTGTCTGCAGAACAGTAAGAGGATTTGTCTAAATATTTAACATGTTGGATCAATGACACAATTTGTAATGTCTTAAAAGATGGAGGAAAAACATGGAAAACATGTTTATATGTGCTACTTTAGGGCAAGGAAATGATCTTATTGTCTTCATAAATAACTTAATGATCCTTTTTGTTGTGTGTTCATTCAGGAAGTTATTCTGCAGTTTGTCACCGTAAACTTAAATCTAACCTTCAGAAGAAGTTCCAGTGTGTGTTTGAGGGGATTGCTAAAGCAGGAAACCCAACCCTTCTGAATCAGATCTACACGGAGCTCTACATCACAGAGGGAGGGACTGCAGAGGTCAATGATGAACATGAGGTCAGACAGATTGAAACAGCATCCAGGAAACTAGACAGACCAGAAACAACAATCAGACAAGAAGACATCTTTAAAGCCTCACCTGGAAGAGAGGAACCAATCAGAACAGTGATGACAAAGGGAGTGGCTGGCATCGGGAAAACAGTCTTAACACAGAAGTTCACTCTGGACTGGGCTGAAGACAAAGCCAACCAGGACATACAGTTCACATTTCCATTCACTTTCAGAGAGCTGAATGTGCTGAGAGAGAAAAAGTTCAGCTTGGTGGAACTTGTTCATTACTTCTTCACTGAAACCAAAGAAATCTGCAGCTTTGAAGAGTTCCAGGTTGTGTTCATCTTTGACGGTCTGGATGAGTGTTGACTTCCTCTGGACTTCCACAACACTGAGATCCTGACTGATGCCACAAAATCCACATCAATCAATCAATCAATCAACTTTATTTATAGAGCACTTTTCATACATTGGTATGTAGCACAACGTGCTTTACATAAGAAAAATAAAACAATATAAAAGAAAGCCCCTCCCTCCCACCTTCCATACTATATACACCCACACAGGAACACACACACACACACACACACCTGCACACTCTTACTACTGGCAATAAGGAGACATGGCAAGGCACTGAGCATTGAGGAAGCGCCACCTTTGGGGCCGTCCACACCGGGAGAAGTCACAGTCTGTGTCACGGGGGCACCAGTGCCCAGGCCCCCCCGACCCCGACAGACAACATCTGGCCGGGCCGAAGGGACCCAAGGACAGGGCCCCAGCAGCAACCCAGACACAGCTCCCAGTGTGGAGGACCCCCCTGAGGAAACTCTGGAGTTAAAACCTTAAAAAATAATAATAAAAAGAAAGACATAAGATAAGGTAAAAACCATG
>CAEMYA010000571.1:94589-114623 GCA_903131615.1 Diplodus sargus | reverse complement strand
GTTTTGGAAAAAGTTTCTCTCTCTGGCCTTCAGGACCTATAACTAAAACCTCAGTTTTGTCCTGGTTGAGCTGTAGGAAATTCACTGCCATCCATGACTTGATGTCTACAATACAGTTAAAAAGGCCATCAACTTGCTCTGTGTCATCAGGAGACACGGCAATGTACAGTTGTGTATCATCAGCATAACTATGGAAGCTGATGCCGTGCCTCCTGATGACGTCCCCAAGAGGAAGCATATAGAGATTAAAAAGTAGTGGACCTAAAATTGACCCTTGGGGAACCCCACATCCAATTTCATGGGTTCCCGAGGAACATGTATCCAAACTTACATAAAAACATCGGTCTGTGAGATAAGAACAAAACCAGTTGAGGACAGTACCAGAGAGGCCGACTAGATGGCTAAGTCTGTTTAATAAAATGTGATGGTCTACTGTATCAAAAGCGGCGCTTAGATCCAGTAGAACCAACACTGTGAGCTTTTTGTTATCTAGATTGCATCTAATGTCGTTTAAAATCTTTAAAAGTGCTGTCTCGGTACTGTGGTTTCTCCTAAAACCAGACTGATGTTTCTCTAAGATGTTATTTTTGTTTAAAAAATCATTAACTTGGTTAAAAACCAGTTTCTCTAAAATTTTACTTAAAAACGGTAAGTTGGATACAGGTCGGTAGTTATTAAAAACGCTGGGGTCTAAGTTGCTCTTCTTAAGAAGGGGCTTCACCACCGCCGTTTTGAAGGCGGTGGGAAAGACACCCGTCTGAAGAGAACAGTTCATGATGTATAAAAACTGTTCCTCAAAGAAACCATAAAATGATTTTAAGAGTGATGTGGGAATTGGGTCTGAAAGGCAGGTTGTTGGGTTTACTTGGGAAAATACTCGACCAAGTGTCCTTGCATCAACCAGAGCAAAACTCTCCAGTGTTTCCTCAGGCAAGGACAACAGTTCAGGTGTGTCACCAGATAAAACTTGATGGGATAAGAGGCAGGATCTGATGTCCTTGATTTTGGTTCTGAAGTGGTCTGCAAAGTTCTTGCAAAGATCGTCTGTGGGTGTCATAAAAATGTTATTCGATTTAGAACCTGTTAAAATATCGAAGGTGGAGAATAGGAATCGGGGGTTATTTTTATGATTGGTGATGAGTTGTGAGAAATGGGAAATTAGTGCCTTTCTGACTGCGTTATTGTAGATTTTCAGTTGTTCCCGTAAAATCTCATAATGAACTGTAAATTTACCTTTTCCCCATTTTCTCTCAGCACTCCTCCACTTTCTTTTTAGTTCATTGATTTCATAATTTTTTCTCCATGCGGGTGTAGGTTTTCTTTTTATTGTTTTCGTTAAAAGTGGAGCTACTGAGTCCAGAGTTGACTTCAGTCTACTGTTAAAATTATCAATGATAAAATTACAAGGAGCAGGTAAAATTTCATGTGCTGCTGACAAACCTCATCAGAGGGAAACTGCTTCCCTCTGCTCGCCTCTGGATAACCACACGACCTGCAGCAGCTGATCAGATCCCTCCTGAGTGTGTTGACATGGTGACAGAGGTCAGAGGGTTCATTGACCCACAGAAGGAGGAGTACTTCAGGAAGAGATTCAGAGATGAGGAGCAGGCCAGCAGAATCATCTCCCACATCAAGACATCACGAAGCCTCCACATCATGTGCCACATCCCAGTCTTCTGCTGGATCACTGCTACAGTTCTGGAGGATGTGTTGAAGACCAGAGAGGGAGGAGAGCTGCCCAAGACCCTAACTAAGATGTACATCCACTTCCTGGTGGTTCAGTCCAAAGTGAAGAACGTCAAGTATGATGGAGGAGCTGAGAGAGATCCCCACTGGACTCCAGAGAGCAGGACGATGATTGAGTCTCTGGGAAAACTGGCTTTTGAGCAGCTGCAGAAAGGAAACCTGATCTTCTATGAATCAGACCTGACAGAGTGTGGCATCAATATCAGAGCAGCCTCAGTGTACTCAGGAGTGTTCACACAGATCTTTAAAGAGGAGAGGACTGTACCAGGACAAAGTGTTCTGCTTTGTCCATCTGAGTGTTCAGGAGTTTCTGGCTGCTCTTCATGTCCATCTGACGTTCATCAACTCTGGAGTCAATCTGCTGGCAACAAACAAACAAACGACAGACCGTCAATCTGCAGAGACACATCTCTACCAGAGTGCTGTGGACAAGGCCTTACGGAGTCCAAATGCACACCTGGACTTGTTCCTCCGCTTCCTCCTTGGTCTTTCATTGCAGACCAGTCAGACTCTCCTGCGAGGTCTGCAGACACAGACAGGAAGTAGCTCACAGAAAAATCAGACAACAGTCGGTTATATCAAGAAAAAGATCAGTGAGAATCTGTCTCCAGAGAGAAGCATCAATCTGTTCCACTGTCTGAATGAACTGAACGATCGCTCTCTTGTGGAGGAGATCCAACAGTACCTGAGTTCAGGAAGTCTCTCCACATATAAACTGTCTCCTGCTCAGTGGTCAGCTCTGGTCTTCATCTTACTGTCATCAGAAAAAGATCTGGACGTGTTTGACCTGAAGAAATACTCTGCTTCAGAGGAGGCTTTTCTGAGGCTCCTGCCAGTTGTCAAAGCCTCCAACAAAGCTCTGTAAGTGTGGAGAAGTTTCTTCAGAATGCAGTTAATGTTTGAAATAACTGTCTCTTTCTGCTCATTATTCTTTATCCAGACTGAATGGCTGTGACCTCTCAGAGAGAAGCTGTGAAGCTCTGTCCTCAGTTCTCAGCTCCCAGTCCTCTAGTCTGAGGGAGCTGGACCTGAGTAACAACAACCTGCAGGATTCAGGAGTGAAGCTACTGTTACCTGGACTGCTGAGTCCACACTGCAATCTGGGAAGTTTAAGGTCAGATGACTGTTTTTTGTGAATCATTTATACATTTCTATAAACTCAGACATCCATACGCTTTAATCAGCTTGAGTTTGAGTTTATGAATTCCAGGGTTTTTTTGCTGTCAAGCTTGTTTTCTTTCAATGTATCAGTAATTCTGCTCCTGCACAACATGAACAATGAGGATGGAGAATCTCATTTTTGTTTGATATCATATGATTTTGCTAACTTGATATTCTCGATTCAGTCATGATTTCTTGCCACGTTGACAACATACTTAGAAGTGAACAGCAGTGGAGCAAGAGATTATATATACCACTCATTCCCACAGAGGATTTTAATTAGGTCATCAAATTAATGGGCAGATTTTCCTGCCTCGTCTTTGATTCAGGATTTCTCTCCGCAGTAC
The DNA here is from genome assembly GCA_903131615.1 of Diplodus sargus. NCBI lineage: Eukaryota > Metazoa > Chordata > Actinopteri > Spariformes > Sparidae > Diplodus > Diplodus sargus. The sequence goes on along the minus strand of CAEMYA010000571.1, from coordinate 111,369 downwards.
ACCTTTGAGCCACATGGGGAAGCTTGTTGATATCTGTTGCCTGATTTGTAAATCAGGAGGTTTTGAACACAGAGAAGGTTCTACTCCAGTGGGTCCTTCCTGTGGACTGCTACAATGGTGGGGATAAATGGAATTTAGTTTCATTTACAACCACAAAAAGTAGCAGGCCAAGAAACTAGAGCTGGTCAATACGTTTCCTTTTAAGTATTTAAGTCTTTATGAGTCACTCACTAAATTGAACCAGGTTCCCCGAGTTACTTGAGTCACTTGAGTCACTTGAGTCAGTATTGCCTAATCACCATGGAAACTCAGTCGCAATGATACCATTTTTTAAAAGTGCTACCCTCTGTGTTAGCTTTGGGTTGCTGTCCATGGTATTAAACGGTTAAAGAGCTGGAGGGACTATTTTTTAAAAGTGGTACCCTCTTGGGTGCTCCTGTATCAGTTGGGAGAGCATGAGCCCCATGTACAGAAGCTTTGTCCTCACTGCAACCGCCCAGGGTTCAAGTTCGACCTCTGGTCCTTTTGCTGCGTGTCATCCCCCATCTCTCATCCCAGGGTTTCTCCCAGTGTACCATAAGCCTGGCGGCCGGCCAGGCTTAAGTTTCCCACCGCCAGCATCGTTTGTTTATTTATTTATTCAAAATAAGTTTGTATACATCAGTTACAAAGTTGAGAGCGTAGAAGGCGACATCTTATGGTTAACACATGAACACATGGCGGGTCTAAGGGCAGGTGTCTTTTCATCACCTAACACCCCATAAACTGCTGCTACTGTCACTACACGCTAACGAGGCTACTACGGCAGCCAGCATCCGAAAGTTGCAATGCAGCTATCCAAAGGACTCGCACCTTAGTGCATTGTATCCTGCTTTATAGACCCGTGACTTTTAAGAATTTGAAAAAACACTGTTTTCCCCTCCTACTTCTAAAATACTTTTCAGAGACACTTCTTCCAAGCCAATTTCTTGCAATTCTCTGAGTAGATCTTGTCTTTGGCGGTCAAGAAATCAAAGCATGTTGCACGGTCTCAGGTTCCTGACATGAACACAAGCCACAGAGCTTTTACTGAATCTCCTTGCACTACTTGTACTAAACGCTCATGTTGGGTCCACTATCACACCAGCATCAATATGGCAGCAAGCAGAAGCAAATGTTAGCAATAGTAGTTAGCTTGCACTGTTTTAATGTTGTAGGCTTGACAAGCGCTGCAGCATTCCAGCCAGTGATTAATATGGAACATGAGGCAATAATTGGTGGTTTTAAATGCCTTTACTGGCCCCTAAAGCACATAATTGCCCACCAATTAACTTTTAACACTGATTTAATGCAAGGCTGCATGGAACCACTCTCAATTCTACTACGTCATGAATCTGTTACCGATTGGCACTGCCATCAGTCGATTGCTGGCCTGTGTCAAGCCCCTGTTACCAAGAAAAACATGTTTCACCGCTGGTGGGTCACCCTTCCAACCTACCACCGGGCTTAGCAAGTTTTCCCAGGGAAACCCTGCATCCCCATTTCCTGTCATATCTGTCAGCTGCCTTTTATAAAAAAATCATCTTAATATAAAGCAATGAAAAGGCAAATAAATACTAACTAACTACTAACTAAGCTAAGCATTTTTTTAAATGGGTCCCCAGAAGAGAAGTTTGGGATACTCTGATACTGCATCACCACAATTCAGCATTTAAACATGCCATTTGTCTTCTTTTATTTTTCTCTAGAATTATTAGCTGTGAACTGTCAAAGACAAGCTGTGAAGCGCTGTCCTCAGTTCTCAGCTCCGAGTCCTCTAGCCTGAGAGACCTGGACCTGAGTAACAACAAACTGGAGGATTCAGGAGTGAAGCATCTGTCTGTTGGAGTGGAGAGTCCACAATGTCGACTTGAAGCTCTCAGGTCAGATAGTTCAGATAGGCTAGATGTCTCAATTTTTTTTTGTTATTTCGTCAACGTTTGAATTCAATTCACTCACTCTCTCTCTCTCTCTCTCTCTCTCTCTCTCTCTCTCATGTTAGAAACCATGCTAATTATTGTTGTTTAATGTCTGTTTAGTCCAGATTTTAGTTTTACTTTTTCATATCTCCCACATATTAAAGTAAAATAAAAAGCAAGTTCACATGTTCTACAATGATATTATAAATTCTGTGTCACCTCATGTCTTTTTTACTGTGCACACTCCAGACTTGGTGTCTGTAACCTCTCAAAGAGAAGCTGTGAAGCTCTGTCCTCAGTTCTCAGCTCCCAGTCCTCTAGTCTGAGAGAACTGGATCTGAGTAACAACAACCTGCAGGATTCGGGAGAGAATCATCTGTCTGTTGGACTGGAGAGTCCATAATGTCGACTTCAAACTCTCAGGTCAGACAGTTCAAAGTTTGTATAAAAATATTTTTGTTATTTCTTAACATTTGAATTGAATTATCTCTCTTATACCAAAACACTTATGTTTTGAAACGATGCTACTTGTTATCGTTTCATGTCTTTTTATTCCAGATTTAGTGTTGTTGATTTCTCATATCTCAGACATATTTGAGTAAAACAGAAAGCAAGTTCCCCAATGATGTTATAAATACTGTATCACCGAATGTCGTTTTCACTGTTCATGCTCCAGGTTGAGGGTCTGTGACCTGTCAGAGAGAAGCTGTGAAGCTCTGTCCTCAGTTCTCAGCTCCCAGTCCTCGAGTGTGACAGAGATGGACCTGAGTAACAACAACCTGCAGGATTCAGGAGTGAAGCTACTTTCTGCTGAACTGAAGAGTCCACACTGTGTCCTTGAAACGCTCAGGTCAGGAATCATTATTTTATTTCATTGTTTCATGTAACTTTACAATAGGAGCAGGTCTTGATCATACTCCTAATATAGTTAAATTGGGTATAGACCCAACATTTTAATTTGTACAATATGTTGTATCCAAATATAAATATTTGCAAAACTAATGGCACTTCCATCAGCATCAGTTACACTCCATGTTTAGAGCTGATTTGTAAATTAGTGAAAACTACAATGATGAATGTAATGAACGTATAATCCTTAGATGTGCACTGAATTATCAGGATCTTCCGCTGATCTGTGATGTGTTGTTTTGTGTGTCTGCAGGTTGTCAGGCTGTCTGATGACACAGGAAGGCTTTACTTCTCTGGCATCAGCTCTGAACTCCAACCCCTCCCATCTGAGAGAGCTGGACCTGAGCTTCAATTATCCAGGAGACTCAGGAGTGAAGCGGCTGTCTGCTCGACTGGAGGATCCAGGCTGGAGACTGGACACTCTCAGGTATGAAGAGTCCTGCTGCTTTGTTTACTCCACCTCCAGTTGTACAGTTACGTTCAGGAGAAAAGGCAGCATAACTTGAAGCTAAGAGTTACAGGTGAAGAGAGGAAGATGAGAAGAAGAGGTGAAAATCAGTGAAAAGAAGAGTTTTGGCACAAACACTGAAGTTACACCTCTTTTTTCAGACGAGTTTAGTGTCTGTTCAAAATGTATCTGTTTGATTTCTTGGAAAAAAAATCTAATTTCCACCACGGCACTGCTCTGTTATGATGTTAATTCTAACAAAAGATATTCTGTGTCAGATGTCTGATCAGAAAACACTAAACCACAAATTCAGCTACAACCTCAAAGATTTATGTGACACATAAATGGATTTAATCACTGAATTTCATAGAAACTCTTTCCCTGAACTGGAGAATCAGTGTTTTTGCCAAAGTATTTGACTTTGAACTTAAAATGGTTCTGACATGGATCTTTATCAACACTGGAGTAATTGCATTCTAGTCAGTGTAGTTGTGCCTCAATTTGAAACAATTTGCAGACTGTAACAACTGTCTGTGGCATCAGTTTAGAGTGAACAGAAGATACAAAACAGTCCAATAACAACGTTAGATGACTCAAGGTGGAACCTCCCTGCCACATCACCATAACAGCAACAGTGCATAGATTAATTTAAGATGGGCTCAGTGGTGCTGTCTTGGCCCCTGTCATGAGGAAAGAGTGCCCTCTGGTGGATGTCAACACTCATAACATGGTTGGAGGGTGTAACCTGATATTGGCCGATATAAATCAGGCAGGCTCTAATTAGAATGATGAAAAGAAGCCGTGTGCAGTGATATAGATTATTAAGGATGACGAACACTGAGATTCATCGAGAATTGTTGACAGCTGAATTGTAATTGAATCGTGAGCCTGTGAAGATTCACCCCTCTTAAGTGTTTGTTACATGAAGAATTCAATGGTAAAATATAGTTTGTTTTCTAAAGTGCACATAGCACTCCTTCATTCTCCACCATTGATAGTGGCCTCATGTGTGTTACATACTGAGGATACCATCAGTTAGAACAGCTGCTGGCTGTGGTGTCATAGGGCATCCTTGCTCACAACGTAGTCACCATGTTGACTTGTTTCTTTGTGAAGTGACAGACACAATATTATATAATATCAGTTTGCAAAGTAGCACAATTCACATGAAGCTCAGTGTACTCAGTACACGCCTTGTTGTTTCAGTTCGTATCTGCTGATGTAAAGAGCAAATACAGATCAGGCTTGTACAAAACACAACAACGACAGAGCAGCACTTCCTCACAACATGTGAAAAGTATCAACATATTAGAGAAACCAATGTTAACCATGTAATAGATTACAAAGGGTTTGTTGGGCCAGTAGATGAAGAAACATGAACATTCCTACTTGGGGAGAAGCTTACTATTATTATTTAGTGTTGTGCTTTTATTGGCATTATCAGCTTTGGTGACAATTATATCTATGTTGTGTTTTGATCTATTGTACTAGTCTTCACACTATGTTTTTCTTTTCTTGCATTCACGACATGTTTGTTTTACATTGTAGTTTCTAGGCTCTCTTCATCAAAGGTGTTGGCGTGTAGTTTGATGATAAAAGAATCTGCGAAGGCAATGCTAGGTGGAATGATTGAGAGCAATCTTTATTGAAACAGATTTCAAGCCTGCATCCGAATCAGGGCGGCCACTCCCTGGTGCTCTCAAATCCTGGCAAAGTTCTGCCCAATGCTTTGCCCTCTGCTCTACCAGAAATCCACTCGAACCTTCAATCTTAGGAAATCTACAAGTAACCACCCCCCATTTTCTCCCTGTGCGGGCCTTTTTAGAGTCCCTTCTCCAGTACACACCTACTTCTGCTAATTGGTCCCTCGGTAAATTAAGGGTCCATCTATCAAATAGACTAAAAGAGGAGTTGACCTGTCTCCCTGCTCATCTCCCATAACTCATCTTACTTGGCTGTGGTTAGCCTTAGGTCTTCCCCCCCAAATGGCCAAAATGGTCTCTCTGTCCTTCTACGAGAACATAAACGTTTAGGCATCTCCCACCATTTGGCCTGAGGGTCAAACTCAGCTTAGTACTTTACAGTGGCCTTGCCGTCTGCTAACCTTTAACACACACAGCTGAAAAACAACTCTGGGACCCCTGGAGCTGTGAGCCCCACACAAGGAGGAGAAAACAGGTTAATTTTCAACTGAGTTGAATTAAAGATCAGAATGTGTGACAGTCCAGATGCCTCAAAATCTTGCCAATAAAGACATTTTTTAATTTAGATTTGAATTTAGAAAATTAAATAAAAAGGACATGTTGTATGTATTTTAACAGTACAGATCTGCTCAAGTTTCTATTGTGAAGAAATAAAGACTTCACTTCAGACGATCTCTGACTACAACATGAAATATTCTAAAACCTCCTCTGATGTCCTCCAGTGTCTCTGACTGTACTTTAGCTAATTACCCGCCAGGGGGCGACACTGATCCATCACAGACCTGAGAGCACAGACGGAAGCTGTTTCTGTCTTAAACGTTGGTTGTTAAACTGAAACCTGTAATGTAGCCGGGCCCTAATCTTGTGTTTGCAGGAACAACAGGTTTACTAATGGATGAAGTGGATCAGGTCCAACAGTTCATCCTGTCCAAACTTTAGTCAGTCAGCCTGTCCGACAAACAAATCCTGCTGCTCATTAAAACACTGAACAATAAGTGACTAAAGGGACAGACACTACGGATCAGTGTAGACAGGTTCTGGGTTTGAAACCTTCACTTTAACCTTAACCTTTAAAGTCACCGTGCCGAGTCTCCTTCACCCTTAGTGGCTCCGACCTTCTTTATCTTCAGGTCTCAGTGATGTGGTGCTACCGGGCCATGTGAGATCAGCTCTGCACATCTTCTACCTGTTTTCTTTGAAGACTTTCATATGAAGTGCTGCCAAGGAAAAGTGCTCACTAACACAGATTTAGACAAATTTGTGAACAATATTTGAGAGAAATGGTTATTTTGTGTATATAGAAAATGTTTTAGATCTTTGAGTTAAGCTCGATAAATGGATGGACAGATTGTGTTTCTGTGTATGAGAGTCATGTCATGTCCATGTTTGCATGCTGAGAGAGGATGTGCTGCTCTGACCCCCCTCCTCCTTTCAGGGTGGAGCCTGCTGGAGTCCGATGGTTGACACCAGGTCTGAGGAAGTGTGAGTGTCTTTTTACTGTCATTCATCAAAACACTGTGACATCACTCATTCACATCTGTGATGTCAATATCGCACTGATGACACATTAATAACTGCAGCTGTGTTGTGTCTTTTTCTCTCCATCAGATTCCTGTGAGCTCACAGTCGACACAAACACAGTCAGCAAATACATCAAACTCTCTGACAGCAACAGGAAGATGACATATGTGGAGGAGGTTCAGTCATATCCTGATCATCCAGAGAGGTTTGAGTCCAGGTGTCCTTAGCTGCTGTGTAGAACTGGTCTGACTGGTCGCTGTTACTGGGAGGTCGAGTGGAGAGGAAGTGTTTCTATATCAGTGAGTTACAGAAGAATCAGAAGGAAAGGAGTCAGTAAAGACTGTGTGTTTGGATGGAATGATCAGTCCTGGAGTCTGGAGTGCAATGAAGATAATGTTCGCTACTATGTCTGGCACAATAAGAGAAAAACAGTCCTCTCCTCCTCCTCCTCCTCCTCCGCCTCCTCCTCCTCCTCCTCCTCCTCCTCTGGTAGAGTAGCAGTGTATGTGGACTGTCCTGCTGGCACTCTGTCCTTCTACAGAGTCTCCTCTGACTCACTGATCCACCTCCACACCTTCAACACCGCATTCACTGAACCTCTTTATCCTGGATTTGGGTTCTTCGGGTCCAGTTCTGGTTCCTCAGTGTGTCTGTGTTAAGTCAAGTCAAGTCAAGAGATCTATTGTTCCTGGAGGGCAATTTGTGGTGCAGCCAGCAGCAAAAAACAACTGTAAAAATACACAATAGTGACACAACAATAACATGAAGCTAATCATTAAAGAGTGACGATGGAATACACAACAACATGGTTGACAACTGGATAAAAACAAATAGTTAAAGTGACCACAGTGCTATCAATTGTGTGTTCGGTGTTTAGTGTGCAGAGTCTCCTCCTGTCACAGAAACATTGTCAGTGCTGAACAGTTGAGTCTGTCCAGGATCACAGTCACATCAATCTTTCAGCTTCTTGGAATAAATTCATCAGTCAACTTTGTACAAAATGATTCAGACTGATTGAAAAGATTCTTCATTTACATTTGAAACTTCTTCCATTAAATTGTGGATTAAATTGCGTTGACTTGTACTTTCTGTCATGTGTTGTTTTGAATTCTCTTGTTCCAATAAAATCCACAACTATTAGTGAAATGTAAGAAAGAGAAAACATTGACTCATCTGCAGCTTTAGTTTTAAAGAATCATTGTGAATGAAGTTGTAAATGGACAGTAAAATCTGATCAAATGTACTTGACACTCCACCTGAAACACTCTGACTTGTTTCATGTGTTTCTAATGATGAAACTAAAAGTTTGATGCTGTTGGTTAACACATGTAATTATGTCCGTAGTGACGTGATAAACTGCAAAACATCTCTTCATTTCTGTCTGATTATTCTATGAGAAGAAAACACATTTAATGACAATCATTGCGTTTCTCTCAGTGTTTTGTGGCTGTTGAAGTTCGGCTGTATTTTCAGGACGTTTGTTGGATTTGAATCTGGTCCGTCAAACTAAACAGCTGTGAGAAAAGTCTGAGGTCACAGGTTTGAGTCTTGATAGAGTTTTGGGTTTGATTCTTATGAAACTCAGTAGTGTAGCACGGAAGTACGGAATGAAAGGCGCCCAGAGAAGAACTTCTAGTGCCCGGTGTTTGAAGTGCGTAGGGTCTCTTCCTGGCTTGTAGTAACACAGGTTACAGGTTCGACCTCCAGAAGGACCTGGGATGGAAGCAGGAGGTTATGGGACAATGAACCATTAGCAACCAAACTTTATTGAAGTCTGAGGATGTGACAAAGTTTTAAATTAACTGTTTCTAAAGGGGTTCCTCCTTCCTACTCAATTATTCAGACATATTCATTTATCCTGCCAGTTAATGTGATGGAGCCATGGCGGTGTCTGGAATTGAGGTCCCACCTTGTAACTCTCCTGAACCTCATTCATTAAAGGATGAGATGAGATGTCGAAACAAGTATCAGAGAGCTGGACGGTCTGGACCTTACACCTCCTGTGGTTGAGTTTGAGGATTCTAACAGTTCTTTAGCACCGTAAGTGCATTATAAGTAACAGTCAATCAGAATGATCATTAAATAGAGACCCAGTGGACCAACAGCCCAACACATGTGATCCAGAACCCAACAGCAGCTCCCAGAATGTGTCCAAACCTAAAGTAGCATCACGTCAACCGACACCAAGTCATGACATCACTCACCTGAGCAGGTACACACGCCACACTGAGGGATCAGTAATCAGTAATTATTCATGAACCTGATTGGTTCAGCAGATTGAGCAGCACCTGGTGACAGAGGAGAGTAAAAACAACAGGCTGGAGTCGGAAAGAGCCTGAAACTTCATGAAGCTGCTGCTCAGAAGAAGAAGTGAAAACCTCTGAGAGACTCTTTGGTTTCTCCTGCTGAGCTAACAGGAAGCAACAACCAGAGTTGGAAGTTTTGAGGACATGAGTTCAAGACTAGATTGATTTTGTGAGTGTTGAGGTTCAAAAGAGTGAAATCTGACAGAAACAAAGCATCCGTCAGATCTGTTTGCGCTGGTCAGTGGTTCTGAGGTTGTGGGTTCAATCCCTGGGTAGTTCAGGTGATTTTTAAACCTGATGTCCATAAGAATAAAAAAGGGACAAACTTATTCAGGCCCACATCTGTTTTTGTTAAGAATAAAGAGTGGTAGAATACCCACAATCCTTTGCTGCAGTAAATAAATAGCTGCCACACAGTTAAAGTCGTCAGTACAACAGCACAACTTCAGCAAACCTGTTTCTTCAACACGTATGAATGTATTGATTTGTCATTGGATCAGCACACATGAGATCAGATGAGATGATTGAAACATAACAGATGTCAGGAGAGGTGAAGAACCACAGACCTCCATCACACAAACACACTCAAACTATTCACATTACATCATGAAAAATGCAACAAATAACAACAAAAACACACAAACAACAACTAATGAATTAATAGACAATAATCCAGTTAGTTCATTAGTTGAAGCACACTGGTGTGTTATAATAATAATAATGATGATAATAATAATAATAATGAACTTTATTCATACAGCAGTTTTCACAGTTACGAGGTTGAAACGTGATTAAAACATGTCAGAGTTGAGGCGGATAACAGCAGACATATATAATTAATACAATAAATAAAGAGCAATGTGGATGATAATAAAACAGACGAGACATGTTGAAATAAAACAACGTGGTGGCAGCATTAATAAAAGACTTCCTGCTGATTTAAAAGATGTCAGTGATTGTGCCGCCTCAGAACACCACTGAACATTTCCCTCATTTGATTCCAGGACGACAAACAGTGAAATGTTTGCTGTGAAATGTAACAGACTGAGATATATACAGACTGAACAGTGTGATATGAGCTCACTGGATACACAACAGCTGTGGTTTGTTTTCACCAGCAGAGGGCGGCAACGTCCTCAAACTCCAGCAGAATAATGCTGAATAAAGAGCCAGAAAACTCAGAAAGTACTGAGAAATACTTAAAGCTGAGGCTTCACACTAATATATGATTTTTACTACAATAAACTTTATTTATACAGCAGCTTTAAACACAGAGTTTACAAAGTGCTCTGACAATCTTGCAAAAAAGAATATTACAGAATAAACGCTGAACAGTCAAAGCAAAAACATTCAGTATGAGTCATTACAAAAGGAATAAAAGAGATAAAAAAGGCAAAATCACAGAAAAAGAAAGAAAAATGTGATGCAAATAAAGAGATAAATAAAAGAATAGGACCAATAAAGGAAGATAAGAAGACGACATCACATCACAGGAATTAAGAGCAGATTTATGTATATAGAGTATATTTCAAATCTAATAATAAAAATGAATGATCTCTTTGTATTACTTGTTTTTGACAGTAAAACTTAAATATCCCCACTGACCAAAAAGTAAACACCCATATTGACCGACCACCCCTCTGTATCTGCAGGAAATGGTTTGGTCCTGATAAGCGCACTTATCAGTAACGTGTTTAGTTGCAGTCAGTAGATGTGCCAGAATTACAGTGATCACAATGTTGCCTAAATCAAAATCTGTTTTTTTAAAAAGGAAAGAGAGGAAAGACAAAGGAAAGGGTGTCAATCTGTGACCCAGTTTTTCACCAAGAAAGGTCTGTGAGTGGTATTAACCTGTCGGCTTAAGATATTCATATTAAATCATTGTGCCAGTAGCATCACTGCAGGGAGTCTGTGGGGATTTCTCTGACTCTCTCGCTCTTTTTACCATTACAGAAAAGAAAATTTAATATTTATTAATGACAGAAATTCAAGTCCAAATCCTCGAGGTTTTCACACAATTATTTTGTGGTCAAAAGAAGTGAAATGCTCAAAGAAAGTGATTCATTTCAGATGATTCATCAGCTCAGGATGGTGAAGTGATGCTGTGAAGTCTGGAGGTTGTGGGTTCAACGCCTGGGTAGTTCAGCTGATTTTAAACCTGATGTCCACAAGAATAAAAAAGGGACAAACTTATTCAGGCCCACATCTTTTTGTTAGGAATAAACAGGGGTAGAAATACCCACAATCCTTTGCTGCAGTAAATAAAGAGCACAATGTTGCTTAAATCAAAATCTGGTTTTCAAACAAGGAAAGAGAGGAAAGACAAAGGACAGGGTGTGAATCTGTGACCCAGTTTTTCACCAAGAAAGGTCTGTGAGTGGTATTGACCTGTCGGCTTAAAGTCCACAGTGAAATAAGAAAGCTACAGACTAGTGTTGGCCTACATTTCATCAACGTTTAATCAGTGCAGGAAACGTTTCGCAAGATATTCATATTAAATCATTGTGCCAGTAGCATCACTGCAGGGAGTCTGTGGGGTTTTTCTCTGTCTCTCTTGCTCTTTTTACCATTACAGAAAAGAAAATTAAATATTTATTAATGACAGAAATTCAAACACAAATTATTTTCTCACATAATGATCAATATGAAATAAATGAAAATAAAAAAACAACCTGCTGTCTGTACTGGATGCTGGACAGCTGGAAACAGTGAGTAGCTCATACCTCAGCCTGCATGTAAATTACAGACAATATTAAAATAATCCAGTTTGATACATTCACTTAGATTGAATTATAGAATGACAACTACAAGAAGCAAGACAATAGCAAGCCTTTAATTAGTTATATAAAGCTTTTGATGGGACAGTTAGGTCCTACAGATGTGGTGACAACAGCTGTGCAGACGGGGCCCAATTAGATTTTTTGTCATGGGGCCCAAAATTCCTGGCGGGGCCCCTTCCTGCACTCAGCAGTCAGATCTTTGCTCACACATGAAGGAGTTGTTAAGTCTTTGGTCAGAATGTCTTTCCCGTCTTTGAACCGATGTGATTCTGGTTCCTCTGGTTCACACTCCTCCCTTGATGGAAGGTGAACTCCCTCTCCACTCATACCATGTGAACACTTCCTGACAGACCTCCTTAGTCCTCGGGAATGAAGTCAGCTCCTCAACCTCCACTGAGAAACAGAGATAAGGTACATGACTTCCATCTTTCTGAAACACACAGTGAGGTCACAGGTAGTTTTTTCCCCAGAAGATATTCTAGCCACTGTTTCCAGTCTCTGATGCATGACACCTTCATCAGTGCCCGTCCCTCTGAAAGGGAGACCAGATCAGTCCAGGAGTGCCCCGCCTCCTCTCTGCATCCATTGAATGGATTAATTTATGCCTGTTATTGAGCAACACAAACATTTTATCAAAACAAAAGAAAACACGTTAAAGTTCTGAGATTCTGACCAGTTTAGTGTAAAAACAACATTTGTTTCAAAAAACTCCTCAGAATGAGTTTTTATCCCAAAAAGATGCAGGACGCTCTTTTAAATCAGAAATTGAAATTGATTCATTTGAAGATTTGTGATGAAAATAAAACTTTATTGTCCTGTGGGAATGAAACAGTTTCGGACTCAGGTATCAGTGAATGGATCAGAACATATCAGGATGTGAGAGGAGATCCTCTTCACCTAGGTGTTAACAGGAAGGAAGAGAGGACGACAGGACTGCTGGAGGACACCATCAACACAAACATCACAGGATCATTGATGTGGGGAAGGTGGTGAACAATTGTCATAAAGTATGTAACCAGTGTTCTGTTGTATAGAGGTCCAGACACTCTGTGGTTCTTCTCTCTGTGCTGCAGGTCTGGAAGAGTTCTGATTCATCACAGCCAGTCTGAAACTCTTCAGAGAATCAGCAACTCTCAAACTTCAACAAGGACAATTTCCCTTACAGACTGTTTACAATCCCAGAGGGTTCACCCTGTTATCAGTCAGTGTAGCATCACAGTGGTTTTGAAGCTGTTATTTGAAGGTAAAGCAGTGACATGAAGTTGCTTTAAGGCCTGAACTGCTTTCACACACAAACGTCAGCTGGGAAACTGCCTGGTCTTTGAGCCAAGATGGCTGCCTGTGTGAGCAGACAGAGAGGAGCTGTGGTTTGTCCTGGTGCTTTGAATGATGACACTGTGATAAGAAGGTGAGTTCAGTCTGATCTGAGGTCTGATGTGTTTCACAACAGTCAGGACTGTTATTGATGTGGAGGGGAAGGCGGCACAGGGTTGAGCACTAGGACCCAGCAGGCATCAGGGCATGCACACAGAGTGTGAGAGCTCACCTGGGCTCCTCCTCCTGTGATGAAGCACACCTGAGAGACCGTCAGCAACTGAGGACGGACTGTGTTTGCTCTCACCTGCTGCTTTCAGCCCTTTAAAGGTAAGATACGATTTAACTTTACAGTAACATTCAGCTAACCAGCTAACATTCAGCTAACCAGCTAACATTCAGAGCAGAGAGAACAACAGTGTTGACGTCCTGTCAAAGAGTCTCTGTGTGTCCGTCCTGTCTCCTAACAGCACTCTGTAGCTCAGAGGTGACAGTCTGACAGCCTGCAGCTGCAGCTGGAGATGTAAAAACAGCCAGTTCACTACTGAGTCTAATAAGTCAACAACAGAAACTCACTAAATGTCAAGACAGGAAATATTTTGAGTCCTATTTTCATTATAAACAGAAAAATCCAACCGTCTGAACTGAAGTTTGTGTCTCTGACTGAACTGAGATCAGTTTAATCTGCTCGTTAATTCATCATTAACATTCATCATTAATCATCATGTTGTGTAGTGACCTCATAGAAACTAACAGTCAGTTAAAGTGATGTTGGTCTGTAAAAGTCACTAAAGCTGCTTTGTTGAACCAAAGTAACAACAACTGAACATGTATTTGACCTTTACACTCTTATTAAACACACAAGTCATCAGATTTCACTGATATGATTTATACGATGTGATTAATGTGTAACTCTAACAGCGTCTTCAGGCGGCGCCGGTCCAAAGTCTCATTCACTGTGATGGTTGTGGTGCAGACGGTCGTGTCCACTCCAGCTGAAGGTTAACACAAGCTGTCGTTAGCTTAGCAACACTAGAAACAGAAACAATCTGGACATGAAATAGTGTTTGTATTGAGCCGACGAGCTGAAATGAATATTTAGTCCCGATAGAGAGCACAAAATGACATCATCTAGTCTGCAACCAATCAAAACATCACAAACTGTGACTTGAAGTGGACGAAAAAGAGGCTCAGTAGGTTTTACACACACAGAGAGAAACCCTTGAAGATAACACAGTACAAGCCTGTGAAATAACAAAACAAAGTATTTGCAGTGCAGCTGTAGGATTTTACAAAGTCCATCCGCTCAATACTTGTTTTTAATTGTATTTTCTTTTTTCATGAAAATCAAACCAAGCTGACCTGTTTGTTATCTTGTCATCAGATGTGGAGGTCATCTGCTTCCTCAACCGTCACTGTGAAAACAACCAAAGTTAAAACTGAACTGGTGCCAACAGCCGGCCTGTTTGTTTACATGAAGGTTTGCAATGCTGGGGAGACCTAAACTACATGTAGTTGAACTACATAGCTTAAAGGTGCAGTTGGTAACTTGGAGGAGAGAGAGGACTTAGCAGTAAATTTGAATTAGTACAACTTTCAGATCCCTCCCCCTCCCTCTCCGCTGCTCTCCTGCCCTGCCTCCAAAGTCTCCCCAAGAGGAGGCTGGCATGCACGCGATTGAAGAGCCCAGGTAAACAACATGAATCGGTAATAATCTAACATGAACTACACTCCACACAGCTAGATATAAAACGCTTTACAGTGACTTTCACATGGCTATATCTTACCCACAAAATTGTTCCTCAATAGAGCTCAACAGTGACCGCCCACTTTTTTAACGGCTCCGGTTCCGGAAGTGAATTTGCCATTCAGTAACTCCATTGATGTTTCATAAAATCCTTATATAAAGAGTTTTAGGCCTGGAACCGAGCCAATCAGCTAGCAGATGAATCGCGACCATAAAACATTTAATTCGGCGCAAAAAAAGTGTTGGAGAGAAAAAAGCAAAGGTACAAGACTGTGTACATAATTATCTTAAGAGTAAAGCAACTACTCATCCTATAAACCATTGCGAATGTAACAGCGACGTCTCTGATTGGTGGAGCTCGCTGTTACTATGGAAATGTTTACAGAACCTGCTAATTTCATGTTCGGCTGAACCCTTAATAAACTCTTCTCCTCATCACTAAATGAACGCAGAAGGTCAGAAAGTGAAATCATGGTCGCTCTGTGGTAAACGATCGTAGAGTTCAGTGTTAGCAGTAACTAGCTAACATGAAATTTGCGGGTTTGGTAAACGTTTCCACGGTAACAGCGAGCTCCACTAATCAGAGACGTCAGTTACACTATAGGATTGTGGGTAATGTAGTACTTCTCCATGACATCGTGACTAATACATGTTTTTCTCAAAACAAGATTGATTTCATACGGACTTGTGACTTCTACAGGATCATATACCATCGTGTGACAATCTGATAGCTCGTGGTGAGTCTTCTTTGGATGGTTACGACATTATGGCCAATAATCAAAATCTGTATGCAGAATATGAATGGCATTTTCACTTCCGGAACCTCACTGTTGAGCTCTATTTATTACATGTTTATTAAGCTATAAAGTCTAATTTTGTGATAAAAATAATGTTCGGAAAGTCTAGTGTGTAGCTTGGCACGTCAGTATCTCAGTATGGTTAGAGTTTTGAGACTGAGACACTGGGCTCAGATGAAGAGTAGCTACAACCCAGCAGCTGCTTCTACGAGCACTGGTAGACGAGGGAGCCGTGGACGAGCCACTCCCATGTTTACTCTGGTTTCATCCCGGGCTCTGTCTAATTCTTTCTTTTCTGCTTTTTTTCCTTCTGGCTCCCTCTTTTTACTCGTATATGCTGTTGTTAGTAACGGAGGTATTGGTAGTTTATTCCTCACTGACGGTTGCTGCTCTGCCGTTACTTTCTCTGAGCTCCAGAAGCCTCTCAGAGAAATGAGCTTGACCGAGCGGAGCTGAGGAGGAAGGGGGCGGGAGCTGTCCGCAGCGTGTGCGTGAGCAGTGATTGACAGCTGTCAAACACTCCATTAGACACCATCCTGGCTCTGATTGGTTCTTTTTGTTCGGTCGCAGTGGATTCTGGCAATTTGCAGTAGGAGCAGTAGGCGGGACTTAATGAGCCTGTTTTTTTTTTACAGATTACTAGTTTCATGTAATGCTGTCTTTACATAGTGACAGTTTTAGCAAATATGACAAAAAGTCACTTTTATAAGAGTTACCAACTGCACCTTTAACTGCAATTTGCTGTAATTTGTAGGTAGTTAAACTACATTCATATTTTGTGCTGCATCAAGTATTTCAACTACTTTTTGGGTCATTTTGTAGTTTAACTACTCAATTTACAAACTACAATTTTGGCCAATAACATGAAATATTTTTTTATTAAAAAAGACCTCTATAATGGATATTTTGTTCAAACATGTCATGACATGCCAAGCCAACGAAGCCTCTGATTGGATTGCCCTGGCAGCACTCTTATGCTTCACAGAGTGAGCGGATCTTTGTGCCAAGAAGGCAGCGCTCATATGGCCCAAGCACGTCATGGACATGAAGTTCAACACTGGTGTCCCAGCCAGTGCAGCATGTGAGTGGCTTTTTAGTGTTGGTAAAGATGTTTTTAGTGCCAAACAGAACTGGTTGTCTGATAAAAACTATGAGAGACTGCTCATGTGTCGTGTCAACAAGCGATTCTGCCCTGGAATCTAGTTGTCGTGCCTCAGTGTTAGTGCCTCTGAAGTTCCTGTGATGTTGACCAAAAATTTCAGCTTGATTCTTAAGAAAGTAAAACTTGAGTTGAGAGGCTCAACTCACAGCTGCAGAA
>CAEMYA010000571.1:46174-77253 GCA_903131615.1 Diplodus sargus | reverse complement strand
GCAGTGTATGTGGACTGTCCTGCTGGCACTCTGTCCTTCTACAGAGTCTCCTCTGACTCACTGATCCACCTCCACACCTTCAACACCACATTCACTGAACCTCTTTATCCTGGAATTGGGTTCTTCTGGTCCAGTTCTGGTTCCTCAGCGCGTCTGTGTGGTGTTTAGTGTGCAGAGTCTCCTACTGTCACAGAAACATTGTCAGTGCTGAACAGTTGAGTCTGTACAGGATCACAGTCACATCAATCTTTCAGCTTCTTGGAATAAATTAATCAGTCAACTTTGTACAAAATGATTCAAACTGATTGAAAAGATTCTTCATTTACATTTGAAACTTCTTCCATTAAATTGTGGATTAAATTGCGTTGACTTGTACTTTCTGTCATGTGTTGTTTTGAATTCTGGCTCTTCTTCCAATAAAATCAGGACGTTTGTTGGATTTGAATCTCTTCCGTGAAAATAAACAGCAGTGAGAGAAGTCTGAGGTCATGAGTTTGATTCTTGTAAATATCAGTGAAGTTTGAAGTACAGAATGAAAAGCACTGAGAGAAGATCTTCTAGTGCCGGTGACCATAATGATCATTAAATAGAGACCCAGTGGACCAACAACCATGAGATCCTGAACCCAAAAATGTGACTGAAACAAAGAGCACCTGCCAGAACCAGTAGCTCAGGCTGATAGAGGTCTGGTCAACAGACACCGGTTTGTTGAACTTTTAAAACAAACTCAAGACTTATAAGAGTTAATCCCACTGAGTCATCAAGTTTCATTTCATCTAATAATGAAGTTTTGAGTCATGAATAACATTTGACAAAAGACAAAATAAGATTTGAGGACTGTGTTTAAAATGCTACTGGTGTAGAAAACAAACACCAGACGCTCTAAAATCTAAATCAGAGGCTCGTCAGGGTTCACAAAGGCTCGCTTGTGTCTCAGTGATTCACACTGTGGATAAAACACAGAGCACCAGTCTGATCCGTTAGCTCAGGCTGATAGAAGCCTGTTCAGCAGTCCTGAGGTTGTGGGTTCAAGTCTTGTTTGGGTTCAATTATTATAATAGTTGGACTAAAAAGCTGAAACTCAAAAGCGTCCAGAGAAGAGGTCCAAATGTGAAGTGGACCCTGCAGTACGGTGGGTTGATTAACCAGCTGGCAGCAGGATACATTAGGGTTGGAAGTTATGAGGTCGTGGGTTTGATTCTTGATTGAATTTTAAGTGTTGATGTTCAAAAGAGTAAATGTGACAGAAACGAAGCACACCTGTCAGAACCAGTAGCTCAGGCTGATAGAGGTCTGGTCAGCAGTCCTGAGGTTGTGGGTTCAAGTCTTGTTTGGGTTTGATTCTTATAAAACTCAGTGAAGTTTGAAGTACGGAATGAAAAGCGCCCAGAGAAGAGGTTCCTGTGCCCGGGTGCTTGGCAGTGCGGTGGGTTGTCGTCCTGGCTTACAAAGCCGCTACCACAGGTTCGACTCCGGCCGGCCCGTCCAGACCCGGAGCCTTGGGAGGGGGCCGTGTCCTCTCCCGAGGTTTCTCAGAGATGGAAGCAGGGGGTTATAGAGTGCTGAACCATCAGCAGCTGAACTTTTACTGCAGTGTGATGTGAGAAAGTTTAAGAATCATAGTAAGTCTTACATTTTAATTATGTAGTAACTAATTGCATTACACATATTTTAATTAGATGTAAGATATGTGAATCTTGTTTGAGCTACTTATATTGCTGAGCAGCTCCCTTTGTACCCTGTCAGGGCTTGAGCCCATGTCCTTCCTGTCCCATGCTGGGACCCTGCCAGTGTGTGAGCCCATCTATCCATACCTGGCTGTGTGCTGCTCATCTTGCTGAGCAGCTCACCTTGCTCATCTTGCTGAGCAGCTCCCTCTGTGCCTCTTCACCCTGTCAGGGCTTGAACCCATGTCCTTCCCTACCAGTAGGCTCATGCTGGGACTCTGCCAGCTGCTTATCTCACTGAGCTACGCAGGCTGGACCACGATGTTGAATTTCTTATATTTCACACTATGAAGAGGAGCAGACGTGGAAAATCAAACCTTAATGTGGTTAAAACCTTCTATTGGTCTTTATTGATTATTGAGACCTCTGCCAGGACTTGAACCTGGACCTGCTGCAGTCTCAGTACATGAGACGCCCGCTCTACCAACTGAGCTAAACAGCACACTGGTTTGTAGATCGTTCTCCTTGAGAACCGCTGAACTTTGGTAGGTCAGAGTGTTTAGAACTCAGTCATTTGAAGAATGAAGATAAAGTGCGTTTATTCTTTTTTTTTCATTCAAATCTTTCATGTTTGCAGCATGTGGTCCAGGGTTACTTCCTGGCAGAATGGCCGTCTATCAAACAGGAAGTGGGAGACTTGAATTTATACTCAGGGGAACCCAGATTTGTACAAACTAGTCTTTTTTATTTTTTTGGAGAAAAAAAATCTCTGGGATCTCTTCACAGGCAAAACGTCATTATTATGCCTGATGAAAGTTCTGATTTTACGAAACATTTATCTCCTCCTCCTCCTCCTCCTCCTCCTCCTCTGGTAGAGTAGCAGTGTATGTGGACTGTCCTGCTGGCACTCTGTCCTTCTACAGAGTCTCCTCTGACTCACTGATCCACCTCCACACCTTCAGCACCACATTCACTGAACCTCTTTATCCTGGATTTGGACTCTTGTGGTCCCATCCTGGTTCCTCAGTGAGTCTGTGAGGTGTTTATTGTGCAGAGTCTCCTCCTGTCACAGAAACATTGTCAGTGCTGAACAGTTGAGTCTGTACAGGATCACAGTCACATCAATCTTTCAGCTTCTTGGAATAAATTCATCAGTCAACTTTGTACAAAATGATTCAAACTGATTGAAAAGATTCTTCATTTACATTTGAAACTTCTTCCATTAAATTGTGGATTAAATTGCGTTGACTTGTACTTTCTGTCATGTGTTGTTTTGAATTCTGGCTCTTGTTCCAATAAAATCCACAACTATTAGTGAAATGTAAGAAACAGAAAACATTGACTCGTCTGCAGCTTTAATTGTAAAGAATCATTGTGAACAAAGTTGTAAGACGAGTATCTGATGACGTCACGTCGACTGTTAAAGTTGTGAGTTCAAATCCTCGAGGTTTTCACACAATTATTTTGTCATCAAAAGAAGTGAAATGCTCAAAGAAAGTGATTCATTTCAGATGATTCATCAGCTCAGGATGGTGAAGTGATGCTGTGAAGTCTGGAGGTTGTGGGTTCAATCCCTGGGTAGTTCAGCTGAATTTAAACCTGATGTCCACAAGAATAAAAAAAGGGACAAAATTATTTAGGCCACCATCTGTTTGTTAGGAATAAAGAGTAGTAGAAATACCCACAATCCTTTGCAGCAATAAATAAAGAGCTGCCACACAGTTAAAGTAGTCAGTAACGGATGTGTCAGGAGAGGTGAAGAACCACAGACCTCCCCTCCATCACACAAACACAAACTATTCACATCACACAATTTGGAAAAAAATGCAACAAACCACAAATAACAAATAAAAAACACACAATAAACAGAACAACTAATGAATCAATAGACAATATTCCAATAAAAACATGGACGGCATCAAAACATCACAGTAACATATTAATGTGTGTGAATATGAATCATCACTGACGTCCATTTGTTTGAGACGGTTAATTTCATCATTAGTTGAAGCACACTGGTGCTGAGTTCTGTCTGTGTTATAATAATAATAATAAACTTTATTCATACAGCAGTTTTCACAGTTAAAAAGGGCTTTACAAGGTTAAAACGTGATTAAAACATGTCAGAGTTGAGGCCGATAACAGCATACATATATAAATAATACAATAAAAAAAGAGCAATGTGGATGATAATAAAACAGACGAGACATGTTGAAATAAAACAGCTGGTGGCAGCATTAATAAAAGACTTCCTGCTGATTTAAAAGATGTCAGTGATTGTGCCGCCTCAGAACACCACTGAACATTTCCCTCATTTGATTCCAGGACGACAAACAGTGAAATGTGACAGACTGAGATATATACAGACTGAACAGTGTGATATGAGCTCACTGGATACACAACAGCTGTGGTTTGTTTTCACCAGCAGAGGGCGACAACGTCCTCCAACTCCAGCAGAATAATGCTGAATAAAGAGCCAGAAAACCTCAAGCTGAGGCTTCACACTAATACATGATTTTTACTATGATAAACTTTATTCATACAGCAGCTTTAAACACAGAGTTTACAAAGTGCTCTGACAATCAAGCAAAATCAAGAATATTACAGAATAAGTGCTGAACAGTCAAAGCAAAAACGTTCAGTATGAGTCATTACAAAAGGAATAAAAGAGATAAAAAAGGCAAAAATCACAGAATAAGAAAGAAAAACGTGATGCAAATAAAGAGATAAATAAAAGAATAGGACCAATAAAGGACGATTAGAAGACGACATCACATCACAGCAATTGAGAGAAGATTTATGTATATAGAGTATATATTTCTAATATGATAATAAAATGAATGATCTCTTTGTTTTTACTTGTTTTTACAGTAAAAGTTTAATATTCCTACTGACCAAAAAGTAAACATCCATATTGACCCACCACCCCCCTGTATCTGCAGGAAATGGTTTGGTCCTGATTCGCACACTTATCAGTAACGTGTTTAGTTGCAGCCAGCAGAGAACTACAGTGATCACAATGTTGCTTAAATCAAAATCTGGTTTTCAAACAAGGAAAGAGAGGAAAGACAAAGGACAGGGTGTGAATCTGTGACCCAGTGTTTCACCAAGAAAGGTCTGTGAGTGGTATTAACCTGTTGGCTTAATGTCCATAGTGAAATAAGAAAGCTACAGACTAGTGTTGGCCTACATTTCATCAACGTTTAATCAGTGCAGGAAACGTTTAGCACGATATTCATATTAAATCATTGTGCCAGTAGCATCACTGCAGGGAGTCTGTGGGGATTTCTCTGACTCTCTTGCTCTTTTTACCATTACAAAATAGAAAGTGAAATATTTATTCATGACAGAAATTCAAACACAAATTATTTTCTAACATAATGATCAATATGAAATAAATGAAAATGAACTCCCTCTCCACTCAGACCATGTGAACACTTCCTGACTGACCTCCTTCGTCCTCGGGAATGAAGTCAGCTCCTCAACATCCATTGAGAAACAGAGATAAGTAACATGACTTCCATCTTTCTGAAACAGACAGTGAGGTCACAGTTAGTTTTTCCCCAGAAGATATTCTAGCCACTGTTCCCAGTCTCTATGCTGAATAAAGAGCCAGAAAACTCAGAAAGTGCTGAGAAATACTTAAAGCTGAGGCTTCACACTAATATAGGATTTTTACTATAATGAACTTTATATAAACACAGAGGTTACATAGTGCCCTGACAATCAAGCAAAATCCAGAACAATACGAAATAAACACTGAAGAGTCAAAGCACACACTGTCAGTCTGAGTCATTACAAGTGAAAAGAATAAAAGAGATAAAACAGGGCAAAATCACAAAAAAAGAAAGAAAGAACGAAAAAGTGATGCAAATAAAGAGATGAATGAAAGAATGAGACCAATAAAGGATAATTATAAGATGACATCTCATCACAGGAATTAAGAGCAGATTAAAAGATTTACAGCAGTGTTGGGACCACAGATGAAGTCGTTCATTCTGGATTTCAAAATCCAGAATTCCCCAATCTTCACACCGGTGATGGAATGAAAATTGGACCTCATTGTTTATCATAAACAAAAAAATATCAGTGATAATCATTATAATGAAAACACAAATTTAACCCAAAATTCCCTTTAATGGTTGCATGGTGCACTATGCCCGTGTGGGCCAATGTACTGTTGGCAGTCATTTGTAATTGTGAAATTTTCATTTCAGCATTATCCTGTGCTAAAATTTGAGATTCACATTTTGAACTCTTTGGCCAAAAGTCTTCAAATTCAAGCACACTAGTCTACTACAGGAATAAATGAGTTGTTAAGGCCAGTCATTGAGCCAGTTTGATTCTGGTTACTCTGGTTCACACTCCTGCGTTGATGGAAGGTGAACTCCTTCTGCACTCAGACAGTTGTGAACTGTTCCTGACTGACTTTCTTAGTCTTTGGGAATGAAATCAGTTTCTCAACCTCCACTGCGAGACAATCAGTGTGTTTACATGCACAGCTTAGTCAGATTACTAACCCTAACCCTGCTGAGCCAAGATAGAGACTAAGCCGATGCCCAGTTGGTTACTGAACTTCCCAGATGTTACCAACATTAATGAACTGACAAATGAACTCCTTAAAACTCTGGATTATACAAGTAGATTTGTGCTCTCAGGATCACATGTGAAGCAACATCCTGAGACCTAAGGGGGGATTTGTGGATTTCAAAAATGTAACTGACCAGTTAGTCAAAACACCTTTGTTCTCTCTCTTCTCCACTTTGTTCCCCATGAGGGTGCCAAGAAGTTTTGCTTTTCATGGATTCTTCTGGGCCCAACAGCTGCTGAGAGCTGCCAGATGCATTTTCATTGCCCTGCTAATATTACAGATTAATTAGCACCAGAGCTATGACGCTGAGTTTACCAGCTAACTACACAATCCAAAGAACAAGTTAGCACCGAGCTGCTATCCCTGCAAAGGAAAAGACGGCCAGTTTCCTCCACCTGCTGTTTTTCATCAGACTGCTGCTTTATCTTCACTGTTTCACTTCAGGTTCAGCACAAATGAACAATAAATGGTAAATATTATATATTTGACTCGTTGTTTCCCAAATGATTAATCAAAATAGTCATTAAAGGATTAGAAGTGTTTCTCAGTAACTTCACATGTTGACACTGTAGTTCTATAAATCAGAAACACATTGAATGGACTCATTTATGTCTGTTATTGAGCGACACATACATTCTCTTAAAACAAATGAAAACATATAGAAGCCATAAGATTGTGACCAGTTCAGTGTAAAAACAACATTTGTTTAAAAAAAATCTCCTCAAAATGAGTTTTTATCCTGAAAAGATACAGGAAGCTCTTTTAAATAACAACAAAAATAAGCCTCAATACTATTGATTCATTTGAAGATTTGTGATGAAAATAAAACTTGGGGACAGGACCGCTGGAGGACACCATCAACACAAACATCACAGGATCATTGTTTTGGGGAAGGCTTGTGAACAACTGTTATAAAGTATGTAACCAGTGTTCTGTTGTATAGAAGTCCAGACACTCTTTGGTTCTTCTCTCTGTGCTGCAAGTCTGAGCAGGCAGAGAGAAGCTGTGGTATGTCCTGCTGCTTTGAAAGATGACACTGTGATAAGGTGATTTCAGACTGATCTGAGATCTGATGTGTTTCACAACAGTCAGGACTGTTATTGATGTGGAGTGTGAGAGCTCACCTGGGCTCCTCCTCCTGTGATGAAGCACACCTGAGAGACCGTCAGCAGCTGAGGACAGACTGTGTTTACTCTCACCTGCTGCTTTCAGTCCTTTAAAGGTAAGATATGATTTAACTTTACAATAACATTCAGCTGAGGAGCTAACATTCAACTAACCAACTAACATTCAGCTAACAAGCTAACATTCTGAGCAGAGTGAAAAACAACAGTGTTGACGTCCTGTCAAAGAGTCTCTGTGTGTCCGTCCTGTCTCCTAACAGCACTCTGTAGCTCAGAGGTGACAGTCTGACAGCCTGCAGCTTCAGCTGGAGATGTAAAAGCAGCCAGTTCACTACTGAGTCTAATAAGTCAACAACATAAACTCACCAACTGTCAAGAAAGGAAATATTTTGATTATTTTATTATGAACAGAAAAATAAGGTTCTAGTTGAAAACTCATATAGCACAGCTGAAGGATTTTAAAACTTTTTACCTGAATGTTTCTTCATGACAACTTGTGAGTTGTGTGTGAGTTGTTGTGTAGTGACCAGTGTAGTGAACAGTCAGTTAAAGTGATGTTGCTCTTTAAAAGTCACAACTGAATATCTATATGACCTTTAAACACACAAGTCATCAGATTTCACGAATGATTCATATTTAACAGCCATCTCAACTCACAAAGTATTTGCAGTGCAGCTGTAGGATTTCACAAGCTCCATCAGTTTAATACTAGTTTTTAACTTGTATTTTATTTTTTCATGAAAATCCAAGAAACAATTGAAAAAATAACAGTGTTGTTTTTGAGTCTTTGAGTCGACCGTAACTGGTAAAAGTGAAGTGAAGTTGTGCCAACAAACATAACCGACCTGTTTATTATCTTGTCATCAGATGTGGGGGGCAGAGGATATAAAACTATTCCAGCCTCTCTCCTTTGTTGAAACACTTCCTGAAACTATCACCATTTTGTTTGAACTCCACAAAAGTTCTTTCTCATGAAAACTGATTCTTTCCATCCAAACTTTCCACACAGCTGTCATATAAACATGTGACAGCATCATTTAGACTCTGGTGTGATGGATTTAAACAGCAGCATCTAAATACTTGTGTCTTCATGAGGTCATCATGTCACATATTCACCTGTATAAAAACTGAGCTGCTGTTTTATTGTCACAGTCACTGCAGGTTTGTTGTGTCTCTGAACAGGTTTAACTGTGATGGTGCGTTCAGTATAAAGACTGTTGTCATGTTGTTGTACAGTAACACAACACTGTGAATAGATCAGAGATGATCACTGCACTGACACAATCATTGAACCAGAGCAGGATTGATGCACATCTGTTTGTCCAGTTAGACTCCAGCTCACTCTGCCTGTCTGCTGTCACCTGGTTCTGACCCGGCTCCATTTGGACCTAAAGTTCTGAGGATGTGACGGCTGTCAGTCGGATCAACAGACACCAGCAGCGTCTGTCGGTGTCTGCAGAAGAAGGGACACATCCTGTTTGAGCTCATCTGGACTTTAACGGGTCAGAACCCTGACAGGTAACAGGACACACCTTTGATGAAGAAACTCTGCTGTCATGGAGCTCCATTTTATACTCGATGACAGCAGTGATTCAATCTTTCACACTGTTACTTCCTGTTTGTACATCTGTATGTTCATGAGTTAATTCACTAACTCTTCTATGATCTGTGACTTTTCTGTCAGACTGAGTCTTTCATGTTTACTGTGAGTTAATCAGTTTTTCCTCGTGTGCTTTAAGTTGATCGTCACTGTGAAAACTGAACTCATGCCAACAAATCAACCCGACCTGTTTGTTCAGATGAAGGTTTGTTAAAGTTAAAGTTATTAAACAGATGTAGTTGAGTAAAAAGTAGAATGTGTGCCTCCAAAATGTGGAAGAATAAAGTTGCAGTGCTGAACAGACGGATCAGGAGCTGCAGTGTCCGGCTCAGCAGGATAGACTGACGAGAGAGAAGCTGCAGGCTGGAACATGAACTAATGTTTACTGCTCACTGTCATGGTGCTTCTTCCTCTTCTGGTGACCAGATGTTCCTGATGAGATCAGAGGACGAAGCAAAACCTCCATCAGAGTGTGAAAAAGCTACACCTGCATTCACACGAGGGGAAGATGTGTTGCATCATATCTGGGGCCCAATGCAACTTGAATATGCAGAATGCAGCAATGTTATTGGATCGTTGATGGAGTGCAGCAAATGAAATGAGAGTAGAAGTACAGTGAGTTGGTCAGTGTGTGAACACAGAGTGGTTGTCACTGTGTAGCTCCACTTACTGATGACTGAAGGCAGCTTCTCCTGCCTGAATCAGCCTGTGGAGGCCGAGACGAGCCGCCGCTCTCCCGCTGTCTGACGCACTAAACGCGGCTGCAGAGCAGCTGTTGGTGTCGGTGAATAATCTGTGGTTGTATTTACAGTCCAGGACTGATGAGGAGGCAGTAAGAGGACATCCAGGAGTCTGAAGCTTTATTTCATTAATACAAATAGAACTTCATCACTGAGCAACAGTCAGCAGGAACACGTCGGCTTTCAGTGTCAGTACTTAAAGTGCCCGTTACGTTACTGGAGTATTTCTGCTCCTGATTACTTCTCAGAGGAAGAGATTCTAATTTTTACTTTGCAGATAAATGTTGTAAATAACCAACAGATGACCAGATTGATTCTTTTAGATTAAAAGATATCAGAGAAACATGTGTGTTGACTCCACCACAGCGTCATGACGTCATCTAGTGGACTGATCCAAGTCCAGCAGCTGATGTTCTGACAGGAGACGTGACGTCAGTGAGAGACGTCATAGCCTCTACAGACAAAACCCACCTGAACACACCTGAGACTGTCATATTTTATAATGACACAACAGGTTATTAGAACAATTTCTGCTTCTTGGTTAAATCAATTTATCAGTATTTGTTTTTAATCAGTTATTTAACACTCCAAGCTCCACAGAAAGTCTCCACAGTCATGTACAGAAGGACAGTGACTGTTTTTATTCCCTTTTGAAATGTGATAATGTTTACATAGCACTGACATAAATAAAATTCAAGTAAATATCATAAAACATAGTGTGAGATTGTCCTCTGGAGTCACTGGTGTTACTGTGTGACAAAAGTCTTTTATTTTGAAATAAAAGTCACACTGATGACAGCACTTTCCTTCCTGCAGATCAGTGAAGACAGGTCCTGGATCAGTCCACTGTCTCTTTTCTGTCAGAAGACATTTTCACATTTGTCTCCAGATTTCACGTCACTGCTGTGAGCGACTTTATTAGTAGAGAACAATAAAAAACAGAATACAAATGATTTAATGACATGATTTAGTTTTGGTTTGATGTCCTGTAGCAGCCATTTAGTGAAATATGTATTAATAGAGTCAGTGAGTTGTGGAATAATGTGCTCTGAGTTTAAATGTTAGAAGAGGAAGTCGACTTTCAGACATTTTGTCCTTCAAGAGTGTTTCTGACCCAAAGGCTGATTTCAGTTGATATGCAGATGAATGATTTGTGTTTCCTCTCCAGATGAAAGTGTGTGTGAGCTGAGCAGCATGAATCAGTGTGAGGACAGAGAGGAGGGTGGCCCTCCCTCTAAAACCACTGGACCTGGACCTGGACCTGGACCTGGACCTGAGCCCAGCTGTGTGTCCTTCGAGAGTGACGAGTCAATAGATCGTCTCATTGGTTTTAAAGTACAACAATCTCCTGCTGTAAAGAGGTGAGCTGTTAATAACATTAATATGTGACTGATTCATGTTTTAAGTTTTATTCAGATAAATTTGTTTAAACTTGTTTTCTTCAGCATCGTTATTCTTTAGTACCTTTATATTCTCACATGTCAAAGCTGCCCAGTAGAACCAGTCTTTATCTCTTGAGTCCAGTTTAACATTTGTCTGATGACTGGTTGAGTGGAACATAGTGATTTTATTCAGGCTTACAAATGCTAGATGCTAACTAAGGATAACTGTGACTCCACTATGTTCCTCCATCAAGTCTTGTTTTCAGTCATGTGATCATAGAAGTTGAGACACGTCAGTGTGGACATTTGTCAAAAAATCTAAATCAAATTGAACAGAAATTCAATGTCCTCCCTTTGTTTGTTTTCCCGCTCTTTTTCTGTGTCTCATGAGTTCATCACAGCAGGACAATGGTGCACAAAGTGAACAATTACTTTTAACCCCTTAATCATGTTTGACTTCATATAGTGTTTGTTTGTGAAACGTGCGGTAAAACAGTTTGTAGTTGTGATTCTCACTTTGATTCAGTTGATCTGAGCTCAGTCTCAGTCTCTGACAGTATGTGTTAGCAGCCGACTCCTCCTGTCTTTTCTTAAAGTGCCCTCAAATGTTAAATCAGTTGCTGTAGTTGATCTGAAGTTCACAGACTTTCCATTCAAACACCTGCTTGCAGCGAGCGTCCATGTTTTTCCTCTCGTTCTCTGTCACGACCTCCAGACTGTCCAGTTCCATCCCCACCACAGAGCTGACCTTCCTGTCCATCTTATTCAGTTTGTTTGTACCCCAGCTGCTGATGCCACCTCCCCACCTCCCCACAACACAGATGACAATGGACCACAGACTGTTAGAACATCCGTAGCTGTCTATAGCAAACATTGAAGGACCTGAGCCTCCTCGGACTGCTCTGTCATTTCCTGTCAAAGGCTTCAGTGTTGTCCAACCAGTCCATCTTGTTATCCAGTTGCACATGGAGGTGTCAAGCATCTTCACTTCCTCCACATTGATTGCAACAGGGATGTGGGGCTTCCTCCACAAGACCTTAAACTTTGTCTCAGAGTGGACAGACACAATGTGACTGATTCTTCATAATTCCTCCACAGAGGCGACCAGGAGAGCTCAGAGGTTCCCAGAGGTCCGTCTGTCCAGCAGCATCAGACACACCTGGACTCCATATTTACGGTCTGTACATGAACAACAGCTACTTTTACATCCAGTCTGTTCACAATAATCTACATGCTGCACTTTACAGACCAGTGGTGAATCTGTCCAACATGGATCTGATGTTTGGCTCCATGATGTTAAATGTTGTCATTCACAATTCATTAATTGTCTTTATAAATAACTTCATGATCTGTTTCGTTGTGTGTTTATTTAGAAAGTCATTCTGCAGTTTGTCAGCGTAAACTTCAATCTAACCTTCAGAAGAAGTTCCAGTGTGTGTTTGAGGGCATCGCTAAAGCAGGAAACCCAACCCTTCTGAATCAGATCTACACAGAGCTCTACATCACAGAGGGAGGGACTGCAGATGTCAGTGATGAACATGAGGTCAGACAGATTGAAACAGCATCCAGGAAACCACACAGACCAGAAACAACAGTCAGACGAGAAGACATCTTTAAAGAATCACCTGGAAGAGTCAAACCAATCAGAACAGTGATGACAAAAGGAGTAGCTGGCATCGGGAAAACAGTCTTAACTCAGAAGTTCACTCTGGACTGGGCTGAAGACAAAGCCAACCAGGACATACAGTTCACATTTCCATTCACTTTCAGAGAGCTGAATGTGCTGAAAGAGAAAAAGTTCAGCTTGGTGGAACTTGTTCATCACTTCTTCACTGAAACCAAAGAAATCTGCAGCTTTGAAGAGTTCCAGGTTGTTTTCATCTTTGACGGTCTGGATGAGTGTCGACTTCCCCTGGACTTCCACAACACTGAGATCCTGAATGATGTTAGCGAGTCCACCTCAGTGGATGTGCTGCTGACAAACCTCATCAGGGGGAAACTGCTTCCCTCTGCTCGCCTCTGGATAACCACACGACCTGCAGCAGCCAATCAGATCCCTCCTGAGTGTGTTGACATGGTGACAGAGGTCAGAGGGTTCACTGACCCACAGAAGGAGGAGTACTTCAGGAAGAGATTCAGAGTTGAGGAGCAGGCCAGCAGAATCATCTCCCACATCAAGACATCACGAAGCCTCCACATCATGTGCCACATCCCAGTCTTCTGCTGGATCACTGCTACAGTTCTGGATGATGTGTTGAAGACCAGAAGGAGAGGAGAGCTGCCCAAGACCTTGACTGAGATGTACATCCACTTCCTGGTGGTTCAGTCCAAAGTGAAGAATGTCAAGTATGATGGAGGAGCAGAGACAGATCCACACTGGACTCCAGAGAGCAGGAAGACGATTGAGTCTCTGGGAAAACTGGCCTTTCATCATCTGCAGAAAGGAAACCTGATCTTCTATGAATCAGACCTGACAGAGTGTGGCATCGATATCAGAGCAGCCTCAGTGAACTCAGGAGTGTTCACAGAGATCTTTAAAGGGGAGAGTGGACTGTACCAGGACAAGGTGTTCTGCTTCGTCCATCTGAGTGTTCAGGAGTTTCTGGCTGCTCTTCATGTCCACCTGATGTTCATCAACTCTGGAGTCAATCGGCTGGTAGAAGATGAGCAGTCAACATCCTGGTGGTCTGAAGTCTTTGTTGGCAAATCAACACGTTTCTACCAGAGTGCTGTGGACAAGGCCTTACAGAGTCCCAATGGACATCTGGACTTGTTCCTTCGCTTCCTTCTCGGTCTTTCATTGAAGACCAATCAGAATCTCTTCCGTGGTCTGCAGACTAAGACCGGTAGAAGCTCAAAAACCTCAAAAACCAATCAGGAAACAGTCGAGTACATGAAGAAGAAGATCAGTGAGAATCTTTCTGCAGAGAGAAGCATCAATCTGTTCCACTGTCTTAATGAACTGAACGATCGTTCTCTAGTGGAGGACATCCAACAGTACCTGAGTTCAGGAAGTCCCTCCACAGAAAAACTGTCTCCTACTCAGTGGTCAGCTCTGGTCTTTATCTTACTGTCATCAGAAAAGGATCTGGATCTGTTTGACCTAAAGAAATACTCTGCTTCAGAGGAGGCTCTTCTTAGGCTGCTGTCAGTGCTTAAATCCTCCAACAAAGCTCTGTAAGTGTGGAGAAGTGTCTTCAGAATCCAGTCAATGTGCTTTTATTTTCCCAAATAGAAATAATTTTCTTGTTCTGCTTATGATTCTTTATCCAGACTGAGTGACTGTAACCTCTCAGAGAGAAGCTGTGAAGCTCTGTCCTCAGTTCTCAGTTCCAAGTCCTCTAGTCTGAGAGAGCTGGACCTGAGTAACAACAACCTGCAGGATTCAGGAATGAGGCTACTGTTACCTGGACTGGAGAGTCCACACTGCAATCTGGAAAGTTTGAGGTCAGATCACTGGTTGTTGTGGAATCATTTATATATTTCTACAAACTCGAACATCAATACACTTTAAACAGTGTATTGATGTTAACTTCTTTAATATGAGTCCATAAATTCCATTTTTTTTTTTTTTTTGGCTTTCAGACCTGTTTTCTTTCAATGTAACTTTAATTAATTCAGCTCCTGCACAATATGAACCATGAGGATGGAGAACCTCATTTATGTTTGATATCATATGATTTTGATAACTGGATGTCTGTTTATTCTCAGTTCAATTTTAATTTATTGTCACATTGATAACATGCTTGGAAAAAAAAAAGCATTGGAGCAAGAGATTATATATACCATTCATTCCCAGAGAGGATTTTATTTGGGTCGCCAAATAAATTAGCAGACTTTCCTGCATAGTCTTTGATTTAAGACTTAAATCTGCAGTACAACTTTGAGCCACATGGGGGAGCTTGTTGGTATCTGGTGCTTGATTTCACAATCTGGAGGTAACGAACACAGAGACGGTCCTACTCTAGTGGGTCTTTCCTGTGGACAGCTACAATGGTGGGGAGAAATGGAATGTCGGCCCATTGTTTTGGTTATAACCACAACAAGCAGCAGGCCAAGAAACCCTATGAAGTGAAATGTTCCATCCGTCTGTCTATCAGTCCATCTCTGTTCCATTTCAGTGCGATGGACAGCGTCGCCCTTAGACACACATCCTGATTGAGTTAATCATTTTACTGATTCACAGCACCCACCCGTCTCATGAGTTCATCACAGCAGGACAACAGTGCACAGAATGAACAATTACTTTTAACCTCTTCATCATGTTGGACTTCACATAGCGTTTGTTTGTGAAGCGAGCAGTAAAACGGTCTGTAGTTGTTTTTCTCACTTTGACAGTCTTTGACAGTATGTGTTAGCAGCTGACTCCTCCTGTCTTTTCTTAAAGTGCCCTCAACTGTTAACTCAGCTGCTGTAGTTGATCTGATCACACCCACTTGCTTTTAGGACTTACAGTGATTATGTGGCAACATATTTAGACATATACATGTATTTCAATGCATCACTTTAAAATGGCTGGTGTATTCAAGACAGTATCAGGGGATGCCGATGAATAGTTTAGAATGTTAATTTATGCCCAGATCTGCTCTTTCCAAGTTTCAGAATCAGAATCAGAATCAGAATTCCTTTAATGTCCCATAGACCGGGAAATTTTTATGTTGCAACAGCAGAATATTACAAGACAGAGAAATAGAAAAATAGACAAAATGTATTTAAAAGTAAAGAAAAAATAGAAAGAATCAACAAACGTACATATTTACATGGATAGTGCAAAAATGCAAAAAATAAGCAACAAGTTTTTATATACAGATTTTAAATAAATGTAATAAATATGGGTGATGAAATGAGTTTCTACAGACTTATTGCACAATGCAGAGTATGGGGTGAGGTCTACATGGAGCAGTGCTGGTTGTACAATCTAACAGCAGCAGGAAGGAAAGACCTGCGAAACCTCTCCTTCACACATTTAGGGTGTATCAGTCTGTTGCTGAAGGAGCTGCCCAATGCTGTGAGAGTGACCTGCAAGGGGTGGGACTCCTGCACCAGCAGAGATGACAGCTTGTTCATCATCCTGCTCTCTCCCAACACCTGCACTGGGTCAAGAGGGCATCCCAGGATGATGCCGGCCTTCTTGAAAAGTTTATCAAGTCTCCTCCTGTCTGCTGCCGAGATGCTGCTGCTCCTGCAGACTACTACATAGAAAATGGCTGATGCCAACACAGAGTCATAGAAAGAGGTCAGGAGTGCCCCCTGCACTCCAAAGGACTTGAGTTTCCTCAGCAGATACAGTCTGCGCTGACCTTTCTTGTATGTAGCTGCAGTGTGATCAGTCCAGTCCAGTTTATTGTTCAGGTGAACTCCCAGGTACTTGTAAGATGTCACCATCTCAATGTCTGTTCCCACGATGTTCACCTGTGTGCAGGGTTGTCTGTGCCTGCAGAAATCCACCACCAGCTCTTTGGTCTTCCCGGCGTTGAGCTGGAGATGGTTCTGCTGGCACCAGTCCACGAAGTCCTTGATGAGTTCTCTGTAGGCTCTGTCGTCCCCGTCCCTGATGAGGTCGACGATAGCAGAGTCGTCAGAGAACTTCTGTAGTTGGCAGTGTGGGGTTTGGTGGTAGACGTCTGCGGTGTACAGGGTGAACAGGAAAGGGGCCAGGACCATTCCCTGTGGGGCCTCTGTACTGCAGATTATTGTGTCCGACACGTAGTCCCAAGTCCTCACATACTGTGGCCAGTTAGTGAGGTAATACAGGATCCAGGATGTCAAATATTGGTTGACCCCTGCGAGCTTCAGCTTGTCCCCCAGGAGTGCAGTTGTATAGTGTTGAAAGCACTCAAGAAATCAAAGAACATGATCCTCACAGTGCTTCCAGGCTTCTCCAGGTGAGACAGTGATCTGTCCAGGAGGAAGATGATGGCGTTGTCCACTCTGATGCCGGGTTGGTATGCAAACTGGAGAGGGTCCATAAAAGGACCCACCAGAGGGCGGAGATGGACAAGGACCAGCCGCTCCAGAGTCTTCATCAGATGTGAAGTGAGAGCAACTGGTCTGTAGTTGTTGAAGACTTTAGGGTGAGGGATCTTTGGTACAGGTACCACGCAGGAGGTTTTTCACAGCAGTGGCACTTTTCCCAGCTTCATGCTCATGTTGAATATATATTCCACAATCCTGCACAGCTGGTCTGCACAGGACTTGAGGAGCCAGGAGCTGATCCCATCTGGACCCGTAGCCTTCTTCATCTTCATCTTCCTCAACTAATTTTTCACCTGGAGAGACGAGAGGGACAGAGTGGAGCAAGGGGGCTGAGTGTCAGATGTGGGGGGAGGGTGGATGTCACGGGGGGGAGTGGGGGGAGTCTGTGACATGAAAGCCGTGGAGAGGGAGGTAGAGGTGAGAATGGGGCAGTAAATGGGGGGGTGGGGGGTGGAAGAGGTGGTGGGGGGCAGCAGAGATGACTGGGCTGGGGGAGGAATGGGTGTCTGATCAAACCTATTGAAGAATAGGCTCATGTCGTTCACCCACGTCTGATCCCACGCAGCCTGGGAGTCTGGAGTCCTCTGCCCTGAGATGGTTTTAAGGCTTTTCCAGACTCCACTGACGTTCCTCTGCTGCAGCTGATTCTCCATCTTCCTCCTGTAGCTGTTCTTCCCCTCTCTGATCTTCCTCCTCAGCTCCTTCTGCACAGCATTCAGCTCCTCCTTGTTTCCTGACCTAAAGGCCCTCTTTTTCTCCATAAGAATGTCAAGATTAATCCAGGGTTTGCT
This sequence comes from Diplodus sargus, assembly GCA_903131615.1. NCBI lineage: Eukaryota > Metazoa > Chordata > Actinopteri > Spariformes > Sparidae > Diplodus > Diplodus sargus. Next base: position 59,382 of record CAEMYA010000571.1, on the reverse strand, counting down.
GTTTGAAAAACACTGTACAGTCCTGGTGGGTACAGTGTTATCAACACAGAAGTTTATGTAGTCCGTTATGCAGTCTGTTAAGCTGTCGATGTCCTCCCCATGAGAAACACACAGTTCTTCCCACACAGTGGAGTCAAAGCAGTCCCTCAGAGCCTCTTCAGACTTCTCAGTCCATGCTTTAACTGTGCGGATTTCCACTGGTTGCCTGTTTACAAGGGGCTTGTACACAGGCAGGAGATGCACCAGGTTGTGGTCAGATCTTCCCAGGGGAGGGAGGGGGGATGAGTTGTATGCCTCCTTGCTGTTGGCATACAATAAGTCCAGTGTTTTATTGTCTTTGGTGTGGCAGGTGACATACTGTGTGAATGTGGGCAGGGTGGAGGACAGCGAGGCATGATTGAAGTCCCTAGAGATGAGGAAGAGGGCCTGTGGGTGCTGTGTCTGCAGTGAACTTGGGACTGAGTGAAGAGCGTCACAAGCTGCATCAGCGTTAGCAGAGGGGGGGATGTACACAGCGCAAACAATCACCTGTGTGAACTCCCTCGGGAGGTAGTACGGCCTCATGCTAACCGCTAAAAGTTTGATGTCCTTGCTGCAGACCTGTTCTTTAACAGTAATGTGCCCAGAGTTACACCATCTGTCATTAACAAACACCGCCAGCCCTCCTCCTTTCCTCTTACCGCTCTCTGCCGTCCTGTCTGCCCGCCGCAGTTGAAAGGTGTCCAGGTTAGCGTCTGTGTCCGGGGTCAGCTCCGTTAGCCACGTCTCAGTTAGCACCATGATGCTGCACTCGCGATAGTCCCTCTGATGCCAGGTCAGCGCAGTTAGCTCGTCCATCTTATTTGGGAGAGATCTTACATTCCCCATGATGACGGAGGACGGGTCTGTAGCGTGTCCTCCTGCTACGGCGAAGCGCTCTGGAACTGCACCCACGTCTCCTCCTCCTCAGCTCGCGGGGAACATCAGGCCGCTCGTGTGGTGGCACCGCTGCGCTACTGAGGGCCAACAGCTGATCCCTACTGTAAACAATAGGGCTGTGTACAGGCTCCCCGGACATGGTGGAAAAAGTTGAAAAAAGAAGTATGAAGACCAGAACGAGAGAAGCAAGTCTGGTCTCCATATTGCCCAAACTGAAAGCTCCAGAGAGAAGGAAAAAAGAATAGTTAAAAAGTAAAAGAAGAACTCTAAAACGAGGAAAAAGCTCAAAAGTGACCGGGAGCTGCTGCAACAGGCTGCCACTCACATGGCGCCATTTTGAATTTATTGGCCCTATTGTGAATTGGGTGTCAATGTTGCCATTTTTTAATGGGGTGCTCCTGTAGCTCAATTGGTAGAGCATGCACCCCATATACAGAAGCTTTGTCCTCACTGTCAGCTGCCCAGGGTTCAAGTGTCTTCCCCCCTCTCTCATCCCCATTTCCTGTCATATCTGTGAGCTATCCTATAATAATAATCCTCCTAATATTAAGCCATGAAAAGGCCAATAAATACTTGTTGTATATATAATGGGTCCACAGAAGAAAAGTTTTAGAAATCCTGAAACTGCATCACCAAAACAAGCATTTTACCAATTTGTCAGCTTTCTTTTTTTTTTCTCCAGAATAAGTGGCTGTGAACTATCAGAGAGAAGCTGTGAAGCTCTGTCCTCAGTTCTCAGCTCCCAGTCCTCTGGTATGAGAAAACTGGACCTGAGTAACAACAACCTGCAGGATTCAGGAGTGAAGCATCTGTGCTTTGGACTGCAGAGTCCACAATGTAGACTTGAAACTCTCAGGTCAGACAGTTCATATTTCGTCTCAAATTATTTTTGTAATTTCTTTAATGTTTGATTGCAATTCTCTCTCTCTCTCTCTCTCTCTCTCTCTCTCTCTCTCTCTCTGTGAGAACTCTTGTGTTTTGAAAACATGCTACTTATTATTGTTTATATCTGTTTAATCCAGATTTAGTTTTGTTGATTTTTCACATCCCAACATATTAGAGTAAACAGAAAGCAAGTTCATATGTTTTACAATGATTATATAAATGCTGTATCACCTAATGTCTTTTTTTACTGTTTATACTGCAGGCTGAGCGTCTGTCACCTTTCAGAGAGAAGCTGTGAAGCTCTTTCCTCAGTTCTCAGCTCCCAGTCCTCTAGTCTGAGAGAGCTGGACCTGAGTAATAACAACTTGCGGGATTCAGGATTGAAGCATCTGTCTGTTGGACTGGAGAGTCCACAATGTAGACTTGAAACTCTTGGGTCAGATAGTTCATAGTTTGTCTCAATTTATTTTTGTTATTTCTTTAATGTTTGAATTCAGTTCCCTCTCTCTTTCATGTCAGAACTCTTAAGTTTTGAAACCATGCTACTTATTATTTTTTAATGATTGTTTAGTCCAGATTTATTCTTGTTGATTTTCCATGCCTCTGACATATTAGAGTAAAACAGAAAGCAAGTTCACATGTGCTATAATTATATCATAAACACTGTAATCACCTAACGTCTTTTTTACTGTTCACGCTCCAGGCTGAGTGTCTGTCACCTCTCAGAGAGAAGCTGTGAAGCTCTGTCCACAGTTCTCAGCTCCCAGTCCTCTAGTCTGAGAGAATTGGACCTGAGTAACAATGACTTGCAGGACTCAGGAGTGAAGCAGCTGTCTGTTGGGTTGGAGAGTCCACGCTGTGTCCTTGAAACTCTCAGGTTAGATAGTTCATAGTTTGTCTACATTTTTTGGGGGGTAATTTCTTAAACGTTTGAATTCAGTTCTCTCTCTCTCTCTCATGTCAGAACTCTTGTGTTTTTAAACCATGCTATTGATTATTGTTTAATGTTTGTTTAATCCAAATTTAGTCTTGTTGATTTTTCATGTCTCTGACATATTAGAATGAAACAGAAAGCAAGTTCACATGTGCTACAGTGATATTATGAATGTAAATGTCTTTTTTACTGTTCACACTCCAGGCTGAGTGTCTGTGACCTTTCAGAGAGAATCTGTGAAGCTCTGTCCTCACTTCTCAGCTGCCAGTCCTCTAGTGTGAGAGAGCTGGACCTGAGTAACAACAACCTGCAGGATTCAGGAGTGAAGCTACTTTCTTCTGAACTGAAGAGTCCACACTGTGTCCTTGAAACTCTCAGGTCAGGATTTATTATTTTATTTCATTATTTCATGTAACTTTACTGGAGCAGGTCTTGATCATTCTCCTAATATGATTCAATTTACTTAAGAGACCCAACATTTCCCCCATGAGCAAGCACTTTACACAGTGTGTAGTAGAAAACTGCCTTTTAATATCCAGAAACCTTGAGCAGAACAGGACTAAGTGGCTGGCCACCGTCTGTCTCAACTTGTCAGTTTGAGAAAGAGAGACATAGAAGCCCCATTCACACTGCCTCTTCAAGGCAGGAATCTTGCGTCGATATTCCACCTCACTGTAGGTGTGAAAGTTACAAATGTGGAAAGAGGGGACGGTTTCATTCAACCTCTGACCCTCCAACAGAGGTAATAACAGACATGAGACAACATCTGTGTTGACAGGAGTGTGATGTTCTGGCAGTGTTCACAATCTGACAGTTTAACAGATCCTTTACTCATCGAAGTAATGACACAAAACCAATGACACCCTTAATCTATATATGTATATATATATATATATATATATATATATATATATATATATCCAAAACTTTAATATGGCTTGACTTGCATATCTCAACAACCATTTGATGGGTTGTCATATGGATTTTGACATTCATGCTCCCCTTAAGGGAAAACTAAGATGATCCTCAGCTGATCTGCCGTGTGTTTTGTTTTGTGTGTTTGCAGACTGTCAGGCTGTCTGATCACTGAGGAAGGTTGTAATTCTCTGGCCTCAGCTCTGGACTTGAACCCCTCCTATCTGAGAGAGCTGGACCTGAGCTACAATCATCCAGGAGACTCAGGAGTGAAGCAGCTGTCTGCTCGGCTGGAGGATCCAGGCTGGAGACTGGAGACTCTCAGGTATGAGGAGTCCTGCTGCAGCCACAGTCAGACAGTGTGAGACTCAGTATCTCGATTGTAGATGCTTCAGTGTCGGAAGATCTGCTTCGTTTACCTCTTGTTGTTAAGTTCTGTTCAGGAGAAAAGGTAGCATAGCAGTAGTTATTATCATAACAGCCTGCAGGGGCAGGAATGTTTCAGTGTTCTGCACTGAAAGCAAAATCAAATCACAAAAGAAAACAGTCAGTGACCAATCATCTGCTCCATTGATTAACATGATATGTGACATGTGCAGAGCTGCAGCTCTTCACAGTAGTTGATGGACCTCTGGTTTAATGCTGTTGTAATTTACTTCAGCCTGGCTCTTAGCTGCTGACTCAGTTTCACTATCAGCTGTTCTGGAGTTGTGTTAAGGTCCTGCTGGTGGAAATACAATGTTTCCTGATTTTGCTGCTTCAAAATAAAAGCATTGAAATAACTAACTAACTACATGATGCAGGACTTTTATTGTAAAGGATTTAAAGGAAGTGTGAAATGCAGGTAGATGACATGACAACATTGCATGAATGGACTTATAATTACAATAATTGTAATAATAATTTCTCTTCTGTGGCAGCAAACAACACATTTTTTCTTATTTTTTTTTACATTTCCAGCATTTTATTAAAAGAATAAAACACAGCTCTTACATTTTCCTCTTTAGTCTTGTTCAGTTCACTTTCAAAAAACTTCAAATTGTGAAAGCAACATAAATGTATTAAAGGTGATGAAATGTTTCCATTATAAGGGGGTTACAGAGCATAATCAAGAGCTTTCAGCTCATGTTGATTGTTTGGCCTCAGCCAGATAATAATGTTTCATCACGATGTTGCTCCCATGCTTTGAACTGTGGGAGGACTTCTGACTAACGTTACTGATGTGGAAGGGATGTCTGAGGGAGGCAGAGATCATCTGAGAGTGATTAGAGCAGAGTATTTTTTTAAACGGACATCTCGGGACACATGGTAGGAACTTGCTGTGAAGTAGAACTGGATGAGACTTCTGCCTCACAACAATCACTAATCACTTTGGTCATTTTCAACGTCTGCAGCCATAAATAATAACTGTTTCAGCAGCACAGCTAATCAGCCGAGATGTAAGGCGGTACTGTCAATTCTGTTGTCCAGCTCTGAATGTAATGTAACTTAATGGAATCGTGAGGCTGGTGAAGATTCACACCTCTAAAATATCTGTTACATGAAGAATGCAAAAGTAAATTATATTCTGTTTTGTAAAGTGCACATAGCACTCATTCATCCTCGCCATTGATTGTTGCCTCTTGTGTTAGCAGCATACTGAGGATACCATCAGTCAGAGCAGCTACTGGCTGTGGTGTCATGGGTCATCCTTCCTCAGTATGTAGTCATCCATGTTGACTTGTTTCTTTGTGAAGTGAGAGCCACAATATTATATAATACCAGTTTGCATAGTAGTACAATTCACATGAAGCTCAGTCAAGTCAGTACACGCCTTGTTGTTTTAATGAATATTTGCTGATGTAAAGGGCAAATACTAGTGGGGTAAAGATTCAATTTAACAACAATTCGATTCATATCACGATTTGTGGTTCCCGACTCGATTCAAGGACGATCTTAGTTCATTTGGAATGATCCGACACGATTCAGTGACTTGAAATCGATTCAGTAACTTTTTAGCCAAAAACTCAACAAGTGTGACTGTGAAATAAATACCTGGATACTGGACAGTACAGATGAAGTTTCCTGGATCCCTGTTGTTTACATCCATAATTCATTTAAACCTGATTCCCCGACAAGAAACAAGTCAACAACAATTAACAGCAAATGTATCAACCTTTTTATTTGAATTAAGTGCAACCAGGAGGTTAACCTTTTCTACTCTCATTTTCAATATAAAAAGACTACAGTAAGTGCAACCAACATTTCTTCAGGTTGAATTAACAGTAGGTTTAATTGCTCTCTGGAGAGAGCAGACCAACATGGCAAAAGACAGCTCCATCTCAGCACAGAGGCCTGGTCATTGAGTATGTGCGCCGGCAGGAGCAGGCAACAAGATGCACAAAGGCTGTCTCCCAAGCGAAACAGGGACAGTGGATGAGATCGGCGGGGGTTAAGAGAAGGAAGGTCTCTTGGAAGGAGCTCTGGAGCATGGAAGCATTTCACACCAGCTTCATCTTACGAGCAATGTACGATATCCTGCCATCTCCCAGTAACCTGAAACAATGGTATGAAGAAGACCAAACATGCTCCCTCTGTCCATCTTCAGAAAATCTAAAACACATCCTGGTTTGCTGCAAGACAAGCCTGACACAAGGCTGGTACACCTGGCGGCACAACCAAGGGCTGAAGTGCCTTGCAGCTACCCTGGAGACCAGACAGACATCCATCAATGCCCTACCTCCACCATCCCATCCTATATCTGCCACAAATTTTGTCAGTGAAGGTGCAAAGCCATCGAAGACCACAACCAGAACAACATCTGACCTTGGTCAGCTGGGAGGAGCACGAGACTGGAAGTTAGTGGCGGTGAGCCGGTGGCTCTGGCTGAAGAACGAGAGATGCCACCTGGGCCCCGAAATAGCATCTGTGGCGTGGAAGGGTTAAGAGCTGAGGGGGCCTCTGGAGGTGTTGTGGGCCTGTCATCGAAACACCAGTGAAGGAGGGTGCCCACCTGATGACTCCAATGAAGCTCCGAACCTCTCTGTCACACAGACAGCACCTTAGCGCCTACCTGGAAACCCCTCAGGAATGCAATCAATAAGGGATTATACGACCTAGTCCTAAAACAGAACATTCTGATATTGAATTCAAATTGAACACTGCACTTCTTTGAGTCCTCAGCAACAAACCTGCCAAGTATAAAGTAGATTCGATGAATGGTTCTGGAGTCATGTGAACCACAGACATACAGAAAGAAAGACAGAATTCCTGGCTTCATAGTCAGATGTTCCTCTGGTCACATCTGGAAACATCGTGTTCACCACAGCAGATTTCAGACGAAGAGACATTTTCTGTAATTGTTTCTGCTTTTATGGCATCAAACATGACATGAAGTTCTCCTCACAGTCAGGGAGTTTCTGTCACTTGGTTTTGTGGAGGTCAGGAACCAACGTCCAAAGTTTTCTGATTGATTTCTGATATTACGTATTAATTGTATTTGTTTTTTTGCACAGTAAAACAAAGCAGCAGAAACACAGCAAGAACAAAAAGCAGACTGTGCAGCTGAGATTCAGAAAAGCCCTCCAAGCTTCAAACAGGAATCGGACCTCAAAAGTTCTGACATCCAAATCCAAAAGTCCTTTAATATACAAACATAAGCACAAGTTGACATTGGATCAAACAGCAAGCGTAAGGTCGCCCACAGGAAACAGCAACGACATCCAATAAAATTAAGATGAAGTGGTAAATCCAACAGGAGGTTTGTGTGTGTTCTCAGATGTTGTCATCCTCTTTCACACACACCAACATCCTGTGGCTCACTCTCAGTGTGTGAGGAGAGTGGCAGAGGTGAAGAGGTTCAGGGAGAACAGAGAGAAGCAGCCTGATGGACAGATTGTGTTTCTGTGTATGAGAGTCATGTCATGTCCATGTTTGCATGCTGAAAGAGGATTTGCTGCTCTGACCCCCCTCCTCCTTTCAGGGTGGAGCCTGCTGGAGTCCGATGGTTGACACCAGGTCTGAGGAAGTGTGAGTGTCTTTTTACTGTCATTCATCAAAACACTGTGACATCACTCATTCACATCTGTGATGTCATCATCACACTGATGACACGTTAATAACTGCAGCTGTGTGCTGTGTCTTTTTCTCTCCATCAGATTCCTGTGAGCTCACAGTCGACACAAACACAGTCAGCAGAGACATCAAACTGTCTGACAACAACAGGAAGATGACACGTGTGAAGGAGGTTCAGTCATATCCTGATCATCCAGAGAGGTTTGAGTCCTGGTGTCCTCAGCTGCTGTGTAGAACTCGTCTGACTGGTCGCTGTTACTGGGAAGTCGAGTGGAGAGGAAGTGTTTATATATCAGTGAGTTACAGAAGAATCAGGAGGAAAGGAGACACTGAAGACTGTGTGTTTGGATACAATGATCAGTCCTGGGGTCTGTGGTGCTTTGATGGTGGTCGTTACTCTGTCAGCCACAATAACAGAGAAAAATCCATCTCCTCCTCCTCCTCCTCCTCCTCCTCCTCTGGTAGAGTAGCAGTGTATGTGGACTGTCCTGCTGGCACTCTGTCCTTCTACAGAGTCTCCTCTGACTCACTGATCCACCTCCACACCTTCAACACCACATTCACTGAACCTCTTTATCCTGGATTTGGGCTCTGGTCCAGTTCTGGTTCCTCAGTGTCTCTGTGTGGTGTTTAGTGTGCAGAGTCTCCTCCTGTCACAGAAACATTGTCAGTGCTGAACAGTTGAGTCTGTACAGGATCACAGTCACATCAATCTTTCAGCTTCTTGTAATGAATTAATCAGTCAACTTTGTACAAAATGATTCAAACTGATTGAAAAGATTCTTCATTTACATTTGAAACTTCTTCCATTAAATTGTGGATTAAATTGTGTTAACTTGTACTTTCTGTCATGTGTTGTTTTGAATTCCAGCTGTTGTTCTAATAAAATCCACAACTATTAGTGAAATGTAAGAAACAGAAAACATTGACTCGTCTGCAGCTTTAATTGTAAAGAATCATTGTGAACAAAGTTGTAAATGGACAGTAAAATCTGATCAAATGTACTCGACACTCCACCTGAAACACTCTGACTTGTTTCATGTGTTTCTAATGATGAAACTAAAAGTTTGATGCTGTTGGTTAACACATGTAATTCCGCAGTAATGCATTTTAATGACAATCATTGTGTTTCTCTCAGTGTTTTGTGGCTGTTGAAGTCCGGCTGTATTTTCAGGACGTTTGTTGGATTTGACTCTCGTCCGTCAAACTAAACAGCTGTGAGAAAAGTCTTTCTCTGTCTGAGCCGGTGGCTCCACTTGTTACAGACCAGTTTTAAAGTCCAACAGCAGGCGACGGACCGAAGAGCCGGAGACCAAATAGTCCACACAGAACCGACAAGCTGCCAACTTGACGGCTTAGTGAGCTGAAGAAGTTCTGTGATGCTCTGAGGTCGTGGGTTTAAGCCTGGAGTCAGAACCAGTCAGAAAGGAAAGACGAGTATCTGATGATGTCGCTTCCACTATTTAAAGTGAAATGCTCAAAGAAAGTGATTCATTTCAGACTGATTCATCAGCTCAGGATGGTGATGGTGCTGTGAAGTCTGGAGGTTGTGGGTTCAACGCCTGGGTAGTTCAGCTGATTTTAAACCTGATGTCCACAAGAATAAAAAAGGGACAAACTTATTCAGGCCCACATCTGTTTGTTAAGAATAAACAGGGGTAGAAATACCCACAATCCTTTGCTGCAGTAAATAAAGAGCTGCCACACAGTTAAAGTCGTCAGTACAACAGCACAACTTCAGCAAACCTGTTTCTTCAACACGTATGAATGTATTGATTTGTTATTGGATCAGCACATGACATCAGATCAGATGATTGAAACATAACAGATGTCAGGAGAGGTGAAGAACCACAGACCTCCCCTCCATCACACACACACACTCAATCTATTCACATTACATCATTTGGGAAATAAAACAAACCACAAATAACAACAGAAACACACAATAAACAGAACAACTAATGAATCAATAGACAATAATCCAATAAAAACAAGGAAGACATCAAAACATCACAGTTACATATTAATGTGTGTAAATATGAATCATCAGTGACGTCTGTTTGTTTGAGATTGTTAATTGCATCTTCAGTTGAAGCTCACTGGTGCTGAGATCTGTCTCTGTAATAATAATAATAAACTATTCATACAGCAGTTTTCACAGTTAAAAAGGGCTTTACAAGGTTGAAACGTGATTTAAACATGTCAGAGTTGAGGCCGATAACAGCAGACATATATAAATAATACAATAAATAATAAAGAGCTATGTGGATGATAATAAAACTAGGGCTGTCAGTTTAACGCGTCAATTAGATTAATTAATTACACTGCAAATTAACGCGTTATAAAAATTAACGCAATTAATTCTGAGATTCTGAGTGGCAATTCAATGCGCGAGCATTTTAAATTTGGCCCACTGAATGACCCGTAGGCTACTTGGCAGTGGCACATCACTGTAGCACCGAGGAACGTCCGGACGTGTTCGTCACATCCCACCTGCGTCGCTAGTCGGGCAGTAACGATACACGCATCGTAGCTGAAATGGCGACACTCAGATCCACGAACCTGTCTCGCGCTGTGAGAGGACAGAATCGCGACACAACTTCCAGTCCAGATCAGCCCTATGAGCTGTAAGTAACACCACATTAACACCGCAGCGGTCGTTCGCCAATTCACCGCCGTTGTTCATTCACACAAAGCGAAACACCGCTGTAAAGACGAACCGCTGCGTAATTCACACAGAAAGCCGGCGCTGCGGCTCCTAAAGAGACGTGACGGTGACGTCATGATGATGACGTGTGTGTTTTCAAGGAGTTTCTCCGGTGTCTCCCCTGTCAATCAAAACCGACGGAGACTGTCTTCCGGGGTAAAGTTCACTGAAGTCTCGGTCCGGAGGGCTGACCCCCTCACTCGGTGAGGTAAAGTGTTTTTGCCGGTGACAGACGCATGGCAGAAATGTGACGGGGAGTCTGTAGGACGTGCGGGAGGAAGGACGCTTCTCCACGTACAGCTGTGGTATTTTTAACTTGTTGCCAAAGACAGTTACAGTTAATACGTTACCTTAGTTTGGTTCTGTAACGTTGTTTTGTGGGACATTTCTCTGTATTAAGTTGAGTGAAGGATCTGTGCAGTTAACAGACCATCAGATAGACACGCCCTCCACAATACTGCACCTCTTATACTATCAGACAAGTATCATATACACAAGTTATTGAAATGTTACATAAATAAAATGTTTAATTTAGAAAGAAAAATTGAGGTTTGTATCGAACCGTGGGTCAAAAATCGTGATACAAACCAAATCGTGAGTTTGGTGCATCGTTACAGCCGAGTCGCCAGTCAAAGCAGGTGACAACAGACATGGAGGCGACGCAGGGGAGCGAGAGGAGCACATCGCTGCTCGGGCCTTTGAACGGCAAGTTCTTCTCTTCTTAGTGTATTCAATTTATTAGTCATGCAATACAATTTTGCAATGTCCTAGAATTCGAATTCTTTATTTGGGTACCTTTAGCAGATATGAGATTAAATTGCAATTAATTAGATTAATTAATTACAAATCCTGTAATTAATTAGATTCATTTAATTTAATCGCCTGACAGCCCTAAATAAAACAGACGAGACATGTTGAAATAAAACAGCTGGTGGCAGCATTAATAAAAGACTTCCTGCTGATTTAAAAGATGTCAGTGATTGTGCCGCCTCAGAACAACACTGAACATTTCCCTCATTTGATTCCAGGACGACAAACAGTGAAATGTAACAGACTGAGATATATACAGACTGAACAGTGTGATATGAGCTCACTGGATACACAACAGCTGTGGTTTGTTTTCACCAGCAGAGGGCGGCAACGTCCTCAAACTCCAGCAGAATAATGCTGAATAAAGAGCCAGAAAACTCAGAAAGTACTGAGAAATACTTAAAGCTGAGGCTTCACACTAATATATGATTTTTACTATAATAAACTTTATTTATACAGCAGCTTTAAACACAGAGTTTACAAAGTGCTCCAACAATCAAGCAAAATCAAGAATATTACAGAATAAACACTGAACAGTCAAAGCAAAAACGTTCAATATGAGTCATTACAAAAGGAATAAAAGAGATAAAAAAGGCAAAATCAAAAAAAGAAAGAAAACTTGATGCAAATAAAGAGATAAATAAAAGAATAGGACCAATAAAGGACGATAAGAAGACGACATCCCATCACAGGAATTAAGAGCAGGTTTATGTATATAGAGTATATATTTCTAATGTAATAATAAAATGAATGATCTCTTTGTTTTTAGTTCTTTTTGGCAGTAAAAATTAAATATCCCCACTGACCAAAAAGTAAACATCCATATTGACCCACCACCCCCCTGTATCTGCAGGAAATGGTTTGGTCCTGCCTTAGTGTACTTATCAGTAACATGTTTAGTTGCAGTCAGCAGAGAACTACAGTGATCACAATGTTGCCTAAATCAAAATCTGGTCTTCTAAAAAGGAAAGAGAGGAAAGACAAAGGACAGGGTGTCAATCTGTAGCCCAGTGTTTCACCAAGAAAGGTCTGTGAGTGGTATTAACCTGTCGGCTTAATGTCCATAGTGAAATTAGACAGCTACAGACTAGTGTTGGCCTACATTTCATCAACGTTTAATCAGTGCAGGAAACGTTTATCAAGATATTCATATTAAATCATTGTGCCAGTAGCATCACTGCAGGGAGTCTGTGGGGATTTCTCTGACTCTCTTGCTCTTTTTACCATTACAGAAAAGGAAATTAAATATTTATTCATGACAGAAATTCAAACACAAATTATTTTCTCACAAAATGATCAATATGAAGTAAATTAAAATTAAAAAAACAACCTGCTGTCTGTACTGGATGCTGGACAGCTGGAGACAGTGAGTAGCTCATACCTCAGCCTGCATGTAAGTTACAGACAATATTAAAATAATCCAGTTTGATACATTCATTTAGATTGAATTATGGAATCTACAAGAAGCAAGACAGTTGCAAGCCTTTACAACAGCTGCACAGAAGGGGCCCAATTAGATTTTTTGTCATGGGGCCCAAAATTCCTGGCGGGGCCCCTTCCTGCACTCAGCAGTCAGATCTTTGCTCACAGATGAAGGAGTTGTTAAGTCTTTGGTCAGAATGTCTTTCCCTCGTTTAGCCGATGTGATTCTGGTTCCTCTGGTTCACACTCCTCCCTTGATGGAAGGTGAACTCCCTCTCCACTCAGACCATGTGAACACTTCCTAACTGACCTCCTTAGTCCTCGGGAATGAAATCAGCTCTTCAACCTCCATCGAGACACAGAGATAAGTTACATGACTTCCATCTTTCTGAAACAGACAGTGAGGTCACAGGTAGTTTTTCCACAGAAGATATTCCAGCCACTGTTCCCAGTCTGTGATGCATGACACCTTCATCAGTGCCCGTCCCTCTGAAAGGGAGACCAGATCAGTCCAGGAGTGCCCCGCCTCCTCTCTGCACCTCCATGACAGTGATAACAGCTGTC
>CAEMYA010000571.1:27090-44241 GCA_903131615.1 Diplodus sargus | reverse complement strand
TCATTCACTGTGATGGTTGTGGTGCAGACAGTCGTGTCCGTGTGAACCTCCAGCTGAAGGTAATGTAACACATTTAAAATGTCTGACTCGTTAACACAAGCTGTCGTTAGCTTAGCGACACTAGAAACAGCAACAATCTGCCGCTCCATTGTTCATTTCTACAAACTCACAGCTGTGAGTTAAAACAGCCGCCGTTACAAACGTCATCCTCCATGTTGAGAGGAGAACGGTGGAGGAAGAGCAGAGGTGGAGTTAGTTGGTCGTCAGTAGTTGATGTGGAGACAGCAGGTAGCAGCATTCAGAGGACAGTGAGCAGATGAAGGCTTTTATTTTGTAATGAAAGAATAAAAATGTGTGTCACTAAATGAGCTGTCAGAGCTGTGAACACTCCTCCAACAGGAAGTGTCGCCTCTTTCTGTCTCTGTTGTAGTGATGGGAATTCCGGCTCTTTCGGCTCCCAAGTGGCTCCTCAGATTTATTTGTTGCTTAAATTAATTACCAAAAATAATGAAAACTTATGTGTAAAATGAATTACTAATGTACAAAACATACATTATATCAAATGTTTTTTATCTGTATGGCTTTTTATACTCAACATGGAACAAAGTGCTACAAAAAATACATTTGAAAGTACATAGCCTTTTGCACAAACTGTGTCATAGAGCTCTGGGTTGTAGGTCCAGGTGGTTGTGGTGGTGTACTGTAGAGACTGCATAGAATAGAATAGAATAAAATGGAATAGAATTACTTTATTGATCCCAGACTGGGAAATTATTTTGTCACAGCAGCAGTGAGTCCGCAAAAAAAGAAAGGGAAAGAAAAACACACAAACAATAATAATCTATACAACTATACAAGGAATAAACAATTTCTATGAATGCGCACTAACAGAACCAACATATACTTGTGAATGTGCAATAATAGAACCACAGGTATTATAAATAGATAAATAGACTTTAACCTAGAATATGCAGATGTAAACATGTAGAGAGACCAGAGTTCTCTGTCAGGCAGAGGTGAAAGAGTTATTGTGTAAGGTGATGGCTTGTGGCAGGAAAGATTTCCTGTATCTGTTGTTATGACAGCGAAGCTGAAGCAGCCTTTTGGAGAAGGTGCTCCTCTGTCTGACCAGTGTGAGTTGGAGAGAATGGAGAGGATTATCCATGATGGATAACAGTTTTTTCAGTGTCCTCCTCTCCATCACAGCCTCCAGAGTGTCCTGTTTGCAGCCAATCACAGAGCCAGCCCTCCTGATCAGTTTGTTGAGTCTGTTGGTGTCGCTGGCTCCGATGCTGCTTCCCCAACAAACCACAGCAAAGAAAAGTACACTGGCCACCACAGACTGATAAAAGATCTCCAACATCTTGCTGCACACGTTGAAGGATCTCAGCTTCCTCAGGAAGTAAAGTCTGCTCATCCCCTTCTTGTAAACAGCTTCAGTGTGAGATCTCCAGTCCAGAATGTGATTCTCACAGTGCCTCCTCCACTATCCAGGTTTGAATGGGCTCGTTGACAGTGTCATTAACTCCCAAGTGGGGCAGGTAATTGCAGGGGGTCCAGCAGGGCTTCCGCCTGCGTCCTCAGGTTGGCCAAGAACAGTCTCTCCAGCATCTTCATCACGTCACATGTGAGGGCCACTGGTCGGTAGTCACTGAGGTCTGATGGTGTCGACTTCTTTGGAACAGGAACCAGGCAGGACGTCTTCCAAAGCACCGGTATTCTCTCCTGACACAGGCTCAGGTTGTAGAGGTGTTGTAGGACAGGAGACTGCTGGCTGGCACATGTCTTCAGGATCCTGGGGCTGATACCGTCAGGGCCTGCAGCCTTCTGCTGGTGGAGTCTCTCCAGCTGTCTCCTGTAGGTGTCTTTACAGGCCCTCAGCATATCTCTATGCTGCACTCTCCTCAGTTCTTCTGACTCCAGACCTGAACACCCTCTTCTTCTTGTTTAGAAGGGCTTTCAGGTCATTGGTGATCCACGGCTTATTGTTAGGGAAGCAGCATACAGTCTGGGTTGGCATGGTGGTGTGTTCACAGAACCTGATGTATTCAGTGATGCAGTCAATCATATCGTTGAGGTCCACTCCATGTGGCTCGACGAGTACATCCCAGTCTGTCGACTCAAAGCAGTCCT
Source organism: Diplodus sargus (assembly GCA_903131615.1). Taxonomy (NCBI): domain Eukaryota; kingdom Metazoa; phylum Chordata; class Actinopteri; order Spariformes; family Sparidae; genus Diplodus; species Diplodus sargus. Next base: position 42,108 of record CAEMYA010000571.1, on the reverse strand, counting down.
GTATCAGCAGCCTCCTGAAGACGCTGCATCAGCAGTAACAGTTGCAGTAGACACACTGGCACCTTCATTAGAAGCAGGTTCACTTGCTTGTCTTTTTTCTTCCAACTGCATTGATGGATGTACAGTTCTGATGTGCCTGTGCAGATTTTTTGTAGAGCCTGCTGCATATGAGATTTAAACCTTGCATACTCTACACTCAATTTTACTGCGTTTCCTGCCATCACTCTTTTCTCACCTTTCTAGTGCGTTGTCTCTGTAGCGTCTGTTCTCTCTTTCTCACTCTCTCTCTCACACTCTCTCAGTTCAATACAATATGCTTTATTGGCATGAATGTAACAGAGAAGTGTTGCCAAAGCATTAAATAACAATGAGAATACAGTAAAATTAAAAAGGAAAAGCAAAAGCAAAAAGGTACAATTCGTAAAATCAAGAAAATAGTAGAAAACAATGAACACTCTCTCTGTGTGCTGTGTCTGCAAGCCCCGCCCCTTCTGCTCAGTGCATACACTTACACCACCACCTCACATAATGTAGTTGACCAGTCACATGCGGCTTGGACAGAAAAAAAAATAGATAAAAAAAACAAAGTGGCTCAAATCATTCACTTCGAGAGCCGGCATTTCATTTGCAACTGACACATCACTACACTGTTGACTGACTCTGCATCAAGTGACACACTTTTATTTTGAAGGATTTGTCTGCTGCACTAACTTCCACAGGTGAAAGTAACTAAGTACTGCAGTGTCCAGCTTAGCAGGATAGACTGATGACAGAGAAGCTGCAGGCTGGAACATGAACTAATGTTTACTGCTCACTGTCATGGTGCTTCTTCCTCTTCTGGTGACCAGATGTTCCTGATGAGATCAGAGGACGAAGCAAAACCTCCATCAGTGTTTTAAACAAGTACACCTGCATTCACACGAGGGGAAGACGTGTTGCATCATTTCTGGGGTTCAACGCAACTTGAATAGTCAGAATGCAGTGTTGTTATAGGATTGTTGTGGGAGTGTAGCCGGTGAAATGAGAGTAGAAGTGGGGTGAGTTGGTCAGTGTGTGAACACAGAGTGGTTGTCACTGTGTAGCTCCACTTACTGATGACTGAAGGCAGCTTCTCCTGCCTGAATCTGCCTGTGGAGGATGCCGAGACGAGCCGCCGCTCTCCCGCTGTCTGACGCACTAAACACAGCTGGAAAGCAGCTGTTCGCCTGGATGCAGGAGCTAGAGGTCCTGAGGGGGCTGAAGCACCCCCTAAAACGAGGCTGTAACATATGTTTATAAAGGTTCTCTTAACTCAACAACTCACAAAATGTTTCAACTTCCTGTTCCTCCTCCTCTCCCTGCTGCTGTTGACTGTAGCTGATGTGACTTATAATGTGTTGGTGTTAAGATTCTTGTTCATATTGATCAGATACATGTTGACAGTAGAAGGGCAGCATTCATGTGACACTGATATGAAGCAGCTGTTGGATAATATAACCATAGTAAGTAGTTATAGGTTGATGACAATTGTTGTGTTGTTAAAAAGAGGAATCCAGTGTGAAGAAATTATAATGGATGGTTAGAAATATGTATTATTCTGCACCAGCTGATTGAATTAACTCATCAGTTGAATCACTGAATTGTAGAATCTACAGGTCTAAAAATCTAACCAAAGATACAAGAAGAGGATCATGTAATCAAATGTTGTTTACAAAAATGTGTTAATTTTAAAGCACTCCCATATTAGAGAATTCACACGGCCAGTCAGAGGAGCAGCTGATGTTCTGACAGGAGACATGTTGTAAAGGCTGATTTCAGTTGATGTGCAGATGAATGATTTGTGTTTCCTCTCCAGATGAAAGTGGGTGTGAGATGAGCAGCATCAATCAGTGTGAGGACAGAGAGGAGGGAGGCTCTCCCTCTAAAACCACTGGACCTGGACCTGGAGTTGAGCACTGTGTGTCATTCAAGAGTGACCAGTCAGTAGATCGTTTTATTGATTTTAAAGGACAACCAGCTCCTGCTATAAAGAGGTGAGCTGTTAATAACATTAATGTGTGTGACGGATTCATGTTTTATGTTATTTATTTAGAGAAATGTATTTGAACTTGTTTTTTCATCATTATTGACTGATTCGTGTTTTAACTGTGGAGAAAGATGTTTTTTGAAACCTGATGTTTATTTTCAGCTTCGTTCCTTTTCACTTAAATGTATCTTCTTACCCAATAGAACCAGTCTTCAACTCTTCATTTCACTTTATTGAATTAGTTTGGTCCAATATTCTCTGAAGGTTTGTTCCTGATGTTTTCCACTATTTTATGGACAGCAGCTTCTGTGTCTGAAGACTAGAAAGTGAATTAACATCTCTGGTGGTCTTCTTGTCTGTCCAACAGGAGACCAGCCTCTACTGGACCTGGACCTGGACCTGGACCTCGACCTGGACCTGGACCCAGCTGTGTGTCCTTCAAGAGTGACCAGTCAGTAGGTCATTTCATTGAGTTTGAAGATAAAAAACCTTCTGCTGTAAAGAGGTGAGCTGTTAATAACATGAAAATATGACTGATTGATGATTTATGTTATTTACTCAGAGAAAATTGTTTTTTTCACTTGTTTTTTCAGCATCGTTCTTCTTTAGTACATTTATATTCTCATATGTGAAAGTTGCCCAGTAGAACCAGTCTTCATCTCATGAGTCCAGTTTAACATTTGCCTGATGACTGGTTGAATGTAACATAGTAATTTTATTCAGGCTAACAGATGCTATCTGCTAACAAAAGGATAATTGTGACTCCACTATATTCATCCATCAAGTCATCATGTCTGGTTTTACAGAAGTTAAGACATGTCAGTCGTGGACATTTGTCAAAAAATCTAAATCAAATTATATGCAGGCAAAACAAGTTCAATGTCCTCCCTTTGTTTGTTTTCCTGCTCTTTTTCTGTGTCTCATACGTTCCTCACAGCAGGACAGCGGTGCACACACTGAACAAATGGAACTATTACTTTCAACCTCTTGTCTGACTTCATAAAGTGTTTATTTGTGAAACATGCATTAAAACAGTTTGTAGTTGTGATTCTCACTCTCTTGATTCAGTTGATCTGAGCGTGCTAGCAGCCGACTTCCCGTCTTTTCTTGAAGTGCCTTGTTCTCTGTCATGGCCTCCAGACTGTCCAGTTCGATCGACACCACAGAGCTGGCCTTCCTGTCCAGCTTATTCAGTTTGTTTGTACCCCAGCTGCTGATGCCACCCCCCAGCTCACCACAGCAGATATAACACTGGACCACAGACTGATAGAACATCCGGAGCAGACTAGTGCAAACATTGAAGGACCTGAGCCTCCTCAAAAAGAACAACCTGCTCCATCCTTTCCTGTTGAAGGCTTTAGTGTTGTCCCAACAGTCCATCTTGTTATCCAGTTGCACCCCTACGAAACATGGAGGTGTCAAGCACCTCCACCTCTCCCCCATTTATTGCAACAGGGATGTGGAGCTTCTTCCTCATGACCTTCAGCTTGTGTTTGTCTCTGAGTGGACAGACACAATGTGACTGATTCATCATGATTCCTCAACAGAGTCGACCAGGAGAGCTCAGAGGTTCCCAGAGGTCCGTCTGTCCAGCAGCATCAGACACACCTGGACTCCATATTTATGGTCTGTACATGAACAACAACTACTTTTACATCCAGTCTGTTCACAATAATCTCCATGCTGCACTTTACAGACCAGTGGTGAATCTGTCCAACATGGATCTGATGTTAAATGTTGTCATTCACATAATATTCTGTTTCAGCTGCTGGAGGAGAACATTGTGACTTTTGTGAAAAACGAGCTGAAGAAGGTCCAGAAGGTTCTGAATTCAGATTACCCAGAATGCTCAGAGAGTCAGAGGGAGGATGAGGAGGTGTTGGATGGTGAGGATGAAGAGCAGAGGAGGAGCAGCAGAGAGGCATTTCTGAAGATCACACTTCACTTCCTGAGGAGAATGAAGCAGGAGGAGCTGGCTGACTGTCTGCAGAGCAGTAAGAGGATTTCTCTAAAGATTTAACATGTTGGATCAATGAGACAATTTGTAATGTCTTATCAAAAGGAGGAAAAACATGGAAACCATGTTTATATGTGCTACTTTAGGGGAAAGAAATCGTCATATTTTCTTTATAAATAACTTAATGATCTTTTTTGCTGTGTGTTTATTTAGAAAGTCATTCTGCAGTTTGTCAGCGTAAACTTAAATCTAACCTTCAGAAGAAGTTCCTGTGTGTGTTTGAGGGGATCGCTAAAGCAGGAAACCCAACGCTTCTGAATCAGATCTACACAGAGCTCTACATCACAGAGGGAGGGACTGCAGAGGTCAATGATGAACATGAGGTCAGACAGATTGAAACAGCATCCAGGAAACCAGACAGACCAGAAACAACAGTCAGGCGAGAAGACATCTTTAAAGCCTCACCTGGAAGAGATGAACCAATCAGAAGAGTGATGACAAAGGGAGTGGCTGGCATTGGGAAAACAGTCTTAACACAGAAGTTCACTCTGGACTGGGCTGAAGACAAAGACAACCAGGACATACAGTTCACATTTCCATTCACTTTCAGAGAGCTGAATGTGCTGAAAGAGAAAAAGTTCAGCTTGGTGGAACTTGTTCATCACTTTTTCACTGAAACCAAAGAAATCTGCAGCTTTGAAGAGTTCCAGGTTGTGTTCATCTTTGACGGTCTGGATGAGTGTCGACTTCCTTTGGACTTCCACAACACTAAAATCGTAACTGATGCCACAAAATCCACCTCAGTGGATGTGCTGTTGACAAACCTCATCAGGGGGAAACTGCTTCCCTCTGCTCGCCTCTGGATAACCACACGGCCTGCAGCAGCCAATCAGATCCCTCCTGGGTGTGTTGACATGGTGACAGAGGTCAGAGGGTTCACTGACCCACAGAAGGAGGAATACTTCAGGAAGAGATTCAGAGATGAGGAGCAGGCCAACAGAGTCATCTCCCACATCAAGACATCACGAAGCCTCCACATCATGTGCCACATCCCAGTCTTCTGCTGGATCATGGCTACAGTTCTGGAGGATGTGTTGAAGACCAGAGAGGGAGGAGAGCTGCCCAAGACCCTAACTGAGATGTACATCCACTTCCTAGTGGTTCAGGCCAAAGTGAAGAAGGTCAAGTATGATGAAGGAGCTGAGACAGATTCCCATTGGACTCCAGAGAGCAGGAAGATGATTGAGTCTCTTGGAAAACTGGCTTTTGATCAGCTGCAGAAAGGAAACCTGATCTTCTATGAATCAGACCTTACAGAGTGTGGCATCGATATCAGAGCAGCCTCAGTGTACTCAGGAGTGTTAACACAGATCTTTAAAGAGGAGAGTGGACTGTACCAGGACAAGGTGTTCTGCTTCATCCATCTGAGTGTTCAGGAGTTTCTGGCTGCTCTTTATGTCCAACTGAGAGTTATCAACTCTGGAGTCAATCTGCTAGCAAAAGAAGAGCAGTCAACACCCTGGTGGTCTAAACTATTCAGAGTCAAACCTGACCTAACACATCTCATCAACTCCCAGAATTCTGAAGTAAGAAAAAACGAAGTTGCATTGACACAGTACCTCCAGAGTTTTGTAGACGAGGCCTTACAGAGTCCAAATGGACACCTGGACTTGTTCCTCCGCTTTCTGATGGGTCTTTCACTGCAGACCAATCAGACTCTACTGCAAGGTCTGCTGACACAGACAGGACGTTGCTCACAGACCAATCAGAGAACAGTCGAGTACATGAAAAAGAGGATCAGTGAGAATCTGTCTCCAGAGAGAAGCATCAATCTGTTCCACTGTCTGAATGAACTAAATGATCGTTCTCTAGTGGAGGAGATCCAACAGTACCTGAGATCAGGACGTCTCTCCACAGATGAACTGTCTCCTGCTCAGTGGTCAGCTCTGGTCTTCATCTTACTGTCATCAGAAAAAGATCTGGATGTGTTTGACCTGAAGAAATACTCTGCTTCAGAGGAGGCTCTTCTGAGGCTTCTGCCAGTGGTCATAGCCTCCAACAAAGCTCTGTAAGTGTGAAGAAGTTTCTTCAGAATGCAGTAAATGTGCTGTTATTGACCCAAATAGAATTTTTTTTCAGTTTTCTGCTCATTATTCTTTATCCAGACTGAGTGGCTGTAACCTCTCAGATAGAGGCTACGAAGCTCTGTCCTCAGTCACATGGGGAACTTGTTGGTATCCGGCGCTTTATTTTTAAATCAGGAGGTCTCGAACTCAGAGATGGTTCTACTCCAGTGGGTCCTTCCTGTGGACTACTACAATGGTGGGAAGAAATTAATTTAGGCCCAGTGTTTTATTTACAACCACAAAAAGCAGCAGGCCAAGAAAAAATATGAAGTGACATGTTCCATCTGTCTGTCTATCAATCCATGTCTGATCCATTTCTGTGTGATGGACAGCGTCGCACTTTGACAAACATCCTGATTGAGTTCATTATTTTACTGATTCACAGGAAAAACACCCTCTTGCTTGTAAGTCTTACAGTGATCATGTGCCAAAAGTATTTAGACACTAAGAAGCATTGAATCACATTCCAGCATAGTTTATGTGACATACACAAAACTCACAGCTTGAGGAGACCTGACTGCTCTGTCTCTCTGTGAAAACTGCATTTATTTTACCTCATTTGTAATGTATTTGTATTATATGTTTTTTTGTGAGCACAAGCATTATACACAGTTGTTATTTAATAAAGTATCTTTTTGAAATGGCTGGTGTATTGAAGACAATATGAGGGGATGTGGATAAATAGTTTGGAATGTTACGCATAAATGCATGAATCTGCTCTTTCCAAGTTTATTAGGCCTATTGTGAATTGGGTCGCAATGTTACCATGTTTTGGAAGTGGGATCCTCTGGGATGCTCCTGTAGCTCAGTTGGGAGAGTATGCACCCTATGTACAGAAGTTTTGTCCTCACTGCAGCTGCCCGGGGTTCAAGTCGGACCTCTGGTACTCTTGCCGTGTGTCCTCCCCCATCTGTGACCTGTCTTATATCAATAATCATCCTAATATAGCCTCCAACAAAGCTCTGTAAGCGTGGAGAAGTTTCTTCAGAATGCAGTAAATGTGCTTTTGTTGAACCAAATAGAAGTAATTTTTTTTTTCTGCTCAATATTCTTTATCAAGGCTGAGTGGCTGTAACCTCTCAGAGAGAAGCTGTGAAGCTCTGTCCTCAGTTCTCAGCTCCCACTCCTCTAGTCTGAGAGAGCTGGACCTGAGTAACAACAACCTGCAGGATTCAGGAGTGAAGCAACTGTCTGTTGGACTGGAGAGTACACAATGTGGACTTGAAACTCTCAGGTCAGATAGTTCATAGTTTGTCTCAAATTGTTTTTGTTATTTCTTTTAACGTTTGAATTCAGTTATCTCTCTCATGTCAGAAGTCTTATGTTCTGACACCATGCTACCTATTATTGTTTAATGTCTGTCTAATCCAGATTTAGTCTTCTTGATGTTTTATATCTCCGACATATTAGAGTAAAACAGAAAATCAGTTTGCATGTGCTACAATGACATTATAAATACTGTATCACCTGATGTCTTTTTTACTGTTCATGCTCCAGGCTGAGTGTCTGTGACCTCTCAGAGACAAGCTGTGAAGCTCTGTCCTCAGTTCTCAGCTCCCAGTTCTCTAGTCTGAGAGAGCTGGGCCTGAGTAACAACAACCTGCAGGACTCAGGAGTGAAGCATCTGTCTGTTGGACTGGAGAGTCCACAATGTAGACTTGAAACTCTCAGGTCAGATAGTTCATAGTTTGTCTCAAATTATTTTTGTTATTTCTTTAACACTTAAATTCAATTCTCTCTCTCTCATGTTAGAACTCTTGTGTTTTGAAACATTGCTAGTTATTATTGTTTCATGTCTGTTTAATCCAGATTTAGTTTTTATTTTTATTTTTCATGTCTCCAACATATTAGAGTAAAACAGAAAGCAAGTTCACATATTCTACAATAATATTAAAAATAATGTAAATGTCTTTTTACTTTTCACGCTCCAGGCTGAGTGTCTGCAACCTCTCAAAGAGAAGCTGTAAAACTCTGTCCTCAGTTCTCAGCTCTAAGTCCTCTAGTCTGAGAGAGTTGGACCTGAGTAACAACAACCTGCAGGATTCAGGAGTGAAGCTACTTTCTGCTGAACTGAAGAGTCCACACTGTGTCCTTGAAACTCTCCGGTCAGGATTCATTCCTTTATTTCATTATTTCATGTAACTTTACAATTGGAGCAGGTCTTGATCATACTCCTAATCTAATTCAATTTATTTTCGAGACCCAACATTTACCCCATGAGCAAGCACTTTACACAGTGTTGAGAAACTTTGAACAAAGCCGGACTTAGTGGTGGACCGCCATCTGTCTCAACTGGTTGGGTTGAGACAGCAAGATACAGAATCCCCATTCACACTGCCATCGATATTCCACCTCACTGTACGTGTGAACATTACAAAGGTGGAAGGGGGGACAGTTTCATTGCACCTCTCATCCTTGAACAGAAGTAGTAGCAGAACCACAGCAGACGTGAGATGACATCTGTGTGAACAGGAGTGTGATATTCTGATAGTGTTTACAGTCTGACATCTTAACAGATCCTTCACTCATCAAAGTAACAATACAAAACTAATGACTGCTCTAATCTATGTATATATTTAAAATGTGGGCCAGTCAGTCTATTCTGTTTAGTCCTGTCTTGCATATCAGGACATTGGATGGGTTGTCATGTGGATTTTGATATTCATGCTCCCTTCAGGATGAACTGTCATTGCTTTGGTGATCTTCTGACTTTTCATCTGATGCCATCATCTGGTCATCATTTTAATCTGTACAATATGTTGGTTCATGACCAAATATTTCCAGAACTAATGGCATTTCTATCAGCTACTGTTATACTCTGTGTTTAGTGCTGATTAGTAAATTAGTGCAGACTAAAATGATGAATATAATAAACATTAAATCATTAAACACAGATGTGCACTGAGTCATCAGGACCCTCAGCTGATCTGCAATGTGTGTTGTTTTGTGTGTCTGCAGGCTGTCAGGCTGTCTGATCACAGAGGAAGGCTGTACTTCTCTGGCCTCAGCTCTGGACTCCAACCCCTCCCATCTGAGAGAGCTCGACTTGAGCTACAATCATCCAGGAGACTCAGGAGTGAAGCTCCTGTCTGCTCGACTGGAGGATCCAGGCTGGAGACTGGACACTCTCAGGTATAAAGAGTCCTGCTGCAGCCACAGTCAGTGTGAGACTTTGTATCTCGATTGTAGCAGATTCAGTATTGTTAGGTCTGCTTCATTTACCCCACTACCAGTTGTTTAGTTCAGTTCAGGAGAAAAGGCAGCATAGCTTGAAGTCAAGAGTTACAAGTGAAGAGAGGAAGATAAAAAAAGACAGATGAATAGCAGCAACCAGGAGAGTCTTGGTACAAACGCGAAAGTTACACCTCTTTTTTCAGACTAGTTTAGTACCCGTGTCACAAACCGGGCCGCACAGCCATTACAAAACAAGGAGATGCACACAGGAGACAATTAACTAATTATTTATTAAAGAAAAAGTAACTTTAAAAAGTAACCTAAACTAATCATGGCGTGTGTAGTCAGTGGAATCAGTGGCGTAGGTGAATGCATGAGTGGAGAAGTGTGTGTGTAATGTTGTAAGAAGGATGTACAGAAACCCAAATGCCAAACAAAAGCCGAACAGTGTCTCTGAGAGGAGAGCAAGCCAGCTACTGAGCTCCAGGGGAGAGTTACAAGCACCCAGACTCTCACAGCCCAGGTGGTGCCAATGCTGCTGACGACCCTGCTGACGAACCTGGGAAAGAGAGCAGGGACGGTCGTCACACATGTTCAAAATGTGCTTGTCTTAATTTCTTGGCTTCTGGTTTTGCTGCTTAATGAACCACTCATCCAAACTACTTCACACTCCACGCTGATTGCAGAGGGTTATCAAAACATTATTGTTAAATCTAATTTCCACCACGTCACTGCAGTGTTATGTTAATAACAACAGACCCTCTGTGTCAGATGTCTGATCAGAAAATACTAAACCTCAAATTCAAAAGTTTTCTGTGACACATAAATGAATTTAATCACTGAATGTCATAGAAACTCTTTTCCTGAGCTGGAGAATCAGTATTTCGGCCAGAGTTAGAGTCATAGATTAATTAAAGACGGGCTCAGTGGTGCCGCCTTGGCTCCTGTCATGAGGAAACTGCTGCTACAGCTGAGTTTGGGCTGTTTTTGGTAGTTATCATTATAACAACCTGCGGGGGCAGGAAAGTTTCAGTGTTCTGCACCGTGAGCAAAATCAAAGGAAAATAAGATAAAACATTCAGTGATCAATCACCTGCTCCATTGATTAACATGATATGTGACCTGTGCAGAGCTGCAGCTCTCTACAGTAGTTGGTGGACGTCTGGTTTAATGCTGTTGTGATGCGATGTACTTCAGCCTGGCTCGTAGCTGCTGACTCAGTTTCACTCTCAGCTGTTCTGGAGTCATGTTAGATAATGCAGGACTTTTATTGTGAAGGATTTATACAAAGTGTTAAATGCAGGAAGATGGTGCGACAATGTTGCAGGAATGGACTTTTAATTTCTCTTCTGTGGCAGCAAACAACGCATGGTTTCAGTTACTAACTGAGTCTATTCACACACTTTATGGGCGACGACATTAATAACAGCAGCGCTTTACTGTGACTGTAGCAACGTGCTAGTAGCTCTGTCACATACCGGAGAGACTCACTCCCGACCAACACAACACAGAGTAGTGTTTGTTGTCACAAGTCATAGTGCTGCAACTAACTACTATTTTCATAACCCATTTCTTTGAAGACTTGAATATAAAGTGCTGCCACACTTCACTTGGCTTGAACACTTTTCTCTTCTGTAACATTTGTAGTTTCTTTTGCCTCTGTGGCCTCCACTATGTTGCAAACACGTAACGGAGCAGATTCAGAAAGGAGGCTATTTCATCACCTGAGCTACGCAAGGTGCGCCATTGGCTGGTTTACTGCTCCCCACTGTGGGAGACCAGAACTGCTGCACTGAATGTGTTTTCCTGACGTATCTTCCGCTCTACATCTTTGACTGAGTGAAACAGCTCGCTCCATGCCACAGAGAAATGTGAACCACAGACAGACAGAAATAAAGATGTCAGATGTTCCTCTGGTCACATATGGACACACCATGTTCACCACAGCAGATTTCAGACTAAGAGACATTTTCTGTCATTGTTTCTGCTTTTAATGGCATCAAACATGACATAAAGTTCTCCTCACAGTAACTGTTACTGCTGTAATATACATCAGATAACAATCCAGCACCAAACTATAGTCACATGAACATGTCAACACATGAAACCATGAAACTGTTTCTATCACAAACAGGTTCAGTGACACTTGTGAGGTTCTGGAGGGAAACAGTCTGGGAGTCTCTGTCACTTGGTTCTGTGGAATCAACGTCCAATGTTTTCTGATTGATAACGTATAAATTGTATTTGTTTCTTTGCACAGTAAAACAAAGCAGCAGAAACACAGCAAGAACAAAAAACAGGAATCGGACCTCAAAAGTTCTGACGTCCAAATCCAAAAGTCCTACAATATAAAAACGTAAGCACAAGTTGACATTAGATCAAACAGCAAGCGTAAGTTCGCCCACAGGAAACAGCAACAACATCCAATAAAATAAAGATGAAGTGATAAATCCAACAGGAGGTTTGTGTGTGTTCTCAGATGTTGTCGTCCTCTTTCACACACACCAACATCCTGTGGCTCACTCTCAGTGTGTGAGGAGAGGGGCAGAGGTGAAGAGGTTCAGGGAGAACAGGGAGAAGCAGCCTGATGGACAGATTGTGTTTCTGTGTATGAGAGTCATGTCATGTCCATGTTTGCATGCTGAAAGAGGATGTGCTGCTCTGACCCCCCTCCTCCTTTCAGGGTGGAGCCTGCTGGAGTCCGATGGTTGACACCAGGTCTGAGGAAGTGTGAGTGTCTTTTTACTGTCATTCATCAAAACACTGTGACATCACTCATTCACATCTGTGATGTCATCATCACACTGATGACACATTAATAACTGCAGCTGTGTTGTGTCTTTTTCTCTCCATCAGATTCCTGTGAGCTCACAGTCGACACAAACACAGTCAGCAGAAACATCAAACTGTCTGACAACAACAGGAAGATGACATATGAGAAGGAAGTTCATTTATATCCTGATCATCCAGAGAGGTTTGACTGGTTGTGTCCTCAGCTGCTGTGTAGAACTGGTCTGACTGGTCGCTGTTACTGGGAGGTCGAGTGGAGAGGAAATGTTTCTATATCAGTGAGTTACAGAAGAATCAGAAGGAGAGGAGACATTAAAGACTGTGTGTTTGGATTTAATGATAAGTCCTGGAGTCTGAGGTGCTCTGATAGTGGTCGTTACTCTATCTGGCACAATAACAGAGGACCAGTCGTCTCGTCCTCGTCCTCGTCCTCGTCCTCCTCCTCCTCCTCCTCCTCCTCTGGTAGAGTAGCAGTGTATGTGGACTGTCCTGCTGGCACTGTCCTTCTACAGAGTCTCCTCTGACTCACTGATCCACCTCCACACCGTCAACACCACATTCACTGAACCTCTTTATCCTGGATTTGGGTTCTTCAAGTCCAGTTCTGGTTCCTCAGTGAGTCTGTGTGGTGTTTAGTGTGCAGAGTCTCCTCCTGTCACAGAAACATTGTCAGTGCTGAACAGTTGAGTCTGTACAGGATCACAGTCACATCAATCTTTCAGCTTCTTGGAATAAATTCATCAGTCAACTTTGTACAAAATGATTCAAACTGATTGAAAAGATTCTTCATTTACATTTGAAACTTCTTCCATTAAATTGTGGAGATTGCGTTGACTTGTACTTTCTGTCATGATGTTTTGAATTCTGGCTCATGTTCCAATAAAATCCACAACTATTAGTGAAATGTAAGAAACAGAAAACATTGACATTGTCTGCAGCTTTAATTGTAAAGAATCATTGTGAACAAAGTTGTAAGACGAGTATCTGATGACGTCGCTTCCACTGTTAAAGTTCTGAGTCCAAATCTTCGAGGTTTTCACACAATTATTTTGTCATCAAAAGAAGTGAAATGCTCAAAGAAAGTGATTCATTTCAGACTGATTCATCAGCTCAGGATGGTGAAGTGATGCTGTGAAGTCTGGAGGTTGTGGGTTCAATCCCTGGGTAGTTCAGCTGAATTTAAACCTGATGTCCACAAGAATAAAAAAAAAGGGACAAACTTATTTAGGCCACCATCTGTTTGTTAGGAATAAAGAGTAGTAGAAATACCCACAATCCTTTGCAGCAGTAAATAAAGAGCTGCCACACAATTAAAGTAGTCAGTAACGGATGTGTCAGGAGAGGTGAAGAACCACAGACCTCCATCACACAAACACAAACTATTCACATCATGTAATTTGGAAAAATGCAACAAACCACAAATAACAAATAAAAAACACACAATAAACAGAACAACTAATGAATCATAGACAATAATCCAATAAAAACATGGACGGCATCAAAACATCACAGTAACATATTAATGTGTGTGAATATGAATCATCACTGACGTCCATTTGTTTGAGACGGTTAATTGCATCATTAGTTGAAGCTCACTGGTGCTGAGTTCTGTCTGTGTAATAATAATAATAATAAACTTTATACATACAGCAGTTTTCACATTTAAAAAGGGCTTTACGAGGTTCAAACGTGATTAAAACATGTCAGAGTTGAAGCCGATAACAGCAGACATATATAAATAATACAATAAACAAAGAGCAATGTGGATGATAATAAAACAGACCAGACATTTTGAAATAAAACATTGTGGTGGCAGCATTAATAAAAGACTTCCTGCTGATTTAAAAGATGTCAGTGATTGTTCCGCCTCAGAACACCACTGAACATTTCCCACGTTTGATTCCAGGACAACAAACAGTGAAATGTGTGCAGTGAAATGTGACAGACTGAGATATATACAGACTGAACAGTGTGATATGAGCTCACTGGATACACAACAGCTGTGGTTTGTTTCCACCAGCAGAGGGCGGCAACGTCCTCCAACTCCAGCAGAATAATGCTGAATAAAGAGCCTGAAAACTCAGAAAGTGCTGAGAAATACTTCAAGCTGAGGCTTCACACTAATACATGACTTTTACTATAAGGAACTTTATTTAAACACAGAGTTTACAAAGTGCTCTGACAATCAAGCAGAAGCAGGAAACTCAGGACGACAGCGTGGCAGAATAAAGAGTGAAGAGTGGAGACGAACACGAGGAAGTTTGTCTGAGGTGAAAACAAGAAGGCAGAACAGAACATGTTCAAACACAAACAGTCAGGAAAAGAATAAAAGAGATGAAACAGGGAAAATCACAGGACGAGAAGGAAAAGAACTGAGAGAAGAAATCAATGAAGGAGGATTAGAGGACGACAGGTGAAAAGATTACGAGCAGAAAAAAAGAATAAAGGACAATAATCAGAATAAAGACAACAAATAAAAGCAGTAAAGGTCAGAAAACAGAAGAAAAGACGTGACGAGGGAGAAATTAAAACAGATCAACAGACTGAGAGCAGCAACAGGACTGAAAGATGAACCTCGAGTTAAAGAAGGACGACTTCACATGAAGCGATTCTATAAAAGTGTCTTTTCAGAAGCGACTGAGCAGAAGTCAGTGATGGAGCATCCTCGTCTCCTCAGGTGAAGATGTGGCCACGTCTCTTTATCGCACCATCAGTCGACTCCAGTTTTGTGTGGCGCCATCAGACATTTCTCTCCAACGCTGCTGTGAAAGCTGAAGTCGTTCAGCTCTACAGTCCAGATCACATGTGACTGACTGTGGCAGCAAACCTCTGACAGGACGTTGATGGTTGCAGGCTCACGGTGAGCGTCACATGCACAGATTCCACATGTTTCCTTCAGAAGAGGAACGTTTTCGGGAGAAAGTCACGACGACGTCCAAAATCAGAGTGAGAGTGAGACGGGAACA